>JAJTUD010000010.1:600000-949270 GCA_036971385.1 Dactylellina parvicollis | reverse complement strand
AAAGTTTAGTAGAAAAAGGAAAGCTCCATGAAGTACAGAACAACTTTCCCTATGCGATAATAATACAAAAAAAAAAAGAAGAAAAAAAAAGGACCAGGAAGAAAAACTGTTTCGGCGACGCCTTGAATGCAAAAAACGAAGAAAATCCTCCAGGTCTCCCCCACGGATCTTGACAAAAAAAAAAAAAAGTCCTCCATAAGAACTTGATACTTTGCATATGCGCATCAAAAGGGCCGAATGTAACCCGTTCAACCGCAGCGACTTAATTACGTCTATGTCAATTACGGGAATAAAACGGGGGGAAAAACCACATATATTCCCGTCTGCGTACTTTTTTATCTCCAGAAGAAACTTCAACCGGGACCGAGCGGGGTTTTCAGATTTGGTATACATACCTTTTTTTCAAAATTTCAAAATTTCAAAATTTCAAAATTTAAAAAAGTAATAAATAGGGAAATACTCAAGATAGTACTCTGTATGTTTGTGATTGTTATATTGTATCTCTCTCCTATAGCTAGCTATTGTAGTATACATAAACGGATAATATTTCTTCGAAAAAAATATACGACGGTTTTTTTTCGAAGTTGTGATCCTGCTTTTGCTTCGATTTTCGGGATATCCTGTCCCTCTTTTTTCCCTCGCGCTGTTTGATATACATACACTCGTCCACGCCTACACGACTGAAAAATCCTGACTTTGAACAAAATGGAAAAAAATGCAAAAGGAAACAACAAAGGTAAGCTGCGTGTGACATTTTAGAAGAATGGGGGGAGGGGAGGGGGAGGGGGCGGGGGAAACGGATTTGTAAGAGTTAAAGCAGATGATTGGGATGATGAATCAAAACAGCAATAGAGGTGAGATATAGAGAACAAAAGAAAAAAGAAAAGGGGGAAAAAGACAAGATTTCCTATAAGAGAAACAACCGGAAGAAGAATAAAGAAGACATTACAGTTAAAAAAGCCGAGCCCCATTTCGCAAAAACTGTGCCGTTTTGTGGTATATAGAACAAATGAAATAAGCAATCAAGATATAGTTGGTGAAAAGGTATAATAAATGATGGTATAAGAAAAGAGTTCGTCGGCTAGAAAGAGGTCTGTATAAGAAGTCCTCCCCGCGTATATGGTATGTGCTCGTAAGGGAATAAATAAAAATATAGAAATGAAATACTTGCCTCCCGTGTAAAAAAGAAAATCGCCTTTCCGATGTATAAGAGAAAAAGAAAGAAAGGAAAAAGATCAAAGTCGTATTAACAAAAGAAAAGGTGACCTTTTTTCAACAGGCTTCGACTTAAAACTCCTGCATCAATCATTGTTCCGTCGTCGTCAAATCCCTTTATTTTGCCCTCTCCTGTTTTCTCTCTCTTTTTTTGTTCTACGTTTAGACTTTTGGTGTATAATAATAGTTTTCGTTCAAGTCGTGGAAATTAAAAAAATATCGTCTTAGATCCCTCTCATATAACCTTACTGTCAACCATCCCTCCCTGAATGTCATCAATCATATCGCCGATGACACTTCTCGGAAACTCCCCGGTATTCGGTGTAGCGGGAGCGGCGTAAGACCTTCGGGAGCGGATACCGTAGCTGTCCATGCTAATATCGCTCTCGCTGCTCTCCTCCGCGATCCAGCTCGTTCCGCTCAGCAGCTGCTGTTGTTTTTGATGATGGTGGTGGTGGTGCTGTCTGCTCGCTTGCATCTCCCGCTCCTCGCGCATGCGTCTCATGCTCTCCCGAGGGCTCATCTCGAAGCCCGGCATCGGAGGTGTCACCTTGCGTTCGAGCGTTGCAGCCCAGCGAGCTTGCCAGGTGGTCGCTTCATCGCTGCGGTTGCTCTCGCGGTTCGTATCGACGCTTTCGCTGTAATGGGTGGACACCACGGTCGAATCGCGGTTTTGCATGGAGCGGAGGGTGCTGGGTGCCTGTAAAGGACTGCTGCGGACACTGCGTTCTCGGTCTGGGGAGTCACATAGGGGAATGTTGACACCCAAGTGTTTGAGGTTGTTCGGGCTGATGTTGCTGACGTTGGTGGGACTTGGGAAGGGTTTGGTGATGGTTTGGGTCGGGGACGTCGGAGAGGTCGGAACCGGCGCGATGATCTGTAAACTCTGATGACGACTGCGTTTGTTATCACCCACGCTGCCCGTCCGTCCACGTTGCTGTGGCGGTGTGCGAGGTGGGGTTGGCATCGACGAGCTTCTGTGAGTTCGGGTGATGGTGCCGGTGCTACCGTTGCGCGAAGCCGCAGGGCGAGCATGCGGTGGCTCGCCGGGATGACTCGGAGTGACTGCTTCTGCCGCAGCGATCGCGTACGCTATCCTGTCCCGCATCGACAATCGAGAGGTGTCCCATTCGTCAAACACGGCCAGGTTGGAAGCCTCTTGGTCCGTGATTGCGAGAGGGAAGTTCGTCGCCAGTGGCGATATCGGTGCGTTTCTCGATTTCGGGCGGTTGATCAGATTGAGGAAAGGTGATGTGGCACCATGGAGACTTGTGGAAGATTGAGAGAACGGGGAGGGCTCCAATGGGTAGTTGTAGATACGAGGCGGTGATCGGGGTGGTCTGATAGGTGGTGGGGTCGCACCTATATTCCGAGATAGAGGAAGCGGATGTCTTACGGGCTTGAACGGTCGAGACCAGTTCCTCTGCATGCTTTGGAGGGCCATTATAGATCGTCTGACCGATGGACGGCTCTCCGGTTTCTGGAAGGAATGAGAGGATTGAGGACGGATGTCTCTTCTCTCCGTCGTAGGTAGCTCGTCGGCGTGTCGCTCCACCATCTCCTTCCGTAGCTGTAGAGGGACCCGTCGGCACCGGATAGCTATCAGTAGCGTCCAAAAGACGACTTCAACAGCCAGCTTTAAAACCCAGAACGCTATCGCGGCCGTCAAGATCCATTTTGTATCCCGAACTACAACTGTATCCGGAAGCCATTTGAATTGGATGACACTGACACTCCACAGCCCACCCGTCGCCAAAGCGATGAGGAAGCCGGGTAGCCCGCCAGCTAACACCGTCACCAAACCGGAGTACTCCCATAATGAAAATATCAATATCAACGTTGTCGATATTATGTTGAACGCCCCGGCAATCACAAACGGAACCCGTAGCTGCGAAACACCTATCCACGTGTACACCGCAATAATCGAGAGCAAGACCGTGCTCCCTACCGACAATAGAAACGAAACGGCCGAGATGACTCGAAGGTATCGAACCGCGAAGGGAGCATTGCTAGAGATCACCATTTGGATCTCGAATGAATGTGTCGAACCAGGCAAGCGCCGCAACCAAAAAAGAAAACTAAAAACCGAGAGGAATCAATGAGTAATTTAAAAGAGTGCTTCCTGTTGGCCGGTGCTGGCCACGTTCTTCTAAAGGATAGTGGTGGTGGTTTTTTTTCTTTCTTTATTTCTCTCTTCTTTTTCTTCTTCTTCTGCTTTCTCCTTTTCCTCCGCTAATAATAACCTCTGTTCGAAATGTGCCGTATGATAAAAGAGCGAGGGGCGTACAATTCGGAGAATAAATCAAATTCAAATTTCCTAGAGATATGGGGGAATTCGAGATTCTTCTGGAGCTGATACGACGCAGCAGCGATGGTGGGTTACGGGTAAAAAAGGGTTGCTGTTTTGTACCACCTCAGAGATGGCATCACGAACAAGGTCAACCCACCCAACTCGTGCGAATCGACTGGCTCAGGAACTGAACTTCCTTCCGACTAGGTTGCCCGGGCGGAGTATAAAAGAGAGAAAAGGGGTGATAAACGCCCTGGTAACGGTGTAGCTTCCTTTTTGTAAGACGGCACCTGTGACAAATGTTCGTCAGTACGCTACCTAGAAAACTCGATATATGGGTTTTTTTTCGTGGGAGCGTCCCCACGATTAATTGGAAGGCGGAGAAACTTTGTGTGTGCTTACCTGAGTTACAGCCGGGTTAAGTCCAGCAAATTGTTCGAATGCAAGAGCCCGAGACAAGAGAAATGGGCTTGGGGAGTTGGTAATTTCCTTCGTCGAGATACGCTATCCTTCGTGGGTAAGGTATGGTGGTATAGACGAAACAGACGAGTGGAGCAACGGTGGGTAAAAATTCCGCGAAGATGAAGGTGGAAAGCTAGCTAGAATCGCATAAACAAACGTATTGGGAAACTAGCAGCTTTGTTGTTTCAAAATCGAAGACTTCAGAGGTTTCGGTTCCTACGGCGGAAACCCGGGAAAGAGGCAAGAGGGGGGAAATGAGTGACGACTAGTTGGAAACAAAGGAGTGTGGAAAAAAAGTTTTAGAAGATTCTACTGTTCGTCTACTGCCATGAAGCCGTTTGCTGATGTTTTTGGCTTGCAAGTGGCGAGTGTAGGGAGGGAGAGTGTGAGAACCAATGAACGGGCTTCAGCTCTAAATTTTTCCCACAGTCGTCTGACAGGTGTGAGAATACTGGTCGACCGGGTCTGGACAGTACGCGTGGAACGGGATCCTGGGATCGAGCCGTTGATAGGGCGGCCGGCCAATGTGCTCGTTCGAAGCCTGTGCGAGTCGAAATGATTTTTTATATGGCGGCGGTGGTGTTGTCGTCTGTGTCCCAGCTGACCAAACCTGTGCAACCGTTGAAGCTATCGAGTTCGAGCAGGTTGACGAAAAGGTCGGAAAATCCCACGCAGGCTGCTCTGGTCGATTGAAGAGCCTGTATAACGTAGCCAATTGCTCACGAGATCCAGCAGGGTACTTGAGAGAGAAGAGAACGGCCAGAAGAAAAATCTGGAGAAGACCTGTGAATCTTATTCTCCGACGTAAAAATAGACAAGAACTCCTCCAATAGGCCCTGTTGTTTTGCTTCGACGGATTAACCCCCCTGCGCACCAGTACCTGGCGAGTTTTTTCGCGTTCGACGGTTGGGTGTGGTCCAATCACGGAGGGAGTTTAGTCTATCGATAACGCCTCACTAAAGGCTGTAATTTCCGCTAATTTTCGACCCTTAGCCTCTGTATTTGGCGAAATACCTGCCCACACGGGCAGTATTGAGTATCATTAGGGCAGTTATTTCTGCGTGCTAAAACGTTGCCTCTGACGTTGCAGCACCGGAGCGCAGAGCGGTGAAATTAGAGCCTGTGCAGGGGTCGAAGCCAATTTCCTAATCCTACGTAGGCTTCGGCTGCTGGGCAGTACCGTCGAGGTACTATAAAAGTCCGATTCGATCCGCTACGTAGTCGGCAGTGGATCGTGAACATGCAAAAGTAGCCGTCAGGTACTGGCCAAAATCTCAGCATCGCGCTCTTGTGTAATATAACAACAATCGAGTATATCACGGTACGACTCGGAGCGGCCTGGTGTGTTATCCGCCAATATATGCAACGTGCAGGTCGTCTCGTAAGAGCCATATTTGCCTGTATGCATGAAACATCACAATTGCAATTTCGATGCGACGTGAAGCCGGCTGATTCGTCTGGCCTCTCGAAAGCTGCGCCGTATGCGAGGGGAAAGGAGGGAGCATCATCACCAGCATCACCAGCATCACCAGCATCACCAGCATCACCAGCATCACCAGCATCATCACTGCGAGGCTCCTGATAACTCATGGCAAATATGCAATCCTCCATATGGCAAACACACGGACAGCGAGTGCCAACCATGCCTTTTGAAACCTCATGTTTGGCGGGAGCACAGGTACAGACTGACGGCCCGGGGGTTGACGCCTAGATAGAGCAGCCAGCATACACATCATGCACGGCTGGGGATACCTCGCTGTAACCGTTAACCGTGCCCCCGACGTATCGGTGCCGGTGCCAATAAAGTAGGAAATGTGAGCTATATGTTAATCGCCTATCACTTATGAGGCAGCCGCACATGCTCAACATTTTGACGACAGTCAAGATCGGACGCAGATTGCGCCTGCGGTGCAGTAGCGTGGGTCTGGCCCGATATTTCGAGGTGCTCAACCCCAGGTTTTAATTAACCCAAGCCGTGGCTTTCCTTCAGAAACAGCAACAAAAAAAAAAAGAAGGTTGAGGCGGATGCTGTGCGGTGGGGCTGGGGGAGAAGCTGCTGTGGCTGGATAAGTATCATCCGATCCTACGACCTCCGTCATGAGTCGGGTCTTCGATCTTAGCCTACGCGAAATGGAACTGCGTCCGCCTTGCAGTAGCCAAACATCCTACATGTCTTGTAGCTGTACATGGAGCACTGGCACATGCAGAAGGCTGACAGTCGGTGCCCTCTGTAGCTATGTAGTCATACTTTTTTCCCGTCTGTTTGTTCGTTTGTCGCCAGACGGGCGTCTGTGATGTGCAGAATGCAGATGACTGTGCGAAGCCTTGCAAAACCGCAACCAGGTTGGCGAGCCAGTAGCGGAAGCCGTAATCGAGGAATCGTTCTGCGGCCTTCTCTCGAGCAGGAGAAGGATTCGATCGCTCTGGTATAATTCCGTGATCCGTGCCTGCTGCTTCTCCTCCCGACTCTGCTCCCTCATAATCATCATCATCATCACCATCATCCGTGTCGTCGAAAACCTAGCAGCAACCTTCTCGCATCGCAGAGCATTCCTTATTCTCGATACCTCTAGTGCTGCTGTTGGGCGGTAGAGAGAGCTTTGTTCTTCGTGTTCTTCTCGTTCTGTTGGTGGGTTGGAGTACGTTTCGTCGTCTGTGCTTCCTGAGACCTCGCCTCTTCGTCACCCTTCTTTCGCCTCTCCTTCCTCCTCCATCTCCAACCATCCTTCCACCTTCTCCCATCACCATCGCTGCTCCACCCAGCCATCCCACTTCACAACCCACTTTCGCAGCTTCGCATCATCAAGCAGACCCCGCCCAGCATGTCCGACACGACGTTGACGTTGACGTTCAAGGTAACCAGACTCACCAAGCTTTGCTGCCCCACTATCCCGGACGAAAACCCCTCCAGCTGCCCCTTCGCATCCAACCGGCTCGGGAGCAGCGCCATCTACCATCCTCTGAAGCCTGTGCTAACGCATTGCCACACGTCTAGGACCTCAAGAATGAGAGGTTTGTCATCGAAGCCTCCAAGACGGACAAGGTAAGTTACCTCCGACACGCCAAACCATCATCTACCGTCTAGGAACACGGATTACGTGGAATCACGACAAGGGCACTCGGCTGATACGGCTCCATCCGTCACAGGTCTCCGAAATCAAGGCAAAGATATTCGCCTTAAAATCATGGGAACCTTCTTCGATAAAGCTCATCTATTCTGGTACATCAAATCCCTCGAGTCATCAGTATAAAGCTTAGTCAGCTCGATATGCTAACCAACATGACCGCTCGAAAGGCAAAATCCTCCAGGATGCAAACACCGTTGAATCCTACAACATTGAAGAGAAGGGCTTTATCGTCTGCATGGTTTCGAAGGTACCAACATCCAAACCCTCTTTCAACATGCTGACGTGGCACGGCTTCCCGTTGTTTAAATGAGCAAGTTTCCAACAGTGCAACGAATCGGAGCTAACAAGATGTCTATTGTGGGGTGTTCAGCCAAAAGCAACCGCGGCGAAGGCATCGGGATCGAGTAGCGCTGCTGCTCCATCGACACCCGTCAGGTCACCTGCTCCTATCCAGACCCCATCTGCTCCCATCGCGAACCCACCAACCTCATCTAGCATCGCCGCCGCCATACCTGAAACACCTACACCCGCTCCACCGGTCGCCGCCCCCGCTGCTGCTGCTGCTGCGCAGCCATCCACAGCTGCATTCAATGATCCTTCTCTACTAGCCATGGGTACTGCCCGTGAATCTGCTATTCAACAGATGATGGAGATGGGATTCGCCAAGCATGATGTGGAAGCCGCTATGCGTGCCGCCTACAACAACCCAGATAGAGCAGTTGACTATCTTATGGGTGTAAGCTACAAGATGTTGAATCAATCGTATAGATGAAATGCTAATACGGACTCAGGGTATTCCCGAGCACCTCCAAAGAGAAGCTACACCAGCTCAATCATCGAGACCGCCAGCCCAGCAACCCGCCGGAGCTTCAACCAGTCCTCCGGCTGCCGCCACCACCACCCAGTCTGGGACTGAAATCGATGAACCCGTCAATCTTTTTGAAGCCGCAGCCGCAGCGCGACAGGGCGGAGGCACTCCGTCCGGCCGCTCAGCAGGCGGCGCCGCGGGTCTAGCTGCCCTTGCAGGTGGCGCAGGTGGTGCAAACCTCGATTTCCTCCGACAGAATCCGCAGTTCCAGCAATTGCGACAAGTCGTCCAGGAGCACCCGCAGATGCTGCAACCCATCCTCCAGCAGGTTGGTGCCGGAAACCCACAGCTCGCCCAGCTAATCTCGCAAAACCCGGACGCTTTCCTGCGACTCTTGAGTGAAGGGATCGAAGGTGAGGATGACCTTGCAGGAATGATGGCCGGCGGAGCTGCCCCGCCTGGTACCATGCAGATTCCGGTCACCGAGGAGGAGAGGGATGCGATCGAGAGGGTATGCTGTTAAAATATCTTTTTGTTGCAATATTATCAAAAGGTGTGAATGCTAATATTACTGTTTAAACAGTTGTGCCAACTCGGCTTCGAACGTGATCTCGTCATCCAAGCCTATTTTGCATGTGACAAGAACGAGGACCTAGCCGCGAATTTCTTATTCGAGCAGACACCAGATCAGGAATAAAAATACGATTTTACCAATATGTCGTTTTTTTTTTTGCGGGTTTTCTGATTCTTTTGCTTGATTCCTTTTTTTATTGTTATTAACGCCTTCCTCATGTTCTAGCGCTCATCTTTGATGAACTTTCACTTCCAACCTTTTTTCTTGATTTTGATTTTCTTTTGGATGGCAAGAAACAAAAATATCGTTAATGGAGGAGGCTAGCAAAGGACAGCAACAGGACCTGGCAACGAACGAGAGATCTTATAATGTTATCGATTATTAGTTAGTTATTCACTTGTAGCTTCCTTTATCGCTGCTTCCTTTTTTCTCTTTGTGATGCTTTTTTCCCCTTCCTTCCTTCCGAATGAATATAAAACAGGGGGGAGAACTATGAATGCTAGTATCTGTAATCGCACCTCTTTGCTTGAATATCTCATGACTCAATCCTACTCCGGCCTAAAAATCACTTTTTTCTCACAACTTACACATCAAAACCATAGTTATATTTCTCATATGATATTCCTGTTTTCATCTTACTCTCCTCTCAATTGCCTGCCTTTTTCCTCTCGTTGTGTACGTAAAAGAGGTGATCGTCCGGTCTTCTCAAATGCATCAATGACGTACCAACCTCCAGCCTCACATGTGCACAAGGACCCCATAGAGCTTACAACCAATGGAAACCTATTCAAAATTCACACTGCACACCGCAGACACAAGGTCTCTCGAAAAACCGTCACACCATCATGACAGTATGTCGCATCTATTACACCCAAGCCGTACTGATCAGTAAATATCATCATCATTTGAAAAAGATATGATGCGGAAATGAACGAGAGAGAGAGGGGGGCAAAGAAATACACCCGTATCGCCGCGATATCATACACAATAGTATCTCGATTATAAAAAGGTTTATTAAAATTATCATTTGAAAAAATCTGAAATCAGATGACCCGTGGAACCCTTCGAGTCCATGAACCGGTCCGCTCTTTTTTTCCCAATGATTACAGGTACAGTTTGCTTATTTCTTTCATGCAAGGTACCGGAAATACGTTCCCACCCTCACAAAATATTAAATTCAGGTACAAGGTACGAGACAACAAAATCTTACGGTGATCGATGGGATGATTAATCGATGTTTTTTTTTTCGTAGCTGAAGTTCAATAGTCTACTTCAAATTTCCCGGTTTTCCGCTTCCCAATGGCCTTGTGATGTTTTTCTTTGGTGGTACGAGATTTTATATTCCAATTCAATTTTGTTTGATTGTTGAACCCCGCGGAGGGGCGGTTAATGCGTTCCCTAATAAACGAGATTGAGTGCAGACGAGATGAAAGACCAACTGCTGTTTAGCGCGCCACGGCAAAGCTACCGCAAAAAAGCAGACCGCAAATTACAGCAATACTACTTCGTATTTAGTATCGGGCTCTTCTTAAATGACGAGAAGGAAAGAATCTAGAATTACAAAAACTTAATAAAACATTCTATATCAATTATATAATATGATTTGAAAAGAAAACCTGCCGGACCCGGTCGATTAGAAAAACCGGTAGACTAGCAAATACGGCTTTTAACTCGTACAAGTATACCGGTATATCGATACCTCCCTTCAGGCACCGGACCTGCGTATCAAAGATATTTGAAGGGAAAAAAGATCACGAGACTCTACGGATGGGTAGACTCGACCGCGGAACCAGTGATGATAAGAAAGCTCTTTCTTTAATTTTAATCTTGAAATAAATTTTCTCTTCTATTCACAAAGGTTTCCTTAAAGGAGGTAAGTAAGAGGCTTCGCCATTCTTTCTTTATACAAATGTAGCAATTGCAAAGTCAGAAATTGGAGAAAGAAAAAAGTTAATAGGATTCCCGTATAAAAAAACACCTTTCCATTTCTCCCCCCCTTGTCCCACGCGCAAAAATGAACTCTCTAAAAAAGAAGGGTCAACAGACGGTAGACAACTAATTTCGACAAAACGGGTTGACAACGCCGGTACAGTATAAAGAGACTCGATGAAGAAATCAGACGATCAGACGAAACAACTCGGAAGAAAAGCAGACTGTAAAAAAATATTGGTAATAATAAGGGTGAGTGTTACTCTGGATGCGTACGCAAAAGTGAAGACCTGCTGTGCTGCTGCTGCTTTGCCATTCATTCTCGCTAGGAGATATAAAGATAAGAACAAAGGAAATAAGGTAACGAGCGTGGGCAGAGTCACAAAGGAACTCTGATAAAGCAAGTACGTAGCGAGTGGAGATATAAACAGACAACAACCTGGGATAGGACAGGATAGGCAAAGGCAGCGATGCGCAGCAGGACTCGAGAGAAGTATCCAGAGAAAATCACACGAAAAGAAGTGAAAGTCCGCCGAGTAACTCTGAAAAGAGCAGCGGTTGACTAATGAAAAACAGACAAAACGTATTTGCAAGACAGGATTGGATGGGTATCAATAAGTTTACAGGCTTCTGAGAAAAGCAAGAGACGCGATATTGGTACAAGGTAGGGCCGTCAGAAATGGCAATGAAACGCAGAAGCAAATCAGAAAGCGAGCGGAGGAGTGTAAAGGATGGAGAGGAGTGGCGGGGTGGAGAGGTTTTCAAAACCAGTCGCCGAGTGTGAGTGGGAGGAGAAGATGTCGATGATATTGAGTTGAGAAGCCTGTGAGATAAAATGCGATATAAAAAGATATTCCGACTCCGACAAATATTCCACTGTTAAAAACTCCGTAAACCAGACAATGCATATGCGTCCGTGACAAAAAAACATATTCCCACAGCCGTATCAGTCGAACAACAAAAGATACCCAAGCGAGGCAGTCGAGGCGATCCTAAAGGCAAATGTCGAGACTCTCGTTCACGTGTCCCAGGTGTTATCTCCTTCGGATACCTTTCCCTGTTCTTTCCGACCGTCTCGGTGGTTCCAACTGGCCTCTACCGTTCCCTTGCATCCGTGCCCGTTTTATCTTTTCCTCTTTCCTCTTTTCGTTAATCAGACCCACATTTCCCGCTTCCACTAGGCCTATCCATCTTTCACCGACGCTCATCCCATCTCTTCCTAGCGTGTTGGCGCATTCAGCCCAGTCTCGCTGCGATAATTTCATTTTAGCGAGGACCATTCCAACCAGCTGTTTATCTTCGTCGTCGCTCCACGGGCCGAGGTTTCTCTTGGTGTTCGATAAGCGTTTGGAGGCGGGTCCACGGATACGGGACCGCTTAGGTGTGATGAACGGGTCATCTAATAACTCATCGTCCGTTTCCGGGTGAAATGTTGACGATTCGATCTTTGGTGCCGGAGGACAGACGGTGGGCGTGCCTATCGGGTCCGGCGTAGTGAAGGGATGCAGGTTGCGTGGTGTCGAGTTGTTCACATCATCTTGAGTCGCAGATGATGCGTTACGCTTTCGCTTGTTGTTACGGGTCACTATTGTGTATGTATACGTGTTTCCGGAGGTGGATGCGCGAGGCGTATCCACCTCCATTTCCTCGCCCGAGGATTCATCACCAGGAGTCGTCCAGGGCGTATGTTGTGGAATTAGTTGTTTGGAGGGTGTCTGCGGACTGGGTGTCCGACTGGGTGTCGGTGTCGCGAGAAGGGAGTGTGCATATCGCGATTTTGATAGAGCAAAGTTGGGAGGCGGAGTTTGGTCCAGAGATAACAGGTGGTTCAATGCTTCTGAGGAATTCGCGATCCTCTCACTTCTCGGTGTCAACTGCACGCTTCCCTGTGTTATCGAGAGGCCCAGTCCTATGGCGGAGTGGAGGCTCGGGTGGCCGTTGGAGGGTATCATCGACGTCGCGCCATTCCTGTGTGACTGTGAGCGAGTCGACGTCCTCGAACGGCTGACGCGAAAGGCGCTCTCGCAGGGGAGGACGGAGGGCAGTAACATGTGAGCGGATGACGGCGACAAAACGGCGGCGGTAGACGGTATTTCGTGGGTAAAAGGTCGGTGTCGGTCTGACGGGTTTGCAACGACGCGCGAGGGAGGAAGGAATGAATGAAGCGGGAGTCGGGAGATGAGACTTGGGTAGACTTGTTGATCTTTTTTCGGTAGAGCGGGTATGGCTGAGACTAAGTACTTATACTCCCTAGGCAGGGCGGATGTTTTGGTTTCGAAAGAACGGAAGCCGGAGGAGGAGGATGGAGTTGGTGATGGCGATGTTGACGGAGCGGAGATGAGGCGATGAAGTGAGAAGAAGGCTGAAATTCGTGTTGGGCCTTTTTTTCTTCCTTTTTTTTTTTTAGAACGTGACGGGCCCCAAAATAATTTCCCCAATCAGACGAAATCCTGATAACACGTAAGTCCGGCGCCCCAACAGAGTAGTCCCAGGCGAGTGTGCTGCTTTCGATCGAGGCGTTCGCTGAAGTTCGGAGGTATCTGCACGGTCGACTGACTGACGAGATGGTCTGGAGAATGTTTGATGTTTTAGAGAAGTCCGGGACAGGATGAGGGGGCCGTTTGGTTAATGAGAGCGGGAAAGTACGTTGCCGTCACTGCTGCCAGAAGGGCCATCCATCCTTCTGGCAGGCCTCGCACACACCCTCGCGGCTTCAATCAGTTCCCAGTTTTAACTCGAAAAGTGGCCACTCGAGCAAAAAGGAATTCTGGACCCTTCTTTTCTTCTTCTGTCGGCGGCTTGCGCTTCAACGAACGAATCGCTCCAATTCCCCACCAACCCGGCCGGTTCAAGGGTGCCAGCAACTGGACAAGGGGCGCCGCCAGTCTGCGCAAATTTGAAGACTTCCTCCCAGCATCAAGGCCTATTTTGGTGTGCGAGATGAGGGGAAAATAGTCACCAGAACGAGGGACCAGAACCCTTAATCCTTGGGCCCTTGTTCCTGTCAATTGCACTTGAGGGGGCGTAGTCTTTCCGTTTCCCTTGACCCACGTCTCTAAACCTTTTGTCCAAGTGGATGGAGATGGGACAAGAGAAAGGGCGGGAACGGCACTGTCAACGATAACTGCATACTCACTCTGACTTCCCTCGTCCGGTAAAGTTTTCCCCTCAAAAACCGAAAGGGTCCTCGACCGGGATTCCTGTCGATATCATACGATTCTTACGTACCGAAGGTTTAAAGTTCGAACAAAATGTGCATACGGGTCACAGGCAGAAGTCATTGCATGTGCATGAACAGTGACAATGTACGTCTGTAGGTACTGGCTCGTATCGTTTCCCTCGATTTAATCGATTTAGTACATTCTCCGCGCTTCCTTTGTATGTGGCATTGAATTGGATGGAAATATCGGAAAAGAAAAGGACCCTTGCCGAGCTCTTCCCTCTCGTCGATTGATGATGACTTGCAGGAAATGTGGTATTAATTTTTTCTTCTCGAAACTGGCCATCAGTACGAGCTTTACAGACCTCTATGAGGCATGTCTATGCATGATACCCAATCTATTCCTGCGCGATGATGCATGCATACACAGCACACCGAACCAATCGCTGAAATTCAAAGAAACCAGAAAGAAAAAATTCTCCCACATTCGATTCGCGAGAAACGCTCGAGCGTTAGTTAAGGGTTCGAGATATCATCTGAAACTCTTCGTTTCCGTACTTTTCAAGATCTCCAACCATGTTTCCTTTACTCACCGTGAAGATTGCTTAAAGCGCTCCCGGTTGTTCAGACCATTGAGACGGGGTATTTTACCCACCATTTTTAGACCGTAGAGACGGGATACTCTCCCGTTTCCCTCAAAGCCACCTCTTGCCCACAAAAAGTCTGAAAAAAGGCTTCTGGTCACCAGGCCCATCGACCAGGCAGAGAGAAAAAAGACGCGTTCCGACTGATCATGAGAGTGCCGCACTTCCAATCACCAATTGCCCGCATGACATATTGTTTCATTTCCCACACTTCTCTCCTATTTCACATTTCCCAAGGGATGGGGAGACGTCGATATTCTCTCCGGGGGATCTTTCCCAACATTCGTGGTCGACGTCCCGCGATATCCCACCTCTGACTTCACAATGACATACCCGCTATCGCCCTCTCGATCGAGATATATCTCCCTAATCTTTACTATCGATGTCCATACCCTTACATCTTGACTAGCATTCTCAATCGATAGGCAAACCCACTCCCACATGCAGTATTAAGACTTGACCGTTTCCACTATACCCCACCATCACGTTAATGAATATTCTGCAAGGATGCCAGAAAATTGAGAAAATTGAGACGCGTGTTGGGAAAGCGACGCGTGTTGTTTACGTTACACCTCCCAAAGCATAGTTTCCTGTTTGGGAAAATTCGGGGAAAAGGGAAACTCACGACGACAGCTCCGAACCGACCCATGTGTTGGAGATGGAAAAGGAGGCTGCCGGTTTCCTTCGGTCTCGTCGGTGTTCTCATGTCTGCGATTATGACGCTCTATGTGGTCAGAAATATGACTGCAGATGACGCTCAAAGGGTCCTCCATGCATGATGGCTCCATAACTTCCCTTCCTTCGAGAACAACAAAAAAAAAGGCTCTGACCTGACGCAGGAACGAAACCTGTCTCCTTCTCGCTTCCGTTTCAAACGGTGGAGTCCCGTACACTTTATTCCTGCGAGCACGAATCTATTGGCCAAGGAGGCTCGAAGGGGTTTTGTTGTTAATGCACGACATCGACGCCTCACGTGGAAGGGGTCAACCTTGAAGGATTTTCTGAGGTTGCGCCAGTTGTTCAACATTTATTCGTGGCTGATTTGATTTCGGTGGCTGATCAATCGAGGTTCATCCATGTAAATATAGTCGGGACCTTAACGTTAGCTATAGCTAGCTAGCTTTCGCGGTTGTTGATGCGAGTGCGACCTCGCTAACGTGTGCTGTAGCTACTGGTCGTGAAAGAAGTTGACTTTCACCAGTCGGTCTTGTAACCAAACTCTTCCTTGCCTGCACTCTCGCTAGACCCTGGAGTCAGTGTACGACAGAGATGTATCGAGATTTGAGTAACTCATGCTGCACGTATGAAACCCGCCAGCATATATTGATACCACCTCGCATGAAACGTTCCGAGCTGAGCTTGCAAGCTTTGCAAATTTGACTGTAAGACGCAGTCTTGCCTGGTCCTACTACCAACCAAGGCTCGAAACCTTACAATTATTAAGCTTACTTTGTCTCGTATTTGGTTCAGTATGCAGTTGTATAAATATTTTGTAATAGTTTGAGACCATATGCAAAGCGCAATTCGTAGATTAAGGGTTGAAGATGCAACACCTTTGCAAAAACATATATGCATATATTGAAATCAATTTAAAATTGGATTCGACCTGCAGTGCCAGCATATAAACAGTGTTCCTCCTGGTTATCTTCATGCTACAATAATTTGCAGTTTGTATGTCAATAAAGTTTATTCTGCTTCTTGGATTCGTTATAAACAAAGTAGTCATCAACATTCAACCTGCAAAACAACAACATATTAGTTAAAGCACTCAAAACAATCATATGAGCAAATACAGAACCCAGACTGGTCTAATGTTGTATGCATTACGGATTTGCAATATAAATGTAATCTACTATCATTTTGAGACGCTTAATACGAGTTTGCACATAACTATAACCTGTCACGGCTTGTCTACATGAATTATAGATTGTAGAACCATAATATTCACACAGTCTCACGTGACCAATGGGATATTTAGTGCCCGTCAACCTGCGGAGAAATTCAGTAAAATACCAAATACGGTCTTTGTGATTATTCTCGCAATGAAGAAGGTATTATTTGCATTTAATCCCCCAACGGTGTGAGATCAAACGAATAGATAACTAGATACATTATACTGAGCCAATCGGCTTCACTCCATTCAAACACAGAACCTGAAGATCGAGAACAATCTATACACGAGCACATGGTTGATAACACGTCCAACCTCGCGATAAATTAGCGAAAGCTAGACCAAATCCGGCTTCCGTCCATGTCAGGAACAATTATAAGCTTAAAGTAGTAGTGATTTCCAATCCCGCAACTCGTTGCCGTTCGAAGAACTTGGAGCAGTATATCGTTCCGACTACAAAGCGTTATCCGCGCCTACAGACCCACGAATGGCATAGTCTAAAGCCCTGTGATTGTACCTCCCTGATTTCTTATCTTGTATAGTTATGACATAACCAGGAATATTGGCCTCTTCTCCCCCCCACCTAGGTGAACGTTATCCCCCCTGTTCGAGGGTACAAATTCCAATCCCCAAGCATTCCAACCATCTTCTAAATCTCTTGGATCCTTAGATATTGTATACCTTCAAGACCTTGGCCCCGCCTTGGCTGCTTTCGAAAGAACCCGCCCAGTCATCATATCCAAACGTTCCTAAATTACCGCCCGCCGCAATGTCGCTAATCCAAATCGACGACGACTGCCTCACTAAATCCCGCGCCCTGAGAAAGCACCACACCTACCGCTACCTCATCTTCAAAATCGACCGCACTCACAAGCTCTTAGGCATCGAACACGCCCTCGACACCACGCATCCGGATTCCACCCCGCCAGATGCAGCAACGGAAAACTCGGAAACCGAGTATGCCACTTTCCTCTCCAAACTTCCAAAGGACGACTGCAGGTTCGCGCTTTACGACTTCCCTTTCGGGGTGAGTAACGTGCAGACCGCGCTCAACAGCAAACAGGTGTTTTTTAGCTGGGCCCCCAAGGGGGCGGATGCGGAGACCAGGAAGATCTACGAGTCGTCCAAGAAGGCGTTTTTGCAGAGCTTCAAGCACATTTTGATTGAGCTTAATGGGGCTGAGGAAGAGGATTTTTCGCATAAAAAGGTGCTCCATCAGGTGCTAGCAAAGTTGCATTGAGGCTGTGGGCTTGGGGTTTTTATCTAGTAGTTTCTTATTATTTTTTGATCTGATGTTAGTAATCTGCATGTTCAGATATTTACCATGAAAACATGTAACTGTTCACATGAATGCAATTCAAGTAGTTCCGATATCATAATATGTCTCGTGAAATATTACTAGCATCTCGCGAGTACCTAGCTTTTTGTAGTAGTAAATCGATATCAAAGATGAAAATGAACAAAACATAACCCTTCCGTGCATCCGACAATAGACTATACCCTTAAATTTCCTGCGATCAAAGAATATAAACTCCGACCCCTCAAGTCCCTTCAAGGCGTATGTAAATGCCCTGTACTGATACTCCCCAACGCCGCATTTATTTCCAAAAACCCCATAGCCAGCAGTGCCGTCGCCGCCAACGCCGCGAAATCCGCAACGGCGGTGAGCAGGCCGCTCCAGTTGGCGGCCACCTTGCAAAACACCACACCCACAACACTCAACCCAGCGCTTACACTCACGGAGCCGTACAACCAACCCCTACCCGGCCATACAGGTAAGGTTTTGTCTCTCATCAGAGGGATCAAAAGACACCACAGCGAAGCGTACAATCTAAACATCTGCGATATTGCGGCGTAGAGCTGATACGTGGGGTTGAAAAACGCCATGCCGGTGAATATGCCGCTAGAGAGGGCCAGGATGAAGACGAGGAACCAGAGGGTAGAACGGTCGTAGAAGAACCTGCTAATTCTAGATGAAGTGACAGCGGCGGCGGCGGGGTAGAAAGACGCGGGGAAGGAGGCTTTTGTGTGTGATAGGGTCGCTACTGGTAAGATATTCCCGGTAAGTGAGTGCCGCCGCAAAGTTTCCCCTTCGTCTCCCGATGAAAGCTCGTCGCCGTTGTTCCGTGCCACTTCCTGGGTTTCCTGGCTCTTGGTTTTTTTCCTACGCCTCAAATTCTTTTTTCGCGGCTCTGTTTCAGGCTGTGAGTCTACATTGTGAACATCCTGCAGCAATGCGCTGATGCGACTGTGGTACGATCTGAAATTATGTGCCAAACGTCTCAAAATAATGTGGGTAAAAAGCTTCGAATCGTGACCAAACATACGAAACCGGATCTTATAGAGTCCGTCGTCATCCACGGCCGATATACGATGCTCCAAGTCTGCAGCGCATTCATCCAGTTTGTCCGCAGAGGGGAGTAATCCTTGAAACACTGTACTCTTGTACCCAGATGAAGCTCCAATATCACCCTGTTCCTCCCAGTTTTTGGTGATTTCCTCCCATTCCTGGTCAAGAAGCGAAATTTTGTCGTCAATCTCCTGAGGGGTGAACAGTTCAATCGTCTTGGTTTGGGATTGTAGGTTTGCGGCTATTTGGTTGGTGTACGCGGATGCTCGTCAGAGCTCGTAGGCGATATCAAACCCCTCCTCTGCGGCAAAGATGAACCAATATATAGTTTGTGACACAGGGGTCAGGCGATCATGGCTGTATTCATCCATAGTCTCCGGATTGAAGCTGTTTGCATCTATGTGCTCATCACGCATTCGACTGCAAAATTCAGCGTATGTTTTGTATAGGGCTTCGGTACGCGGAGGGGCAACAAGAGGGAATGTTCTAGATGCCGAGGTATCATAACTTATACGGTCCATTGTTTATTATCTTATTTTCTTTACTGNCCCCCCCTTGGCTAGGATGCATAGACCTGCTGGTTTGAGTATGTTGAAGGAACACTCGCCGCCTGGATCTGCACCAAAAGTCAGTCGCCGAAGGTCTGTGTATCGAGCGGAGAAATTCTTTGTATAGGTAGAGGCCGAAGGTCGATTTTGGGACAAGATTTTATATAGAAAACTGGCTTTCGATGTCACACAAAGGTGTTGCTTCGTGTGAGGCTGGTTTCAAGAAAGACCACTTTCTATCCAACCTTTCTATAGCTTCGAGACTGTTTCGATCGGGTTTCGGTGCCGATGATGAAATGGAAACGCGATATGTACGACGAACGTTACCCTATGGGCATATGAACGAAAAATACTGAAGGTCGCTTTTATCAAACCGGATTCTGGTGGAAAAGTCAGACTTAGCGTTGGCAAGCGACCAAGGATCCGAGCGTGCTTCTTTATACTCAAAAGTCTTCCCTCGCAGCCTTCTTTACACTTACTAGGAGCTGGAAAAATGTTTAAACATACATTGAGGCTACGGAGAAACCAAAAACCTGTCAGCCTCGACACTTGCGCTCAAGTGCGTTGTTTAATTTGGATGTTGGGAGTGTAAGGCTGCCTGCGAGACTGAAACTACACATCTATTCTTCCTGGTAAAGTGATTCGAGGTATCAAATAGTATCCAAACAGAAGACTGGTAACGCGAAAAAGCACTAGATGCAAAGAGCTAAACTCGAGATGTAATGAAAATGAACACGAAAGCATATGACAATGCATGGAGAAAAAATGCTATCATCTACACAGTAATCAACCAGAGGGAACTAGCAGAGCAATTTCAACAATATCGCGACGCAAAAAGGAAGACCAAAACCAAAACCAAATCGAACCCGAGCCCGAAAACAGAAGGAGGTCGTGTTATTAAAGTAATATCGCAAGATGTTCCCGTCTCTAAATGCCGAAAGATGAAATCTGAAGCGGATGAGAAGAAACACGAAAACAAGGAGTAAAAGACCACATGATATCATCAACTTGAAAAAGAGAAGCCATTGCCAGATATCTGATATCTGAAACGAACCAAAATCATACTCCCTTCATGGTAAACCTCGGCTCCCCCGCTGCTTCCTGCAACTGGGCCTCCTATTCAATCCTCCTCTTCTCTAACTGGCGACACAGTTTTCGGATCCGGCAACGGCGCATCACCACCCTCCAAAACCGTCTCCTCCACTCTACCAGGACTACGCCTCCTCCCGCTACTCCTGCTCCTCACCCCTCTCCTATCCTCATCCGCTGCCCCCTCCCCGAGTGCGATCGTCCTTCTCCTCCCGCCACCTTCCAGCCCACCACCCGGCGTCTGGATCTCGTCGTAATACCTGTGTACTCCGTTACCTCCGCTACCGCTCGGCCCGCTAACACTCGCGCTTGTTCCACTTCCGCTCCTGCTGAGTCTACTCCTCAAGCTCTGCCGTCCTATATTCTCCTGACTCTCCATTGTTCCCGCGCGTTTCCGCCTCTGTCCCGGGTGGGTTGTCGTTTGCGATTCCCCGCGTAACCAACCGCCCAAACTGGCCCCAACGGATTTCACTTTCCGCACCTTCTTGTTGTGAAGGGCGGTCGCGATTGTGGATGAGGATGCACCAAAGGGAGGATGGTTGTGAGGTGAGATTAGTTCGTCATCGAGAATGTTGTCTACACCACGTCTGAGGGTATCGGCAACCACGGCCTGGAGTTGGTATCCGACGAAGAGAGGACCGGGCGTTAGGAGGGATAGGGAGGAGCGGTTCGGATTGGCGGTCGGTGGCGTGGCTATCGGTGTAGTTGAGATGTTTGGAGGACGACGTGAAGGGCTGCGGGATTGGGTTGGGGTTAATGGTGGGTGAAAGGTATCGTCAAAGGCGGTTTTGAGAGGAGGAAGGAGAGGGGAAGATTCATTTGGCGGAGACTGGAGGTGGGAACCACCACCTGAGGGAAGCCGGGGACGGGAGAAGTTGGAGCGAACGGAGGATGAAAGGATCGGTTCCGGTGGCAGGTCGCTGTATGGCCCGGTACTGTTGCGTGGTGATACCCGCATGATAGGAGTTTCGCCACTCGGGTCGAAGTGATACTCGTCTTCGGTCTCGGAGATGGTGGAGTCATAGTCGGATTCGTCGTTCTGCTGGCGTTTGCTTGATATAAGGTAGACGCCGAGAAAGTTTAGTAAGCAACCAGTAAAGAACCTAGCGAGCTTGGATGCATCGGCGTTTTGGAAGTCGCGATAGAGGATTGCAGAGCCCGTGACGGTAAATATGTTGAAGAGAACACTGGGGAAACAAGTTAGCAAGTTTTCCAGCAATGCCGTATCCCCCGGGAACGTACAATTGGGTGGGTATGACCTGGGTCGAGTCAAATCGCTGTAGAGACCGACTCAGGTACTTGATTTGCATGACGGCTGTGAGACCGAGAATGAACACGAGGAGATAGAACACCGGGTAGGTAACGATCTTGTAGAGCGAGCTCGAGAGCAGGGACGCGACACCTTTGGTAGCCAAAGCCGTATATCCACCTGTTGAAATACCTGTTAGCAACTGTATCAACCAATCCGCAAAATGGTGGCATACCAAATAGTCCGACCAGTCCCAGGTCGACGAGAATAAACTTGGGACCGTAGATGTTGCTAATATAAAGTAAGGCTATAATCATGGTGCAGGTGATGCCAAAGTAGACCTCGAACGGCGTTTGGCTGATCTCCCACCATATCTGTCCCGGAGTAAGCTTCTCTTCCTTTGGCTGGGAGCTCGAAACCACGATTCCAACGCCCGTGATGGCGATGACTACGCCCAAAAGATCTCTCCTCCGGAACGGTTCCTTCAGCATCAACGGTGCGATCAAGCAATTCGATATGAGGGCGACGACTCCCAGCGGCGACACAATTGAAGCCGGTGCGAATCCGTAGGCCAGGAAATTCCCACACTCGCCAATTGTCATGAGAATGATACCCGCCCACCACCACTTTGAGCGTAGATATGGAGGAACCGGTGGTATGGCGCCATTTTTCGATGGTGAACGTTCCGGCGATTCGAGGAGGTACTGATCTTCGTCGTCGTTGTTAAGATTTCGACCTCTTTCCTCGTCTTCGCCTCTTTCGGGACTGTCGTAGGTATCGGTGGAAATCCAGCTGCTCTCCAGATCCTCCTCATCCCCATTCGACTGGCTCTGAGGACTGCCATTCCTGTCCGGAGGGTGTAGTAATCCGTCACCGGCAGCTCCAGCACCGTTCCTACCGTTAGTAGCCCCCTTGCTGGCAGCGAGAAGCTTTCTTCTCCGTCTGCGTTTCTGGCGTTTGTGCTGTTTCCTCTCCTGCAGCCGTAAAGACTTTTCACGCGCGAGCCGGATGTGCGCGTATTTTTGAATGTTGAGGGCGAAGGAGATGACAATGTTGCCAATGATGGAGATGACGATACCGATGAAGGAGGACCAGCGTGGGGGGTGCGTTCCGCCGTCCTCGTCACCGCCGTCCTCCAAGGAAAACATGGGAAATATGGACCTCAGGTTGTCCATCGCTGTGAATCAACGTCGGCCACGGAGATTCAAGCCGGCGGTCCGGACCGTCGATGGGAGGTACCTCTGGTGGTTGAGGAGGTTGAGGGTGAGGTATCGAGGGCTCCGAAGTTTGTCGGGCGGGATTTCTGAGTTTGGAGATGGTGTTGGCTTGTTATGTCAAAATGCGGGTAGTTTGAAGAGTGCGAAACATCCTCACGACGGACGGTTTCTCGCAAAGACGGTCTTCTTTCCGGCTTCAGTTAACGGCGTCACGAGCCGGCAGAATATTTTGTCGTCTGTCCGTCTGCGTGTCGCATTCTTCCCCTCTTCTCGCTTCTGCGCAAGATATACTAATACTCTAAGAATAACAAAGAATGGCAGAGTGTGATTTGCGAAAACAGAAATGTTACAGCAGCCAGCCCTCGCCAAACTGGATGACATCTTTTACCGGGTGCCCAACCGGGCGAATAGAACGCCAGCATTCAAACATGAGCTTCCAAACACTCTGCTCAAGAGAGAGGGGAGTGGGGGCTGTCGCAGTGGACCCTTCATGACCTGCGTAATTAATTAGATCTTCGGATCTATTCAAGTCGCATGTGCCATTTTATAAAGTTACTTTGTTCGTATCCAAGTACGTCCTTTGGTATGAGTAAATACATGTATTCGGGTATCGGCGGGGGACGCCGTCAGCCTCGTCCGAACGTGACCTGCATTCCAACCCGGCTGTCCAAAGTGTATACGATTCTGATAACGAATCTTTGTCACACCATACTTCGTAGTCGCTTCTGAAAAGTTGGTTTCACGTGGACCCTGGACTAAAGAAATGTTTTTTTGGTACTGCTCTTATTATCACATTTCGCAGAGAATTCCATTATAGTATATGAGGCCCGAGAGCTCGAGAGGACACTAACGTTATATATACCTCGGATCAGGCCAGCCAAATATCCTCAGGCATCCAGCCACAGATTTAGCGGCCTTGTTCAACATGTTGACAGGTTACACAGCCTCTCAAGTGAGTGGCCTACCAATCCAGCTACTGGTCTTCTGAAAGATACCACACTCGAGGTTATAAAACACCTGGTATTGCCCATCACAGGATATCTTTGCACATGTAAATTTGGTGCGAATGTCATTTTCAGAGTGAGCATCAAAGCAGTACCCAAACACTAAGGCCTCTCGCCTACACCTCGAGCTCAGAAATTCTCAATCTAGAAATTTCTTTCTTCTGCCGACCCTCTGATAGCCTCGGAATACAGGTGAATCCTACGTATAATATCGAAAGACTCAAGCAGGCACTTATTCTTAAGAGTATTATTGGAATCTATATCAAGATCTCTGCAAAAATATTTCGGACGGCATCCTCCGTTAACCAGTTATCAAACAAACAAACAAGCACACGATGATCCTCCCTAGAGGTGCTACCGACAACCACATCGCCAATGAAAAAAGGGTCGCAAAATGGTCACTGATAATCGCTGGAACGCTTATGGGAATTCTCATGCTGGTTTTGGTCGGGTGGTTTGGGATTGCATTTTTAAGGGATTGGTGGGAAAGACGGCAGGAGACACGGGAAGCTGCTGCTAGGGATATCGCTGCATCTTGCACTCGCGATAATGTCCAAATGGAGGCGAGTGGGAGCGAACAAGAGGAGGACGGTGTGACTTTATGCGGGTCAGAGAGCCTTGAGAGAGAGAGCAAGGTGGGCGACGCGGGATTTAAAGAGGAGAAATATTATTCGGATCAAGAATCGGATAAAAAAAGGAAAGAAATATAGAAGTTCCAGCTCCAAAGCTCCAATAGCAAAGTCCCCTTTGAGCCCTGAGCTTCCTGACCCCTCACCGTGATGTCGTCCAGTCCGAGTCCGTTTAATTTTGTGACCTGGCAATTAAGCATCTAGGCACCGGTAACACCCTGCAGCCCTGGGTTAGAGCAAACAAAAAAGTATTCAGAAACACGTTCATGCGTGCACCTGAAACTGTCTACAAGCACACCAACCGTGTCAAGCGAACAGTGCGGCGCTTAGTTCTCCAATGAGGCTCTATCGCAACCCACACACCCCTGCGTATTTCTTAAATCTAGCGAATGATATAATTTGGCTCGTGGCAGGCCTGTCGGTATGCATCTCTCCGACTGGTATGATCTTGCAGTGCACCCCCCCGGAAATTCTTCAAATATTTTCAACAGGCGAGATCATGGACTTCGTGGCTGTTACAAGTTACGGGCTATTTTGAGGTCACAGAGATATATGTCTCAATCGCACGGACGCATGAATTCTGCGAGATTGTCATTATAGTTACAGGAATTTTCAAACATGCATGAAAAGCTGGCCGACCCATTGAATCGATCCCATGCATGCATGTCGGCCACGTTGAAGCGAACAGTACTTATATGTGCCGGTACCTCGCCTCTTAAGTTCTCGTTAACATTCGGACGGGCGTCGAACATTTCAAGAGATACATCTATTCAGTTAGCTGTACAATTTGAATATTCCTACAAGTTCAACGATCAAAAGCATCAATCTACGAGTATATACACAGACTTCTAGACTATTTCACACTCGACATCACACTGAGCCCTTTCAATTTTTTTCCCGCTCATATATCAAGATTTCGAAGGTCTTATCACCAACTACAAAAATATATATTCTGCAAACATGGCACCACAAGTCCAGCAGCCTTCCCCAACTGCGAGTGGTGTTAGTTCGCGAGATGAACTTTCGACCAGGAATTCTGTTGTCGTTTCGCAAACAGTAATCACGACTACAATCCCAATCCTCAGAGGCTCGAGCACTATAGGATACGAAACTTTGCTCGCAACAGGGCTTATCACTATAAACCCAACCGGGACAGAATCCTTGCAAGAGCTACCTCTTTCAACATCGACATTTCTCTCTGAAATACCCTCCTCAACTCAATCACTCATCCAATCTAAAACATCAGCTAAACCCACATTTCCTACTCTCAACCCTGACCCAACGTATCCCCCCAACTTGTCAAAGCCAGGCTCTCCAAGTCGAGGCCAATACGTAGGGTTTATACTCGGTCCTATCCTCGGAGTTCTGGCCATCATAGCCGGAATAGCGACTTGTATTATTATCCAAAACAAAAGAAAAAGGGTTTTGGACAGGATGGAGAGACAAAGACGACAGTTTTTGAGGGATTCGGGGGATGCGGAGATGTTTACGACGGACGGGACTGTTAGAGTAGGGACCGCTGGACCGGCGAGGAGTTTGAGCCCAGCGTGATTTTTTTATCACAACAGGGGGGATAACAAATATTGTACTTTTGGGAGAATATAGAAGGGATATAAAATCAAGGAATGGAAGACAGAGAGCAATCTGAACGATTTTATGTACAAGGATTATGGGAGGCAATTTGTCTGGGTTTTGTGGGTTTTTTTATTTTTTAATCGAGGAGTCGACATTACTTTGCGGGGCAGGACCCAGAATACCGTCATCAAGAGTTTTGTTTTATTTTTTATTTTTTTTTAAAAAAAGAACAAAAAACACACTTATCAGCTATCCTCGTTGGTAGACCATTTTCATGTCTATCTACCTAGTTACTATCATCTGTCTGATCTAGACATTTGTCTATCTACTATATTCTAAGAGAATTATTATCTACATCTACATCCAAATATCTGTAAATCTGCTATTTTATACGAAATATATATATATATGGGTCACCCATTTGGAAATCTGACTTGGAAACCAACACCGCATATGACGTGGACCATTACAAGAAGCAAGTTGCATCCAAGGCTCCAGGGTGATATGTTACACAAATAAGCTTGATCGGGAGGCGGGGGTCTCCAAGCTGTGCCACGAGGCCTAAAAGTTTGTGTCTTGCGGGTAGCCACCCGTGCGGTTTCAGATCCATCGTCGGTAGTGAATAGAGCAATCACGCCCGCAGGCGCCCGATTACCAGCCATTGCCCACCCGTGTATTCCCAGCTATCCGTTTGGTTCCACCGATTCCCTTTTGAATCCTTGTAGGCCGTAAGTGTCCTAGATATCGAAATCTGAAAGTTTTTTTTATTAAAAAAAATAACACAGCGAGTCTGGTCGCGTAACCAAACCCTCCCTTGTTTGGGCGAATCACGATCGCTCGAACACTCAGCCTCATCATATTTTAATTGAATTGTGAATAATGGCTACCATTCTTTGGATATCGGTTACGATTCTAGAATGCAAAGGGTTTGGTTCTGCCTTTTGTTCTGAGCCCGCTGCATAAATGGAACAATTAAAAGGACAATGACGCCCTCTCTTGCCAAAAAAAGGCTTTAGCATTAACATTTAATCCCAAGAAACCTATCACCAGATAATACCTACAGGCCAAAATCTAAATCAATACTTCGAGACTAGGGTCAGCCCGGATCAAAAGTATCTTAAACTTTCAAGCCCTTTCATCTTTATTTCAGAATTCCAAATTGCTCCATCCACGACCGCCCTCTGGGCCTTAGCCGAAAACACCTGCCCGGAGCATATTGTAATTACCCTTCCACAGACAAAATATTATCCCGTCGGCAGAATGGCAAGGTCGAAATCCTCAACGGCTACTCAGAGGATACAAATAATAACGGGAGACGGCACAGATACCGTCATTGTTTCCGTTACTGGTCCATGGCCAAGGCCCGCCACCGTAGATCCGATGGACGTTCCTGACAGCCAACACCCCAGTACATCCTCAACCTTTACGACATCTACTGGGGCGCCGACTGTGGTTGCTACAGGCACAACCACATACATCGAATATTCAAAAACATCGCCGATCCCAACCTCGCCTGCAAATAGCGGAGGGTTTAATCCAAACTCTCCATTCGGTCAGAGATCTAGATCTGTTGGGTTGTCAGAGACATGGCAAGCGGTCCTCGGTGGTATGGCAGGAGCTATCATCCTATTACTTATCGTTGCTGGGATCGCATTGCTACTGATGGCACTGAAGAGTAGGAGGAGGAAGGCAAGGTTTGTTCCGAACCCTGATGACTGCACCGATGCAGAAGTGATTCCGAGGGACAATTTGCTTTTGAGCCCCGCTATCGCGAGGAGGAGGAGCTCGAGGGCTTAGTTGCTCTGGATAATGTGTTTATACGAAGGACTAGCTTGTTTAGTGTTTTTCCGGGGAGTCTGAATGTAATCTTAGTTGTAATTCTAGATGTAATTCACCAATTTAAATGATATATGGAGACGAAAGTTTTTACTACCGAGTTTGGGAAGAGGACACTGCCCAGAAGCAAAGCTTTTACACAAGAGAATTTTATCAAAGTTTCAACATGTGAATATATACTGATCGGACTACAGATAGTAAACTCATAGACTATTAGAATGGCGATAATATGTAACAAACGGGTGCTACCGGCACGGTTTTGGTTATACCATGGCTCGGGTTGCAGTATTTGCTATCAGCAAGCATATGGGTGTATACTAGGATTTATCATGAAAAGCACGAGACAAATCGATAGTATATTCATTACGGCAATCATTGTAGTTTAGGTCTAGCTTGCTATGTTCTGTTTTGGAGACCTTCTATAATTACGAGAGCAAACTTGTTGAAAACATACAGTTGAGCGCAAGCATTCATAAACCTCGGTATTTTTAGTGTCTCATGCGCCAGTAAGGAATCCCGGGTCTGCGGGTTTCTTTTGGAAATTTTCAGCAACATATATAAAGCTCAGCTACTTGAGAGGATAGCATACCATATGGGAACATAATAGACTATATTTAGCGAATAACAATAAAAAACCAAAAACTACAACTTTAAGGCACCACCATCTTTTAAAACTCGATTTCCTTATTACTTATTTTCAATTAAGACCTCTGTCAGATTAATACTCGAAGACCTACATACGGTAGAATTTTGTGGAGTTTTGAGACAACATGCCCGACGGAACGATAATTTTTTACCCCAGTTCAGTGGCTACCGCCACCAGTCCTCCGGCTTCCGTATATTCACTTACTACTGCTATCGTAAAAGAACTATCCCCCAGCCTGGGATTCATTGAACAGGTATACAAGATCTTTAAATAATATAAATTTGTAATGAAAACTGACGAAATGTGCATACAACACAGATAGAAATGCCAGAAACCTCGACAAAAGAACACATTATGACAACCATGAAAACTGAGATCTGGACAACTATTGAGATGCAAGTGTCGACGGCGATCTCGGAGTGCACAACCCCTACTGCTTCCAAGGCTGAGACACCGTTACCTATGTCTCCAAGTGTTTCGGGCAAGCCTTTCGTTATCGTCCTCACCATTTCAATAGTTGTGCCTCTGGTCGTTCTTGCATTTATAGCGGCGGTGGGCACGTGGCTTTTTTTTCGAGAACGTAAGAAGCGAAGGTCTGAGAAGGAGAGTGCGGCTATAGCGCAGACATGAGGCAGTGGGATTGGGTACGACGTATTGCTAAGTGTAGATCGACGGAAAAGATGCTGGGAGCGACATGCATGCTGTTCATTTTGCTGTAATTGAAATATGCGATACTTGATTATGCGTTTTTATCCTTTGTTCTCGTGTAGACTATAAAAGATATACACAGCTGAAGATTCGAAGAACGAGGATGTAAATGTGACCTCCTGGTGACATGAATCGAAAGGTGTGCATTTGAGTATACGTATCTGAGTCTATAATGAAGTTGGGTAATCAATAAGGAATAAATGGCTACTTTCATTGAATTGACTGAAGATATGGTATATAATTAATGGTTGACAATACTTTGGGAAAGTGGAATAGCTGGGGACTTACTCTATTGATGAAGATTCGAGGAATAGATTACTGGATGCCAGAATGCCAGTCATGTTCCTTCCTGCCCCCTACGAAAGTTTGAGTTGTTCAAATTTGTCAACCCATACCCGAAGGTCAAATCACTACTATTTACTAGGACCTTTCAAAGCGATTGTTCAAGAACTTGCCATCACAATAACTTGCCATCACAATAAATATCGGGACTAGTAAAAAATACCTTGGTTCGGAAGCCGGCTAACCCAAGAACTTGGCGCACCCAGCAAGTTTCTAGAGGAGTCGCAAAGGAAATTCTATCGGCTTATCTACTGCAGCCTTGCTCGATCAGCTTATGCGCAAATTACAATAGCGTAGGAGTCGAAGCTCAATAAGGAAAACAATTTAGACAGCGCCGAATCAAATCTTGACCTTGGAATACAGTAGGCTGGCAATCATCTTTACTCAACAACCATTCGTGCTCCGCAGTCTTTGAACCAAGCATCACAAGGATGTTGTCTAACCAATTCGGGAATCAGGAGCAACGCCTCACTTTGTCATGGGACGGCAGTGCGCATGCCACGGGAGATTTTTTGGATTAAGCTTCCCAAGGAGATCTGAATCATTCAGAGAGAAAAAAGAGCCCCACTCTTGTTCCATGCTGCGCCGTATCAAAATGACCTTTTGTGGCCTCTTGTTGCTTCGGACTGCAGGATATTTATCAAATCCAGATTAGATTTTCAAGCGTAGGCTGCTGAGATGCGAATATTTCTTTTTCGCGTCTCCTGGACCTGCTACGAACATCCTTCTCATTTTTCCGTCCTGATTTACCTCTAACAATACGAAAATCCTAGACCAAGCGGGCCATGGCGCCATCGGTTCTTATCTTTGGCTTTAAAGATGATGCGCCTGCTTCATCAACCTTGCCCTCTGCACAGCATAGGCCTGGACAAGTTTTAGCCGTTACTAACATAAACTGAGCCCCTAGGATCGAGATGAATATGCCTAACTCCTTTAGATTATTACATCTGCATCTTCTTCGTTTGAGATGAAACCGGTTCGACGGTTCTGTTTGCTCATGTGGCAACATATTTTTTTCATTGACGGTGCGCTCACCTAGTTGGATGATAATTAAGAACGCAGGAGGCGAGCCGTGCCCCTGAGAAATAAGGAACCCAATAGCCAATAGATCTACCCTTCCTGAAGTTCTTCTCTGGGACAGTGCTGTCTTGGTCTCCTCCAATCCGTGCAAAAACATGTTAACACGGGATTTATCACCAGTGGTGCCAGCTATTTGGCGTATCACCCAAGCGCCAACGGACCAGCCTAAGTGAATTGGGAGTAGGCAGACAGGGTCAGGCCTGTCAGGATATTTCGCATTTCCGCAAATAGCAACACGTCCACTGCGCGCTTGCGGCACAGATCTTATCTTCCAAGAAAAAGTTATTGTCAGCAGTGCATGGCATAAAATAGGGAGGTGCTGCGGTTGCGCCTACAAAACTCAAATCATATCAACCTTGAGGGATTCGTAGAATGGGTTTCTTGAAAAAGAACGCCTAATTTTTTTTGTTTCGTTTTCTCTCGTTAACTTTGCTTTACAGCATTGCTGTTTGTAACAACAAAACGACGAAGTTCAAAAACCCACGCTTCCTTGGGGGCTTTTGGGTCAAGGGAGCTCGAATTCCAACATCCGAGAAAGCGTACTCGAAGTTCTTTGCGACAACTCAACTACTTCTCCAGGAAACCTAGACCATCCCTCCCATCGCATAATGATGTGGCCCAAAGCAGCCAATTTTTGGACAATCTTTTTATCGCTACTCGTCGCTGCAATATCGTCTGCAAACGCCCAAGCTACAACAATTACCGCCATCGTCACACAGAGTTCTCCTATAGCCACTCCGGCTCCAGTACAGGATGGACAAGTCGGCAACTGCGCCGGGTGGAGATTTGTTATGGAGACCGATTCTTGCTCCAGGATTGTTGATAGATTCGAGAACCTGGATCTCACTCTCGCCGAATTAATCCAATGGAACCCGGCCTTGAGGAGCGATTGCAGTGGACTCACTCCCAGGTTTTATGTCTGCGTGAGGCTTGCCAATGCGGCTCCCGTTTTTTCGACACAAATCACTTCCTCCCCTTCCGCGCCGGCAGCGACGACAGACGGTATCACCCAAACACAAACTTCAAACAATCCAACGTCCAGTGCCGTCTCGGGTTCGGGTTCGGATTCCTCGCCATCTAACGGCTCAAGAACAGGGGTAATAGTCGGCGGCGTGCTAGCCGGCGTAGCACTTGTCACCTTGGGCGCCCTGTTGGGACTTTGGCTCATCATAAGAGAACGGAGAAAGAGACCACCCACGTTTCTTGGCAGAATTCCAGAGTCAGGACGGGATTCAACGGGCCGGTCATTTTGGAGAGGGAACGAAGCCTTCGCTAATTCCAATAATAGCAGTCTGTTACCCAAGGAACGCCACGGTCCTGCAGAGCTGGCCGATACGTCGTCGTCTTGAGATATTCTGAGGAGTTTTGACATTTGGCGATATATGGAGTTTTCCCTTTCCCTCTTATAAATATTGAGACTGTATATTATTTTGGGATCTTTGGCTTGTTCTTCTGTAATTACATAGATATAACGAATGACGATCACAAATACAAACAAAGTCCGCTTGTTTCTGAAAGACAAGTTGACTTGCTTTCTTGACTGTGAAAATATGCCCGACTGTATAGTCGGGTTTAATATAGACGATGCGTGCCCCTTGTCCCATACAAAAGTGTACAAAAATGTGTTGTTTTGCTAGAGGCTTCTGGAGGCAGCCACCCGGCTTTCGAAGGAGAGGCCCCGAAGGACTGAGAAAAGTGGGTGGTATAAGGCCTGGATGGTAGCGGTGACGGTATGGGTTCAGTCGGGTTTAAGTGCTGCCAATGGCAGCCGTTCTAGTTATCTCTCAAGCTGCGACGATTTTGGGTACTTGCTTCTAATGCTAGGATTGAGTCGAAAATGGTCTACGAAACTACAACAAAGGGGCCGGCTCAATCATACTTATCTGTCGCCATTGCACCCCCGTGTAATTGAACCATATCTACATATATATCAAACTAAAAACTTATTTAACGTTGATACTGTTTCTCCTTTTAAGATAATATACTGCAAAAATAGCCGTTCTCTAAAGTGGAGTATATTTAGCCGATAAATGAGAGGTTATATCTCGCTGCTGGCCTACCTTAGCACTTTGGAATGTCAACCAAGATTTCTTATCATTTAATACTATGGTTTGTTATAACGTTAGCCCTGTTTTTTTCTGCGTACGTAACTAGTTTCGTACTCGCAGATTGTTTGGTTGGCAACCTGGTCGGCGCAGTGACAGATAATTCGACCGGGATGTTAATTCAGTTTAGAGACCATCCTAGTAAAATATCTCTTCCTTTCTATATTGCAAAGCGTCCAAATCTAGAGATCTGAGGGCCTATAAACACCATGGCGTGGGACACCTTGGACTTTTGCTAATATTTGACCCAACAAGTGATGTACCGATGGCGAAGACTCAATCTCATTTATATTCCGGGCAGAAACTGTAGTTTCGGTTTATAATTTAAAACCTGATGTCTTGCACTTATGCTTGGGTATCCAGGTTCACTTGGTTTATCAAACACTTACCCGGTTATAGACTCAAGTCGAAATGTCCAGAGGCCCCATATATCCACTGGAGCCATCGGAGCCTGTTATACACGATTTCTCGACTCTGAGGGTCGGCCCGGAGGTTTAAACACTTTTACAGGTAGGATAATATGTGTGTCAGACTCTGCACTCACGATAATAATTCCGAAGCTATCCCTTTATCACTTTTTTCTAGATGTCCCGAACCCCTTTCTGTATCTGAATCATGCTGGTGAGGTTCAAACAGCCAACCAAAAAGCTTGCGCATTGGGTATGCAAAAGCCTCACATTCAGAGACTAGAGCAATGAGTAACCATGGATTCTTCACCTCTTGACATCTGATACCGTTGCTAATGGAGATGTCTGTTTTATTATCATACTAGATTATTTTATCTCTTTGTTGGTACGAATGTTACACAGATAATAAATTACTTGGATGTCTATTGATGTTAGAATCAAGCGGTGTTTACGGTTCAGAGAACCTTTGCCTTTGTCAGTTGCTTACAGGCTCCTTCGTTAACGCGTTCCGGAACAGGTGGAACCTCGTGGCACAATATCATAGTCATTATTGCGCACGTGGCCCCATGGAGAATTCCTCGGATGTACACAGTTTGTCGTGGATTGGGGATAGAAGCGAGCTATGTAATTTGTTACTTTGAAGCCTGTTGATACTGACTGGGCCTGCAGTCAACCGGTTCCGACAATTCTTAACCCGTTTCTGGGGTTCTTGTGAGACATGATGTTACAAACGTCTAGTTGTGGAGAACACGATTGCTGGCTGTTGATCCGGCTAATATAGAAACCCCGTCAGTCCATAATTTGCTCCACCCATTGTACGACGTTTTAATCTGTCGAGTTGAAGAGTTGGAAATATCCGAGTCAGATTTGTATACATGTAAAGATCAATTATTCCGGTTAGATATAGCAATGCACAGTAGCTAAACAGTCTGCTGGAAAGTATTCAACTTCTTCATCCGCATTTAGTATTTATGTGGCATACAGAATATCAAGCTTTATATTTTCTTTGAATCGATAGTGAGAGGTATAACATTGCGCCGTCGGACTTGGTGGTAAGTGTATAATCGAATTTTGCTGTCGAGTTTTCGTCTTCGAGGCAGGGGTAGGACCTGGTCACATAAACCTGAATTCGTGAAATACAAAACATCAATTCTTAAAATTTCGGATGCGTTGCCCGTAGTTGGCTATTGATATCCTCGTGTTCGTATGGGCTCATCAGAAGTAGACCGGATCAGTCGGGTGGGGAGAAACTTGATTATTAAAAATCTGCAAGCTGTCTCCAGCTACTCTCTATGTTGTGTTCTCAGGATTACGAGATAGTGGCACCTCACCCCACGAAGTAATGCATCCGAGTGAATTAGTGCTTACCTATAACCACACGGCTATTGACAAGCTTTCCCAATTCTCCCCTCTGGCGAATAATGTGATTGTTGTGAGGAATGTGCGTCAGCCGCACCATGAATCACAACGGAAGTACATAGCAGACAACTAGCTAACCCTAAGGTAAGCGGGTTTCCGGCTCGAAGCTCGTAAGGCTGGGACCAACAATATGCAGATGGGACGAGAAACCCCGAGTGCGAAAGAACCGCATATATGTATGCAGGGTGGTGCAGAATACCTGTGATCATCGAGGCGCTCACCCAGCGGTGTGGCCGTTGGTAGCAGGAGTACATAATCAACCGGTCTCCCTGGGTTCGAGCATACACACATATATATGTGGTCATTCAGACCGCAAAATGCCGAAAATGTTGAGCATTCACATTACAAATATAGGGTCGAAATATGCTCCAAGTGCCGGCGTCGACATTTCTCCTCAGTCCCTTGATTTGCATGCAATTTCTTCCATCCCTGCCTTAGAGCCCCAAGGCTGCGTGGAAACTAATATTTAGAAGCCGTAGTTCGACTGTCAGTTAACGGCCACAGGGCAGCCCTACTTCTTCCGCACACAAGCTTCGCAGCTAGCTCTGGTCTCGAGACTCGCTAATTACCGGCTCCGGTGCCAGCATCCAAAATTGCAAAAATGTCAGCAACTACAACACAAATTTCCAGCTCGACGCTTACGTCGCTGTCATCGCCGACAACATCTTCAGCCACGCCGGCGTATATATCTTCCAAATATGGCATAATACTGGCGTTGAGTATCGGCGGACTTTTCATCCTTATTTCGGCCACCCTTGTCTTTATAGGGTTGCGACTTTTGCTGCGGGAGCGCAGGAAACGGGATTTGCAGGTCGAGATGGACAGACACCCTCGCTCGTCGACGTCTACGGACTCGAGCAACCGGACCATGGTAGACGAGCCCATGGTGTCGTCAAAGGCGTTTCATGTGTAGACACGGCGCGTACAGATCAGTTACGTGCTGGACACCAATCGATGGTTTCACAAATGTGCCGATGGAAATGGTCACGGTCTCTCCTTCGTAAGCGACAGGAATTCGCCCATGCAAGACATTCGTACAAGTACATTCAGACATACGCCGCAGCTTCCCATTCAGAACCAATCTCCTCGTATCAGCCCATCCAGTAACGCAATAGCGTCATCCTCATTTTGCTCGGGGTGTTGCATTTTGGTCGCCAAATGTTGTTAAATGAAAAATCCAGGGGTTTTCAGGGGATCCCGACCGCCCCGGAATGCAAACTTCCTTGTCGCGAGGCCCTACCGCTGCAACACCACCACAATCGTGCGAAAAAGCGGAGAGGGGGGCGTCAACATTTGCGTGGCAAGCAGCTGGTATTCACGAGATTGCCCAGGATCTCGATCGGCCGGTTCGATCCTGCCTGCTTGATTTGTCTAAAATGCGGGAGTTATATAAGGTCCTCAGGCCCTGCTCGGGTTTTAGCAATTTCTTTCCTCTCTACTTTTGTACAGCACTTCTTTGGGTTCTTCACCAGTCTCTCCTTAAAATCTTCGATATCGACGCGTATCAGCATCAGCTGGCCATCTAACTGTTTTCTCTCTTTTGAACCCAAAAAAATAAATATTTTACCATCATCGTCCAAAATGCAGTTCCAAGCATCCAAGTTCCTTGCCCTCTTCCTGTCGGCCACCCTCGCTTACGCTGCCGACACCCTCAAAAGCAACGCTATCACCGCTCCTATCGCTGGTGACACCATAACAGCTGGCGAGCCCTACACGATCAAATGGATCAACGTCAAGGGCGCCACGGTGACCTTGAACGTGGTTGATGGCCCCGCCAACCAGGTTGAACCAGTCAAGCAAATCATCGCCAATCTTCCCAACAGCGGCTCATACACCTGGAACGTCCCTGAGGATCTCCCCGCGTCCAAGACCTATGCGATCAGGATAACTTATAACAACATCCCCGCGGATTACAACTACTCTGATCGATTCGACTTTGCAAACGAGAATGCTGTCTCTTCTGTTCCGGTCAGCTCTGGTACCTCCACTTCCGCTCCCACCTCTGCTTCAAGCGCTAGCAGTGCCTCCGAAACCAGCTCCGTCTCTGTGACCGAGACTACTGAGGCCTCGACTTCCACCGAAGCCTCATCCACCGAATCCGCTACTGGATCCACCTCGTCTGCCGCATCGTCTGCCGCGGTCACTTCCTCTGGAACCAGCGCCGTTGCCGCCCCCAAGACCACCGTCGCTACATCCACCTCGTCATCGAGGACCTCGGCTCCCACAAGCCCAGCCCCAGTCGACGGTGACGGAAAGAACGCTGCTGGTAGACTCAGCGGTAACGGAAGCTTGGCTGGCTTGGTTGTCGCCATTGCCGGATTGTTGAGCGCCGGAGCTTTCATCGTTGTTTAAAAGGGGGTGTTTGTTGCTGTGATTGCGTTTCATCTTGTTGCTGGCATCGATAGCATTTTGTAATTATATTATTCCATCGGAATTTCCGCACATGCAGAGGTACTGAGCTATTGTTCTCAAAAAAATACGAATTCTTCATGACCGATGCTAAGAATGCTGTTCCTTGCCTCGTGCCAATTACCTATGATTCATTCCACGTCGCGTGGAATGCCATCTTACCTTGACATATCCAATATAAAGATTGACAGAGCGGCACATGCTCATACGGTTCTAAATGGAACAATACAACCGGTCTGGAATGACGCGATTTATCTATTGGCGCGCACCATTCTGAGCCGACTTTATTAATTCTCTCGCAAACCAGCTCGTGTTCAGGATGCGAATAAATGCAAACTTCTGCGCCACTAAGGCCAATCAATCTACAATAAGGTAAACTGTCAGCCTGGTCTCGGGGCGCTACCTTGCCAGGCTCTGGCTATCAGCGTATAAAACGTATAATGGTCACCATCAGCAATCAGTGTTAGAACTAGCGTAATTATAGGTGTCACAAGAAATGTGTTGTCGTGTGGTATTTTGGCAGCGACGCCAAATTTCCGCAATTGTGTAGGCGGCATGGCTTTGACCTGCAAGGCCCACATTCAATGCAAAGGGTTTTCTTTTCCTGCCCAGCACCCAACCTCGTCTCTCATCCTCGCCATTGTCGCTCTCTCTTTCGCATATCCCTCTCCTTCCGATCTTCAACTCCGCCTTCCGATCCTTCTCTGTCGCAATCACTCATTCCCATTCAATACCATCAATAAAAATGTCCGTCCTTCGTAACCTCGCTCGCCGTGGCCTACCCCGCCACCCCACTACAGCTCGTTTCTTCTCCTCGTCTGCCTCCCGCGCCGATGTCGCTCGCGTTCAGCTCATCGGTCGTGTCGGTACCGAGCCCGAAATCTCGCAGACCTCTAACGGTAGCTCCCTGATCCGTTATGCTGTTGCTGTCAACCTGGGCTACGGCGACAATCAAAAGACCCAATGGCACAAGGTGGTCGCGTTTGGCGACCCGAACCCGGACAGAATCGCCAAAGGAGCCAGGGTCTTCTTGGAGGGTGATTTGCAGCTAGATACATACGAGGGAGAAGATGGGAAGAAGCATACCATGGTTTCGGTCAAGCAGCGTGAGTTGAATGTCAAACCTCTGAAAAGATAGCTGGCAAAGTAGTCTAATAATTTTAACGTGGGAGTACAGGTAATCTAAGCATCATCTCCAAACCTCCGGGTGCTGCCGCTGCTGAAGGCGAAGCATCCGCGTAATTCCATCCGTTATCGCTTGTTCATATCCTCCTGCGAAGCTATAAGCTCGATCACTTTACTCATGACGCCGTCGCCAAAATTTCCCGCATTCCCACGGAACACTTATCTGTTTACAACGGTGTTACCAACTGGAAACATGAGAATTGGTCGACCACTAAATCTAGCAAATAATAAAAACGGGCGAAAGGTATGGCTTCTGGGGCTATTATGGATGTTCATGTTATTACGATAAACCCCAGTTGCTCGGCCTATGTATCAAATTCCTTTGTGTTAAAATTTCTATAGGCACATGTTACGGTCGCGGGCCGACTGCTTACAATTCCTGTGAAACCTGTCCATATCACGAAAACAGACGGCCTGTATAATTGGTTGCGCAAGCTCAGTAATAATGATTTTTTTGTTTCCTTATTGCCTGAACCCGAGTTCTCTACAGCCCCCTGGGCGGACGTAATTTAGTGATCACACCGGGAATTTGTATATAACAGAATTGGAATCGGCGAAATAAATAAGAATCTCGGGATCTCTCCCCTTCGGCTGAGCTCGTGGCGGTGGAATATCCGTGCAAACATATTGTACAGCTGGAAAACCCCGGCCTGTATTTTTCTCTAGAAACGTAATCTGGAAGCACAAACGATACATCATGGGTCGATATTCAACCTAGTGGTTGCAATTGCGAGACACGATGAATGACTTATGGATATTTTCAACTTTCAAACATGAAGACATAAGCATCTGAAAAGATATTTAGGGCAAGGGAGTGGTCAGACACCTGCCTCTAATTGTGACCTGCTGGGCGGCCTTGTCTTCGAGTCTAGAAAGGAAGCAAATCAAGCAACAAAGTGAAGAATTCAAACTCGCCGATTAATTTGCAATTTGGAGCATAAACTCCTTACATCATCTACTCTAGATATATGCTTTAGTACGGGGTAGCAGCGCTATTGGTATCACCCTCAGTCTTACCCCCATCCACCGTTTCAGCCTGAGTAACAGCCGCAGAGCTTCCGTCTATGTGTGACTGGTGTTGCTCCAAACCTTTGTCCCGTTTAGCTTTCCCCCCTGGGCTCGAGTTCTCACCCAGATTCAAGTTCATCAACCAGTCCCAAGATTCCACCTTTTCACTTCCTGACACATAGTAAGGCTCGGCTGTTCCGGGAACTAGCTCTCTATGCTTCGAAGAACCTGCACTATCTGTGCGGCCGTAATTCGGATCTGCCATTCTAAAGCGGTTGAGGTTGAGGACTGCAATTCTTTGCAAAAAGTTTGGTTGTTTTCTGAACATCCTCCTCTGCTGAGCCAATCTTCGTTCCTCGAACGTAATGGGGTCATTAACATCCGGCTCGGGCACGTCCCCATAATCTTCGATGCAAGCGCAAGCTATTATCACAAAGTGACATATCGTTTTTCAGCCTTTTATACTCTCCGGTACAATATCCGGGGGGGGAAAAAGCCCTCCTGTTAAATAGAAGGAAAGGGAATAAAAACGAAAGGGAGAAGCTTACAATAGATGAAGATACAAGCATTCACAACCTTCGTATCGGGACAGAATTCTCTGGTGTCCGCGTCATAGCCAGGCTCATCCAACGGCTCAAGCCCGTCTTCACCGCATCTGCAAAATTTACACCGATCTTGTTGCCATCGAATAAATTCCATAGTCTGTTCGGTGGAGGGGAAGAAACTCCAATTTGGCCAATCATCTGGAGCTAAACCAGGAGCCCTGTCGTGAGGTACGATCTCTAGGACTTCCTCCGGAGTTCCGCACTCGATGGATTCGTTGATTTGAGGGGTCCGCTTCCGGGGTGCGTGCTTTTCCAGGACACCCTTTTTGGTAGCATCGGATTTGGTCTGGCGAGGAATATCTTTGATACCGGTGAATAGATCTCTGGTCTTCGAATGGATTCTCAGATCGAGTTTGCTTTTCTCTGTGGGTTTATCTTTCTGTATTCTCGCAGGTGAAATTTCATTGGGAAAAGCGTGGATGCTGGTATCATCAGTTAAAGGTATCGCTTTTAAATGGGTGATAAACGCCATTAATGCCATTGCCAGCTGCGGAGCCCATCGGATAAGGAGCTTTGGGTGATGCATATCTAGCTTTGTAGTACTTGTTCAGCTCAAGGCGATATCGCAATACAACGTGCAATTGAAAATTTTATTTAACGGACTTCTTTGGGTAGATTAGTCTAAGTACCCAGAAATTTGGAAATCGAATACCAATGAGACAGCAGAACTAGCAGATTCGGGGAAAGTCATCGAGATCTAAAAGGGACAACTCCAAACACCGTGCCTCTAAATCAAAACATCAAGTCGTGGAACCAGTTAGTGATATAAGATATTTCAGTCGTGCCAGCTGGGGCGCAGGACTTTTAAACAAAATTTTGACATGTTTCCAATGTCCCCTCGTATAAACCAACCACTTTTATTGAGCTAGCTTTCATTCACGATGGAGAAATGTTACTAGGTACCCGGCTCTATAATACATGTGCGCCACTCGGTATATCAGCACAGAATACGCCAAGTATGCGGTACAGTATATACGTCGCATACTCATAGTTCACTTCAGCAATTGAAAAATTGCAATAGGTCTCTAAATCGATGCGAGCGTAGCCTGAGAACACCTAGAAAGAGTATGGGTATATTTAGGCCACCAATGTATACCTCCAACACCCTCAATCTCTTGCATGAAACCAGTTGCAAAGGTCAATTTACTCTGCCCTTTAGTTGATACTAGTGGAAGACCACAGATATACTGAAACTATAACCCAGGGCTTTGCCTTTCAATATGTTGTTACAAACAACTCCGTTTCAATCCGCAGAACTGTACTGTTGCATACCAGAGGCCTTCAAAAAAGAACAACCCCAACTCCTAGACTTTATAGGCAAAACACAAGACAAACAGGCGATACAATTTCACGTGATCCCTATAAGATTCTCCGTTGAGTTGTGAAGCATTTTCTAAGCACCTATCAAACGAGAATCGCTCGTAAAACAATTACCGAGACCAATTCTGTGGCTAGTTGCACCAAAAAGTCAGCGACGTCAGTATGACAACGCAAAATAACGTTAGTGGTCACGATGCAGCAGCGTTACTAGTACGGCCCTTGCATATCATACAACCAAAACGTCCTAACCCAGCTATCGATCTTCACGGCTTTAACTCGAATAATAGCACCCATGTCCCTCTCATGGCACCGTCACTTTCTATATATAGTCGCACAAATCGGAAGTCGCGATTTCTCTCCAATGATTTCTTGAGAACTTTCCGAATCCCGAGGGAAATTTATGGGGTTACAATAGGACTGGAAGATCGACATTTTCGTGTGATATTGGAGTAAACGATCTGCTAATCTTTTATAAACATTTTTCCAATAGAAAGCTTCAGCAAGCGATTGTTAATTGTAGTTGCCAGGTAAAACCCTAACGTTAACTACCGTACTGCCGACTATCCTTGCTAGTCTGTGGACGGAAGGTGTCGGCGAATTCCCAAGGCCAAGTCCTAGAAACGAGGCAGTATATCGAGATTGATTATCCTCAGGGTCTTAGATAAGTACCCGGGACGGGTATAAAATGAGGTCGTGCATCCAGCATAAGAGCCGCTAGATGTTTACTCAACTACTTCCTCAACCTCTCATAGCTAAGAAAGTGGCAAATCATTGGAGATATTATACTTGACAAGACTCTAAGAATCTCAATTAATAAAACATTCAAGCACTCTACTCACATTAACGTCTTTCAACATGCAATTCAAATCCCTTCTCCTGCCTATTCTCTCCCTCGCGCCAGCCCTCACGGCCACACCGGTTCCCGTCATCAAAGCCCGCTCCGGCGCAGGTTGCTTCGAAATCGCAGATTTTCGCAATTCCGGCAGCCCGCACTCCATCTCCGCTCAAGTCTACTTCACCCTGACCGACCCTTCCACCGGCGTAGCAGCAATGTGTAACGCAATATTATCCATCCAGCCATCCATCGTCACGGCTCCCTTCCCGACCTTCTGTAACGATACCAGCGTCGCCTTTGGGTTGGAGTATAACCCCGGGATTCCGGGATACTTTCTCACGCTTGCGCATGTCTATAACGGCAACCAGACGGTTGACACTGGCAGTTTATGGTTGGCGGCTGATATCCGACGTTATGACAACCCGAGCGGCAATCCGAATGGCGACTATGATTATTTGAACTTTCCGGCGACGTTTAGCGTGGTTTATAACAGGCATATCCAAGAACTGCCGACTACGACCAGTGCTGCTGGGTCGTCGCCGACACCTTAAGGAAACAAAGAGATTGATAAAAAAGAGAATCCAACATCTCAACCGACTTGAACAAATTAATGGAAGTTATCAAAAAAAAAAAATTGGTGAAGAGGTATAAGAGAACAATCATATGGTACATCCATGCATAACTGTGCATAGCGTTTGGCGTTTTTGTATTTAATTTTCTTTAACGTATATCGAGGCTTGCATTTGTCGTTGCACTCATTTCTCCTTACAGGTATTCATGCATGTGCTTTAATCAAAAGAAGAAAGCTTAACCCTGGTGCAAGCTTCGTATATCTGACATAGTATGTGTCAAATCGTAGACGTAGAGCGGGTTGGTATATATTTTAATCGTAAGCAAGGTTATAAATACATCCAACATTAACAGAAACGTTTCATTGTAATCAAGGGCGATAAACCGGCGGTGGATCATCTTCCGAAACTGAAGCCGGAGCTGGCGTCCGATTCTGGGTTCTGGATGGCGTTCGTTGATGTTGCTGTCGATCCTGATTTCTCGACTGCGTTCGTTGGTGTTGTTGGTGTTGTTGTCTATTGTCATTTCTCGAATCGGCTCTGGTGATCCCTCCCATTCGAGGCGTAGAAGTCTGCGGATTTCTGGTATCTCCAGGGGCAGCTTGATTATTATTGTTGTCTCCATCTGGTACATTCACCACCAAGAATGTAAAGTTGATCGGTTGAATCGGCGGCGGTGGAGGTTGCGGCGGAGCTATGTGCATCCGGATTACAGCCGGCTGCGGTCTCCTGAAGTTTTGGCTCATGTTCGGCACGGTGTTTCTAGCTTGTTGCCTTCTTTGGTGTCTCTCATGCGCTTGCTGCCGTCTCAGTCGTTCTTGCTGCCGTCTTTGTTCTTGCTCCCGGTGATAGTTCCACTGATTCCACCATCTGATATTCTCCTGCACTTGATGGCGGGTCCGGTAATAGTACCAAATACGCAAAAGTATTAAAATGAGAAAAACTCCGCCGACTGATAGGAAGATTGTCCTTAGGTAAGTTCCTATAAAGTCGGAGCGACGCTGGAGGTGTTGCAGTTCGCGAGGCGAAAGATTCTGAGGAAGGTACACCATTGCGGCTACCGATCTTAGCTTAAGTACCAGGTCTTGAACAGTGACAATCAGTTCAAAGGGCGACCGAGACCATCGGCTTTCGATATAAAACGTATGTCTCGACGGTTCGGGAATGAGAGCCAAAGAGGCAGGCGGCTTGAAATCTCTCTACGAAGCTAAGGTTTTGGACTGCATACTACGAAGCGAGCGGGGAGAGTACAAGTGGCACAGGTAGAAATGGCTGGGAGAGCGCTTTTAACAGATCCAATCGAATAATCGCAGCCTTCTCAGAACCTGCAGACCCTGCAAGATTTCTGAGGGATCACTATCAATCCTTCATGCAAGATCGGGAGGGGAAACTGGGGGTTTCACGGGTGATACGGTACGGCTGAACTAAATATAGTGTGTAACCGCAATATATTTTTTGTTGTGTGTTAATGATCCTTCGCGTTGATTTGCTGGACTAGCGAGGGGTTGGTGGTGGGACCAATAGGAAGCCTGAAAGCTCGCCGACGAAATGCACGGGCATCCCATAATGCGATTGCTCGTGGTATACAAGAGCTTGCTAAGCTATGACCAGCTCAAGTTTGCTCGGAAATCCCTCGCCCAGAGACACCGCGACAACACAGATGTAGATAACGTTATAATCTTTTTGTTGCATTTATTGAAATGACCTGCAAACATGAATGTTCGAAGAATCAATATCAGGTTGCTTGACTTGATGCTCATATCCCTCAAACCTCGAATTGTATGGCTCCTGTTGCACTTGACCACAAGCTTCACGATTAGATGGAGCCATTCGGTGGTGTCTAGCTTCTGGTTGGTGAGACAAATATATGCTCAAGTGGTTAGTATAAGGCCGGAAACAGGATCTTAAGTGGTCGATTCTCAAAAATGTCTTCCGGCTTGAATTCACTCGGTTCCCATGAAGAACTTGAGGGTTTAATATATTATATAACTTGATGGACCCGCACCATAGTCTCCGTTACCAAAGTTACAGAAACTATAGGAGCATCCAGAGATATCGGGTGTGATTCTCAAATTGATCTATTACATTTAGCTTGAATGACGTATCAAACTTAACCAAAGCCTATGTCGTTTATTTTCCACTCGAAGCTTAGAGCATTAGGAGTAATACATTTTAAACCCCGTATTTTATTGTAAACCATGTCATATAGTATTAATACGTATTTATCTCACTTATGGGTCCCTCGGTAAAGTACGTTCTAGTTTTGTGTCTATTAATCTCATCAATATATAGCTTATACGACTAACATTAGCTAGTATGTATCATGGAACTACTGCGTGGAAAAGTCCTACGCTGTACGAAGTTTTATAAATACTGCGTCTGTATAGCCATCACCACCACCACTAGACAGTCAAAATAGGAAAGAGTTGGTTTGAGATACCACTAGCGTTATAAATATAAACACCTATGAGCTACTACATTGGCGACTTTGCGTCGCGGATTTCAGTGAGTAATTGGCCGAAAGAGGACAAACATTGGATAAACTAGAAAGTTTCGGTAGCTCAATACTAAGGGAAAATATGTTGCTCTTGTTGTTTTTGGGTGTGGCATTGTTATAGTGTCGGGATATCGTTACTTCCACCTACAATAGTCGTCATCTGCAACCAGCTGTTGTCTACTCCGGGTAAGTTAACCATGTTGCCCCAAATTTTGATAAGAAGCCGCAGATAATAAAGACTTCTAGGGTTTGTCTACTTTGGGGAGCGTATTTTCAATCAGGTACCTCAAATTCAAGATCCGAGAGAAGGCACTGTAACGTAATTAAGGGAAATATTATGGCTGAAAAGTAACAGCCGTGGTTTTCTGAGGTTCTGCCAAGGCCACCTGATTGTGGGGTGCCCAAGCAGCCAATCACAGCGCATGACATGAGCGACAGCACAGCGCGCCTCCAATCAAATCTTCTAATCAGAATCAGGAAAGGAGATCTGCATTTGCTTTTTGGGGCTATTATATTTCAAAGACGTTCAGCAGAGTGTGAATCGGCTACATTAACAATAGACAGGAAATCTATTCGGGTGGTTCAGGCTAGCTATAAAACAAATACTTTAAGTCCATTCAAAGCTTTCATCTTCATCTATCCTATAGCGAATTGCTTCCAGCAGGTACTTAAGCCAGAAGTTATCACACTGGCAAGGCCTGCTGCAATAATCAGTGCAATCCTACCACTCATTTATTAGGTTTCTAGCCAAACACTTAAGTGTTAATCCCGATATCAGAAAGTTTTCGGCCTCAAAATCAGTTAATCGAACAAATTTACCAGCTCCTAAACCAATCAACCGAGCCATCTCACACGCGTTCGTACAAACTTTCGCCGAAAATGCCACGATGTGCTCAGTGCGCGATATCCAAAAAGAAGGTAGGTGTTACAGTCGCACCGACTAGGTCTGTTAGCTACTCAACATTACGAGGCTAATAAGATATTAGTGTACGCCGGAAAGCCGCCAGTGGCCAGAACCTTGTGATAATTGTGTTAAAGCAGGCCGTTCTTGCGCGCCTAACATTGACAGCAAAGAACTCAAGCGTCTCTCCGCTCTCGATCTTGCTGCTCTCAAATCCAGAACCGAACTGCGAAAGCCGGCAGAAATGTAAGTCATGCACCCCAGGCTGAACTTGGGCGATAAAAGGAAAAGGGGATTAACACGATGAACTGGCAGTATCGCGCAGCTGGACTGTTTATATTATCTGCAGTCTGGTTTATGTCTAGACAACTTGCTGTCTTTAACAGATGATAATTCCGAATATTTCTGCGAAATATATAAGTTTATTTCCGATAGACTTGAAGATCGTATAGTATTGGCACAACATGAGGCTAGAATGATAACACGTCAACTTATCAGCAAAGGGCAAGGAACACAAGCATATTTTTTATCCAAGTTATCTTCAAGTAAGATATTGTACGACAAAGAAACCCTCCGACGTGAATACGGAAATAGCCAAGACGTAGAGGATACGTCTTTGCTCGATAAGTCTGCTGGCCTCTTGTTCAGATGGTTCAAGGGTTCAACAACCAATGTAGGCCAGAGGGCCAGCGATCTTTCCCAAAGGCTTGAGGAGACCGACATCGGTCGACTCTACGCGGCGCTGGCAGATACTATTGCAAACTGTATCGAAGCTTTCGCGCCTCAGGGTAATTTCCCGGAATGCTCTTGCGGTAACTGTACAATTTCAAGAAATCCTTTTGAGAAAATCGACCCTTTGATTCATCGATATCTTAGGGGGAAGGACAATGATCCTTCCATATGCCGGTTGCTGTTGACTACAGGTAAAAAATACGGTATATGTGAGGACTCAGATCTCGCTCATAGGACTCCTCTGCACATACTGGTCGTTCAAGGGAATCTTATCCTTTTGAAAGAGATAGCGGATTCAATAACATCTGACTGGAATTTCAATATGCTGCTAATAGAAAGTTCTAAGCACCCTTATACACCTTTGAGTCTTGCTATCTCTAAGGGTGATTCTGAAATGGTCGAGCTGCTAATGAGTTTACATGAGAAACTTACCTTGACTGATCACCCTGTTTTCGAGAATCCTACGAGATTACAGCAGCAGTTATCAAAGTATATGCCTGCTGCTAATTTTCCAAGGGTCGGTTTATCTGCGTTCATGCTAGCCATCAGCATGGGGCAGAGAGCCACTCTTGAAGTATTCTTTGGCTTGAATCAGCAACGCATGGAGATGTGGATCCATCGTCCATCTTCAACAGCTTTAACATCTGTCATCGGTCATCCGTGCCTACTAGACAAGCCTTTTGAGACCTTACTTTTTGGTCCCATTCAACTGGCAGCAATAATACAGCAGTATGATACTTTGCGCAGATTGCTTTCTATAGGTCCAAAGGCGTCTGAACTCCCCCTACATGTTTGGTCCTTAGTAGGCATCGCAATGATTCAAAATGATGCTGTGCTTCTGGAACTGCTATTAGAATCATCTCTCCTACCATCAGAGCAAGTTGTAGATGTCTACAACTCCATAAAAATATGGGGGAGCCAAGTTCTACAGAGAGTTTACTACGACTTCTATTCGAAGAGGTTTCCAAGCCTTCTAACTCCATCTTTCGAAGCTTTCCTACCCACTGAACCCAGCGGACTCACGAGCACCAAACCAGCCGGAGACGTATCTAGCAATACCAACAGTGCTTCGGAAACAGACTTCACTTCGTCGTCAGTAAGCCCAAAAACCTCGAATGGTGTCAGTGAGAACAGCGAAGGAAGTAGTATCAACGAAATGGATATCGATAGCGGAAACAAAAATCCACCCAGCCCAACTACATGGCAGCGGGTTCAAGACTTCGACGATATATCTGTATACATCCGACCTCCACCATCACCGCCCAAATCACTCCGCAGTTATGGTTTCGCGGTCTCCAACAACCATAGCACTTCAGAAAACTTAGACGCAGAATTGCAAGGGAAACGTTCGAAATATGTATCTGATCTGACAGGACTACATTCGGATTATAAAATCTCGAATACTCATCCTGTACCAATGAAAGATACAAGAGCATCGGATTTCCTAACGCCTGGAAGTAAGCCTTATCAATCAAAGGCAAACGATCGTGCCGTGGTAGAGACATCCCACGGCGAACAGGGGCGCATTGGTCTCGGAACCAGCGGATTAAATACGCGCAAAAAAATCTGGAAAAGCATTAGTTCTTGTGCTAGTACAAGGACGTCCAAAACTTCGACGTCAACAAATAGTGTGTTTTCCCTTGGTGGTCTTCCATTTTTGCGACGCAGTACAAGGGGGGAAAGTATTGTGATCGATACGAGTGAAAACATGATGGAAATTGATGGGTGATATTTACCATGCATGAACATTTACGAGACCCAGTTTGTCTCGTAGACTAGAGCTCCACGGTTTAAGACCCAATACATTCTCAAATCATAATTAGTTTTCTTTTTCTCGGAACTCAGGGCCCAGGCTGACAGATAATGACTTGTTGCATGAGCACTTGACATAGTCTGATTTTTTTGGTGGCAGAGATTGTTAGGTGGTAGTTTGCCATCAATTCCTTTAAACGAACTTGCAAATATTCACTACGATTATATATAAAGGGCAAATGTCGATAATCAAACGAATTAACAGGCACGGAAGCAATCTGATTAGATCGGATTCATCTGCGGCGCAATATCTAGGTATTTTGGGACTAGACCAAGTCTCGCGGGACTCGGGTCCCTGCTGCGGACAGATAAAAAAGCACTAAAATAAAGACTTTGGTCAGATCTAGTTTATAACTTCTCCGACTTCTCGTTCAAGCCTCGGGCACTCGCCCGCAGCGATTTCCACGCCCCATTTTGTCGCAGGTACCTAGATCGCTTGTTCAATCAGTCGCTCCTGCTAGAAACGGCCGGTCGTTAAGATTCAACAAAGAACAACACTTCGCGTGAGTTGATACCAAGACGGTTTCACCATCCTCACCCCTTTCGCTAGCCACGTAGTACTCACAGTACGTATTTACCAACCAGTTCTTCTAAAGATTGCAACTAGATGCGGGGAAGGGTTTCTTACCGATCGATCGGGTTAATACTAACTTCCTCTTAAGGGCTAATCTTTATTCATAGGCTCATTAGGGTGCTTGAGCACGCGCGGTGGACTTGGCTACAAAACACATCCCCTCGCTCGCCACGTTATTCTAGAATCCCGACATAGCAGTCGCTTACCCAGTCAAAGTTTGGGACACCGTCCAAAAGACCCACTATGAAACCATAGCACGAGAAACTATTCGCTCGTATTATGTTCAATGTCTATCAGTGCTTTTTTATTTTTGATGCGGTCGATATCTGCTCCTGAGATTTCGACGCTAGCCTTTGAAGTTTCCGGTTTCTAGTTGTCGTTGTTCACGATGCCGCTAATATATATTGATCATTACTTCTCCCCAAGCATCAGTTGATTCTTCACCAACATCCAAAGCCCAGGGCTTCTACATTCTTTCTCTCATTGACTGAGTCCAATCTTTATAAACATTTTTTCGTTAATTTCTTTGCCGTATACTTTCATTTATAAAACACAGTTCATTCTTTACTGCAGGCAGTTGTATATTTTCTTATATTTCGCCTACCGTCTTCGTTATATCACTCATTTACAAAATGAAGGCCATTGCTACTTTCGCTACTTTCCTTTCTACTGCGACCTCGGTCATGGGCCATGGCTACGTCAAAGAATTTGTTATTGGTGGTAAAACATACGCCGGCTATGACCCCTTCAGACCTGCGAACGCGGGTATGATCAATCAAGCCTGGGATACTCGAGGCAAGAACACCGATTGGCCCATGAGAGCCCTCGACGGTGATGGCATCGTATGCCAGAAAAATCCCCTGCCGGCACAAACCGTTGCCAAAGCGGAGGCCGGCAGCCAAGTCACCTTCCGGTGGAGCCGATGGTTCGACAACCACAAGAGTCCGGTTATCACCTACCTTGCCGACTGCGGTGGGGACTGCACAAAGGCCAACGGTGCCCGGCTAAGTTGGTTCAAGATTGACGAAGCCGGTCTCATCAACGGTCAGACCTGGGCGTCCGATATCCTCTTGAAGCAGGGCGCTTCCTGGACCGTCCAGCTCCCGAAGAACATCAAGAGCGGACAGTATCTGATGCGTCACGAGCTTATAGCGCTCATGTTTGCGTCCCAGCCAAATGGTGCCCAGATTTATCCATCTTGCACAAACATCGAGATCACCGGTGGTACCGGGGATTCCAGCCCTCAGGGAGTCAGTCTCCAGCAATATTATACCAACAGATCTCCTGGCCTCGTCGTAAACATCAACGGCTTGAGGAACTATCAGATCCCGGGACCTGCTCTCGCCGCTGGACTTGATAACACTCCTAGCACGCAGCTCAATACCGGTGTCAACAACAATCCAAGCTTCGTCAGCGGTCCCATCAACGAGCCCACCGATGAGAACGGCACCAGGCAGAACTCTCATTTTGATTATCGCGGTCCAAGTGTGAACAACCAAGTCTACAGCAATAGCGGACCAACCACGAATCCTTTCCCTAACTCGCCAAACAATAACCAGGGAAATAACAACCAGGGAAACAATAACCAAGGAAATAATAACCAAGGAAATAATAACCAAGGAAATAACGGTCAGAACCCTAGCCCATATCTACCCCAGCCAAACCAGCCAGACAACAACCAGCAATCGGGCAACCAGCCGCAGCCAACCTATCCTGGCTCTAATACCATTACAGACCCCAATCAGCCAAACAATAACCAGGGTACAAACGTGATCAATAGCCCAAGCGCGACTACCTCGCCTTGCCCATATCAAACTGGTCAAGGACAGAGCAATTCATACTACAGATACGGAAACTACGGAAACTACCAGCGCCAGCGCAGGGGTGGTCCATCTTCCAGACGCCAGGCTAGGGAAAAGAAGAATTAGAATCTGCGGGTGTGCATGTGGGAATGGCTTTCTTTTGTTCTGTAATTATTATATATTTTTTGCATATCTCGGTGTTCTGCTATGGTTGTTGTTTATTCTAAGTTTTTAGTATTGTATAAAATATAAGCATCCTTTACATATCACAGTCTCTTTCCAAACGTGAATGTTCAAAATCTGTTGGCTTGACATAGGATTGGTCTGATTTGGATGCTACATTCGGTTGGATCGCAGTCTGATCGCAGTCTGATCGTGTATACTTCAATCGTCAAATCCGTGGAACCAGGAATAATACCGGCTATAGCCGTGACTACAGCTCTAATAGTCGACTTTATTAGCTATTAACCAGACTCTGTCTCGTGAAACCAGAACACCAACTTTGGGCCTGCAAGAACCAGACTCATGCGACGGAAATTGTTTCGAATATTTATATATTGATGGGATGAAAGGTCCCGGTTTCTTTTCGTTGGAAATTACAAACGGAGCCAGTGAATAGAACAGGTTGCAACTTCCCTTCAGAGAATACGGATATATTGACTTTTAGTTGCGGCATAGTATCCCAGGTGAGAACTGTGAGAACGCGGGTATCGACCAGCCGGTATTCGGGTACCAAGAGCTCGGGGGGCGACGGAGTCACGATCGATTAGTGCCTGACAATTATTAATCGGCGGGCCTCAAGAGGGCATACCTAGGCCTTAGAAGGAGCATTTTCTCACTAGGTTTATCCTGTCGTCATGGTTACCCTATTTTCTGACTACTGTATATATCGTGTACCTAGTCTCCTACTTACCTAGTACCGAAGCTTCATTAGAGTTTATTTCGAAGAAGGATCTGCTTGATTTAATCCATTCCCATGCACGCAAATATTTAAATTCCAGACAGGGAAGCTTGCTTTGTTAAACTACATCAATTCCATAATCAACAGCACCGAAAACTCCGATGCATCATACATGATAGTGTCCCGACCACCCACCCGTAGCTAAAATACACAAACAGCGGAGGTGTTTAACCCTCAAAGACACAAAAAAACCCCCGAAAACATAAAATCTAGTCTCGTTGTAAAGCCCCTAATAAACCAGAAGACTCCTTGTTCCAACAAGACTAATAAAACCCCACATCATCAAAAACAGCAGACTCGTACAATAAAGCTTCCACTATGTTAGTATTAATCACGGGGACCCAGTTTTATGAACCGGCTCCGGAACCTTCACGCTACTCTCCGCAGCCTCCTCGGCTCTCCTTTGTTGAGCCTGCCTGATCTCTTCCATAATGTCGGTCATGGGCCTAGCCGGTCTGATAATCTCAGCGGTGCGTCTGCTATTCTTGGTCTTCCCGGTCTCCGGTTTTTCCACCGTCTTGCCGCTACCCTTTGTGAACTGCTCTTTCACCGGGGATGATCCTGCGATAGTTGTATCCTGGGAATTGACGGATTGTTGGAGTCGGAGTTCGGCGTCTGCTTGCTGGGCTGCGTCTTTGGCTATCTTTTCGAGGGTGGTGGAGTCGAAGCTTGAGACGAAGGGCGGGCTGCGCGTCTCGGGGGGGATGCGGTAGCGAGAGAGATTGAGGAGGGCGGGGAGGGCATAGAAATTTCTGATACGGCGAATGAATCAGTCATTAAACGAGTTGCATAATCAAAACGAGTTGGTTGGGTTATAACTTACGGGTTCTTGGACCAGCGAATATTGAACTCAATCTTGAAGTGGATTGTGGGTCTTCCCAGCTTTCCCATTTTCTTCACAATGTTGTCTTTCAAAGTCGGCTTTGGACCTGATGAATCGGGTTCTTCTGGGATGCTGCCTTCCGAGCTGAGTTGGATAGGACCGCTGTCCGGTAGTGCAGATTTCCCACGAATCCATTTGAGGAAAGCCGACATGCCCCATTTGCGTCGACGGTCTCTCGTAAACCCACCAAGAGGTAATTCGGTACCCGGGATCGTTTGCATCCACTTTGGCGTGATCTTTGGCATCCAAACGGTCTTTATGGTACGCTTGAACCTTCTGTACTTCCATACTATAAGCTGCACCTGCCTCGAAATATGCAACGCCTTGGAAATCTCCCAGTAGATTTTCTCGGCCTCTTCGCCCCGTCCAAAGATCATAAACAGTGCTCCCGCGGCCACGAGTTTGATCCATCTCTGATACTGGAATTGAGAGTTATCCGGAATCTTGTAGATTGTGTTCCACCAGTCGGCGTGTACCGCTTCCCAGTCATAGGGCAACATCGGGGAGAGACAGAATATGACGATGCCGTATATGTTTGTCGGATAGTAGATTAAGAGGAATATGGCGACCATCATATAAAGTCTTTTGAAGCCTGCGTCAATAGTGGATGTGCTGTAGAAGAAGCCGACCAAGGAGCGTTCGGACATGTGGACACGCATCCTGTGGACAATCATCACTGAGATATTATTGCTGATTAGTATAATGTATCGGTGAACAGAGTACAAAGAGAGAACATTGGATACATACCAACCATCACAATTGCTACCGAAGAGAATAACACCGGCCATCCGAGGATGATGAGCGAGAGCCACGAGTTATCAATCGGGGGGTGGCATCCGAAAACCGGGGTGAGATAGTAGCGACTTGGTTGAACGACGTAATGCAGGCCGGCCAAGAGAACGGGAAAAAGACCTGCTATAGCCCATTCGTAGATCATCCTCTCCCTCTTCGATCTTTTGGACTCTCGGTATAACCCCAACCCGGAAAACATGCGATACATGGTAATCATGACACACATGACGCTGGCATTTATACCGCCGAATTCTGCAGCGATTTTCCATTTGATCACGAAGTCGCAGTAACCTCTGCCCTGCCAGCCGATGAGAACGGACTTCCAGCTGGGCCAGATTAGCGCATCGACAAGACAGATGAGAATATCGGACTGTAACCAGAAGATGAGGAGAGAAGCGGCGACGTTGACCTTGCGGATTTGCCAGATGAGAGGAACGAAGAGGAGCATGAATGCGACAAAGGAGGATAGAGCAAAAATAACGGCTTCGCTGGTTGTAGAAATCATTTTGGGGTTGTTTGCGAGAGCTGTGAGAAGGCTAAAGCTAGTAGAGTAGTCGTCCCTGATTGTGAGGATGCTTGATGATTCGGTTGATGTTGAAGGCGAACGATGAGAATCGTGAAGGACGACGAGAACCTCGGTGCAGATTGTAAGGAGTATTATGGAGAGATGGAAAGAGTGAGATTCGAAGAGGTCGGAAAGGGTGTCGAGTACGTCATGTATTTTGGGAGGCATCTGTTGAGACGTCGTCTTATTCGAACATACTGCATGGACGAATGAGTAGACAAATAAAGTTCAAACAGTCTCACCAGGCGGCTGTACTGGGGTAATAGATGAAACCAAAATTTGGCGATTGGATGGTCGCTGTGGCGTGAATAGACTGGCATAATGGAGAAAACGGTGAAGTTTGAGGCAATGTTTAGCAGTTGAAGATATCTCATTCAAGCCACAGGCCAGTGTGGCTGTGTTGTGTGTTGAATGTTGCATATTATGCGGTCAAGCCACATATTTGCTGTGGCTTGAATGGCCTTTCCACCAAAACAGCAAGCTTGACGGGACGGAAGACGGCATTTCCGTCCCTCCAAACTGTTGGTTCAGTTGTGCGAGGGCTAGTGTGCCTGGTTTACAAGGCCAGGACAAAATCCTCTGTACTGGTTCTACGAGCTAACAGGAAATAGACATTTCTTTTTTCGGAAAAGCCACTTTCGGACTCCAATTCACTTTCTGTAATTCTGTAAATGAAATTTATCGCTTGAAGTAACCCTCCAGTATATAATCTAATAAGCACTTTTACGTTATGATCCTGGCGCCAGATAACCGATAATTTGACAGATATAAGGAAACTCAAAGAAAGCATATAACGCTAATTTTTGTAACCGGAAATATATTTCAGCTTCCTGATATTCCTCAAGCATTCCCTGTTGCGTCTAATATCTAAAAAACCCCCAGCAGATATTCCCAAATATAACAGGATGCGGTTTTGGCTAGCTCTTCCAAAGGGTTCAGAGTTGATAAGCAGGGCTTTAACCGTTTCGCCATTGACTTTGATGCAAGCTGCTTCAGCGACACTACGTTCAATCGTTCTCAATCATGGTGCGAAGGCTCCATAAGGGCTTTAAATCTTAGAAAGCATATCATCGCAGGCTGTCCATCCTCTCCAGTACGAAAATATCGGAGACGTATGGTGGCTTCACCATCATCAGGTTGTTCTGTCGTATTTTCCTCACCAGACGCAACTATGAAGAAGCTTGATTACTACTCCATGTTGTTCTGGCTACCGTCACGTGGAATGTACTCGATATTTTCGTTGGACAGGTTGTCCAGAGCTTCCTCGGGTAGCTGCACACAGCTCGTTAGCATAATATTCATTCAAACGACGTCGAATATAGCTGACCTCTCCTGCAACCTTGGTCGCGTAGACCCCAGGAACGTATTTATCCAGTCGCAGCCATTTTGCAATCCAGCTCTCGCCCGGCTTGTCGATACTGACGCAACCTTCGTAAATTGGAGATGTGCACTCTTGAGCGAGCTCCTGGGCGGAGATGTAATCGAGGACGGGATGGCAGTTTGGACAGCCTTTTCGCGTGAATTCCTATACGGTTGCGAGAAGTGATAAGCAAACAACCAACCAACTCTCTGAAGGATCCAACGCGGATGAGGAAGCACATACGTCCATTGTGAGCACGATGGCGCAGACCATACAGGCGCGTAGGTAGCGGAAATGGTTCGGAGGGACGTTGCGCCATTTGTAGTCGGGGTTGGCGGAAGCCATGATGGTGAACTGTAGCAAGCTGCTGCTGCTGCTGATTCCCTGTACGACGAGGAGAGTTTACGATGCGACTTCAGCGACAGACGAGGAGGTGATGGAGGAACGAACGGTGAGGTTGAAAGGGTGAGGTGGAGGGACAAGGTTGGTGGTTGGCTGGGTAGACGAACGGCTTGGCAATGCGATGGCCGCACTGCGCAGAGCAAAGACGCGTGCCCCTTCAACACGATCGGATCCGTCATCAAATCATCGTCATCATCTCTTTCTCTTTATTTCTCTCCGGCTCTCCGTCTAATCGCCGCATTGGTGTTTAAAGGAAATACGAAGGACGGTGGATTCAGATCACAAAGCCATTCTCTCTGCAACTGCCGTCCGTCGTCAATGACTCTTTTCGGTGCCGTCTGCATGGTGAAAGCTTAGTCTGCCCCAGGTTTCCTGTCACCAGACACAGCCGATTGGCCAGGCCAGGAACAAGATTTGCCGTGCATGGATGGCATGGGCTCGGAGCAGAGCTTGAGATCGGTTCCCCGACCGCCCCGATCTTTTGTATTTTGTATTGTAAGCAGGCCGTCTTAATAATCAACCGCTGCAAAACTTCTACTTCGAAAACTGCTTCTCCTCCCTCCATAAATTCCACCCACTGACGGCCTCCACATTCCTCCCGCCATTCACCTTCTTTCTCGCGGCCATTCGTCTGAATTTCCGCCTGCAGTAACCAACTCTCCGTTGTGGACGGGTCGCATCGCTTCGCTTGTCCTTTGGGTCTTTTGTTCTGGCGTCACTCGCAAGATCGCATCGTAAACTTTTTTTCTGCACACCCACGGGGGAATTATATCATACATGTATCCCTGAAGCCACAACCAAAAACACAATTCACCATTCAGCCGATAAACTTCACGAATCTACCTCGGTCAACAGCTATCACGTCTGCCTCTGGCGACGATGGGAAAGGATGGGGGATTCTGGTGCTCGGATCCCGACGGCTGGGGCCCTCTGGGTCCTTTCGGGAGTTACCTCACGACCTGCTTTATCGAGTCGGTGATAGATGGAGTTAACGCTGGCATGATTGTCTTCGGACTTTACGAACTCTACGTCCTGTCTAAAATGAGTTCCTTGCCCGTGCGACGGGACTGGAACTACTGGTTGAAGCTGGTACGACCGCAACTCTGAATCCTTATCGTGTCAAGGCATACTAATAACTTGTTTTCGCACAGTTCTTGGTCGGATTACTCTTCCTCTCAACGATCACCCAAGCCGCTCTCACGATCGAATACGTACAAGAATGGGCTGTCGATATCAGCTTCTATACCTCTCTCTTCAGCCTTGTCGCCATTGGCATCGCTTTCGCCATCCATCATTTCGAGCACTATCGGAAACCCATCTCCAGCGGTCTCCTCCTCTTCTTCTGGCTCGGCTACATTGTCCTATACGGCGTGCGAATGCAAAACTATATTGAAACTCATGAGTACGAGAACCACTTGCCGGTATTTATCGTTTTTGGGGTTTCATTTGGGTTCGTAGTCGCGATATTTCTGCTGGAATGGCTGGGTCCGAAACCCAAACATGCCTACGACGCTATTGAAGATGAGAACTGCCCGATCTCCGAGTCCAACATTTTCACGATTCTCACCTTCGGATGGATGACACCTCTCATGCGTCGAGGCTACAAGTCTTTCCTTACAGCTGATGATCTGTGGGATATGAGGGACGAGGACTCCACACATACGAACGGATACACCCTCGAAGAATCGTGGGAACAAGAACTTTTGAAGGAAAAGCCTTCTCTGTGGCTCGCAATGGCTCGTGGATACGGCGTTCGGTTCGGTTTCGCCGGTATCTACAAGATCGTACACGATTGTCTCGCATTCGTCCAGCCGCAGCTGCTCCGACTCTTGATCAGTTTCATTCAATCGTACAGCACCGCTGACGCTCAGCGCCCTACCCGAGGTCTGCTCATCTCATTCGCAATGTTCCTCACCTCCGTTGTACAAACGGTGGTGCTTCACCAGTACTTCCAGCGAACTTTCGAGATTGGTATGCGAGTTCGCGCCGGTTTATCGTCACAAATCTACAAAAAGTCGCTCAGGCTCTCCAACGAAGGCCGCGTCGCTAGAACCACCGGCGAAATTGTCAACCTCATGGCCGTCGACACCGCCAGACTCGAATTTCTCGCCCAGTACGGTCAGAATATCTGGTCTTCCCCCTTCCAGATCATCATATGTATGATTTCGCTCTACGATCTCGTCGGATACAGCATGTTTGCCGGTATCGCGGTCATGGTCATCATGGTTCCCGTGAACTGGCTCATCGCTCGTCTGATGAAGAGGTTCCAGATCGCACAGATGAAGAACAAGGACTCGCGTACCCGTCTCGTCGCGGAAATCATCAATAACATGAAGAGCATCAAGCTCTACGCGTGGGGTAGCGCATTCATGGGCCGTCTCTCCAATATCAGAAATCAAGAACTGAAGACTTTGCGCAAGATGGGTGTCACTCAGGCATTTGCGAATTTTACGTGGAGCACTTCGCCATTCTTGGTTTCATGTATAACATTTACGACATTCGCGTTGACGAGCAATAAGCCGCTGACGACGGAAATTGTGTTCCCGGCATTAACATTGTTTAACCTTTTGACCTTCCCACTGGCTATGCTACCGATGGTCATCTCAATGATAGTCGAGGCTGGTGTTGCGGTCGATCGTTTGTCTTCGTTCTTGAGAGCGGAAGAGGTACAGCCTGACGCCGTCATCAGAGAACCGGCTGCTGCTCATCAGGGAGAGGTTACCGTGAAGATCGTCAACGGGCGATTCACCTGGAACAGGGAGTGGACCGATGATAAGGACGCTCTGAAGAACATTGACTTTGAGGCAAAGAAAGGAGAGCTGTCTTGTATCGTAGGCAGGGTTGGCCAAGGAAAATCTTCTCTCTTGCAGGCAGTACTGGGTGATCTCTGGAAGAAGAACGGTTCTGTCACTGTTAAGGGCAGCGTCGCGTATGTCGCACAGCAATCCTGGGTCGTCAACGGTAGCATCAAGGACAACATTCTCTTCGGTCATCGTCTTGACCCAACCTTCTACGACCAGGTCATCAAAGCCTGCGCTCTCGTTGATGATCTTGCCGTTCTCCCAGATGGCGACCAAACAGAAGTCGGTGAGAAGGGTATTTCGCTCTCCGGCGGTCAGAAAGCCCGTCTTACCCTCGCTCGAGCTGTCTATGCCCGTGCGGATATCTACGTCCTTGACGACTGTCTTTCCGCCGTGGACCAGCACGTTGGAAGGCATCTGATCAATGAAATCCTCGGTCCCGCTGGTCTCCTCTGCACAAAGACAAGAGTTATGGCTACGAATCAGATCCCTATCCTCATGGTAGCAGACTACATCACCATGCTCAAGGATGGCGAGATTGATGAACACGGAACTTATCAATCCGTCATGACTGCCAAACGTGACATCTACAGCTTGCTCAAGACCATCCGTGAGAATACCGATGAAAACTCGAACAGTGACGAAAGTCTGACACCGCTGAACACTGATACCTCTGCCAATGTCTCCGATGAAGAAGAACACCTCGACAAGCTCGGCGGTCTCCTCTCAGCGCAGAGTAACGCCGTGCGAAAGAGAAAGACCCGGACATTCAGTGAGGGTACTCTTCGACGCGCCTCCGTTGCAAGCCACAAGCAAAGAACTCGCGGCCTCTTCGACGAGGAAGACGGGAAACTCACAAAACAGACCAAAGAACACCAAGAACAAGGCAAAGTCTCGTGGGATGTGTACAAAGAATACGCAAAAGCTTCCAATTTGGTTGCATTTACGATATACGTTTTGGCTTTAGTCGGTGCTCAGACAGGGCAGGTCGGTTCTAGTATTTGGCTCAAAAAATGGTCAGAGTACAACGACACACACAAAGATAACGGACAGCTGGGAATGTGGATTGGAATGTACTTTGCGATCGGGTTCGGAGCCAGCGCTTTAGTTGTCGTCCAGACTTTGATACTGTGGATTTTCTGCAGCATCGAGGTAAGCTCTCCCATCTCGTTCCAAAAAGTTTCGCTCCTCGGTACAACGATATACTAACTCACCATTTTTCGCGCAGGCTGCTAGAAAGCTCCACGAACGCATGGCCAAAGCCATCTTCCGCTCGCCCATGTCATTCTTCGAAACCACACCTACTGGTCGAATCCTCAACCGATTCTCTGGTGACGTGTACAAGGTTGATGAACTACTCGCCCGAACCTTCAACCAGCTGTTTGCAAATGCTGCGCGATGCGCCTTCACTTTTATTGTAATTTCGTGGAGTACCCCAGCTTTCCTCGCTTTGATCGTCCCGTTGTTATTGCTCTACCTTTACATCCAGCGGTACTATCTGAGTACCTCTCGAGAACTCAAACGGTTGGATTCGGTCTCACGGAGTCCGATCTTTGCGCATTTCCAGGAATCGCTGGGAGGGCTGGCAACCATCAGGGCGTATCAGCAACAGGATAGATTCTGGCACGAGAACGAATTGCTCGTCGACGGAAACCTGCGAGCGTACTTCCCGTCCATCAGCGCTAACCGTTGGCTTGCTGTCCGTCTCGAGTTTATTGGTTCAGTAATCATTCTCGGTGCAGCTACTTTTGCCGTCATCGCCGTTGCTGGGGGCAGTCCTCTATCTGCAGGCATGGTGGGCCTGTCCATGAGTTATGCGTTACAGATCACGCAAAGCTTGAACTGGGTGGTGAGGCAAACGGTGGAGGTGGAGACGAATATTGTCTCCGTAGAGCGAATTCTCGAGTACTCGAGGTTGAAACCCGAAGCCCCGGAGATGCTGAAGAAGAATCGGCCCTCTGTTGCGTGGCCTACGAACGGTGGCGTGAATTTTAGGAATTATTCTACGAGATACAGGGAAGGACTGGATCTCGTCCTGAAGGACATCAATATTTCCATCAAGCCGAAGGAGAAGATTGGAGTCGTGGGGCGCACGGGCGCAGGAAAGTCTTCTTTGACCTTGGCGTTGTTTAGGATTATCGAGGGGGTCAAAGGAAATATCGAGATTGATGATGTGAATACTTCATTGATTGGTCTACTAGATTTGAGAAAACGCTTGGCCATCATTCCACAGGATGCGGCGCTTTTCGATATGACGGTTAGGGAGAACTTGGATCCGGCAGGGGTGAGGGATGACACGGAGCTATGGAGCGTATTGGAGTTGAGCCATTTGAAAGAGCACGTCAGCAAAATGGAAGGCAAATTGGATGCAAAGATTCACGAGGGAGGAAGCAATCTGAGCGCAGGGCAAAGGCAGTTGATGTGCCTCGCCCGGGCGTTGTTGACGCCGTCCAACATTTTAGTGTTGGATGAAGGTACGTTTCGATATTTCCCATTCCTATTCCGTAATTTTCTCCGAACACACGGTGGTCTATCTCCAACTGCATTGCTCGCTTTTCTTTTGAGTTGGAATGTGGCATTTTAGAGACAAGGATGGTGTTCTGGAGGGCTTCTGTGAAGTTTCTGAGATTGTGGAGCCCTCAGTTCGGTGGGGCCACGGTGATGTGTCAGCAACATCATGCTAACTTGTGTTAATTTCCCGAACAATTTAGCCACCGCAGCTGTCGATGTGGAGACAGATATGGTAAGTCAGCAACCCGACTTAATTGCGGTGTAAAATCCGTGTGATGACATGTGGAAGGTTTTCGGCATTGTCTTACTGATTGGACGTTTCATCTACAGGTCTTACAGCGGACAATTCGCGAAGAGTTCTCGGATAAGACGATGATTACCATTGCGCATCGGATAAGTAAGTGGCTTTTTTTTCCAGAACCGTATCTCACCTTCCGGTGCTCCCCCCTTGTTGCTTGGATACCCTGGTTCCCCTACCCGCATTTTTGGGAGTCCATTTTATGCTCGGCATCGCCCGATTTGAGACGATGGAGCATGGATTCCGACTACATCCTTTCGCTTCCTAATGGGTCCGAAAAACACGATATGGGATTTCCTCGGTTCCCTTTTTGCATACATAAGCACACCCCCCGGTTCCTCACCACAATTTCTTCAAAATAGTAATCACAAGTTTCTACTGGGGATGCGGTTTAGCTAATGAGTTTTTTTTTGCTTTCTTTTTCCTTCCGCATTTTGAAACAGACACGATTATGGATTCTGACCGCATCATTGTTCTCGACGCGGGTCGAGTCGCGGAATTCGATACCCCAGCGGAGTTGCTCGCCAGAGGATCCTCCAGCCTGTTTTACGGACTGGTCAAAGAGGCAGGATTGCTTGACGACACGGCCGCGACTTCAGCGCTTGGCAGTACGTCCAAGGATGATGGCAGCGTAAATGATACAAAGAAGGACGGCGAGGAGGGTAGAAAGTAGACATATCTACAAGGGGGTGGCGCGATGATGGAAACAAGTTGACTGGTGGATTTTTTTCTAAATGTTGACATTTTCCAAGGGAGGGAGTTCTTTGATCCTTTTTTTTTTTGCCTTTCCTTTCTGTTTCTCCACATCGTGACAGCGATACTCCCCGGCTCTGCCGCGTTGCATCCTTTGGAGAGTGTTGGGGGGCGGCGAGAGGAATGCTGCCTCTGCATCTTGGTATTGGGTGTTGTGTGTGTGTATGTGTACATGACAGGACAGGACGGGCGGCTATATCAGGTTTGAATTATTGCAGATGGGAAGAGATAGGCTAAGGGGGGCAGAAGAGGAGTGGAGCAGATGCCTCATGCATGTAACTGGATGTGGGATGTGGGGTGAGTTGTGCGGTGGTGGTGAGATGTTGGTGGTGTCACTCTCAGGATCCGAACCTTTTGTCCTTTTTCTTTTTGTTTTTCCTTTTTGTTTTTTGTGCGCAAAACTATATGTCAGCGGCGATTTTGGACTTCGTGCCTATGCAGTGTAGTTTCCGGTCAACGATACAAAGTTTTGGGGCGCTGACAGATGAATTTCGAGAATGTATGTACTTTTACTAAAAAAAATAAAAGCAAGCGATAGAAGAGAAATGAAGGGGTTCTGACAAAGATAGCCAATGTACGACGTACTATACTGATGTCATTCATGATTGTTGAAAGGAGTTCCTTGAATTCGTATTTGAGTTTACAGGGACATGTGAACTGCGATTCATTTTAACAAGAGCTCTGCGGCATTTTTTATTATTTTTATTTTTTTATATTTTATTCGCTTCATAATCCATTGATACGTCTATGAGATTAATGCAAACACAAGAGAAAAAACTCCCCATTGGCATTCTGGTAACCCAAAGGTGGTGCGGTTTGGAGGTTTCCACGATATAAATCCGTGATGGAGGGCCGGAGTCTAGCAATACGACAAGGCTTGTTTACCCATTTTCATCCGTGGGGTGTGTGTGCAACAGCATGTTGCAGCGTGGGATCCCGTCTCGTACGCAGCAGCGCATCGGAACTCCTTCCCTTCCTCTCTCTATCTATCTCTCCCCAGAATTTATTTTTTATAAGCCTGCGGTTTCGATATAGATATAGAAATACTGTGCCGTATTGAGAGCCGTGCATGAGCTTTGGGTCCTGTCGGGATGCGTGGCCAGCGCGGTTTCATATTGTCAGCCAGCGGCGGGAAACAACACGTACGAAACGAGGAAATTACGGAGAAAGGGACATTATAATTCGATACGAATACGGGGTGTGTGGGTATGGGAAGCAGAAGAAGTCAAGGAGAAGAAAGAAAGAAAGAAAGGATGAAAAAAAAGAAATTAAGCTTACATTGAAAAGCTTCTTTTGGAAAGTATCATCAAGGATTTCCAACCTTGTTCCAACGTCCCAGGAATCTACCAAAGTTTCTTCATGTCTGAGAAAAGGAGGTATCTCGAAGGCAAGGGAGGAAGTACCGAGTACCTAACTGATATTTCGAGAGAACGGACTCCTGGGTAAAACCAACAATGTGGATCGATATATTGTTTGCGAACGTCCGGGATGCACTGTTATCTAGGAAGCCTTGACCGTAATCAATGTTTCATGATTGGATTGATACCGATGATGCCCGGCCGCCTCTCCACGGCCTTCTGCGACCTCTATTGAGTGTGATATCTGGAGGCTGGAAGGGAGAGCTCTTAGAGCAAGTAAGGGTAAGGTATATGATGCGATTCGCGCAGTAGTGCTTATTTATCGTTTGCAAATGGTCTAACCCCGAGTTCGCAATTAAGTCAAAATAATAACACTGCCAGTGGTTGGATGCCAGCTAGACTAGGTTGGATGTATGTACAGTCGGTACAGTTGGTACAGTTGGTACAGTTGTCGGAAGCTTCTTGGCCGGATCTGCCACGCCCATTGCATCCATCTTTTGCAGGTGTTGCGCGCGGGGAACTCGCGCGATGTACGTCGTAGAGTTGTGCAGTCGGAGGAAAACGGTGGAGACCAGAGTGTTATTTTTGATACATCCAGAACGCAAAGCTAGTTGTATTTCTTTTTATCGATTTGTAAACCATTTCGTCGATGCAGGTCTCGCCAGTTAGCCGTCCTGCTAGCATATAATCCCACGCCCACGGCATTGACAGGAAAACCTGTGCCTTGAGGCTGAGTAGGGTGCACATGAGGCTCTACACCCTCAATATTATTTTGCGGCTTATCGATTTCGAGTTGCGTGAAGATCAATTCATGCGAATTGCGGCACATGGACGGAATAGACGCATACAATCGAGCTTAGATCTTAGTTTTAGGGATTAGTATTCCAAAAACGGACCTGCTGAGCACTCTCTAGAGTTCTCATTCAAATCCAACTTGGCTTGTGCGGGTCCAAAATACCCACTAAAAACGTGCGCAGATGCAGGTAGACGATTGCGGAGGCGAGCTTAAGATCAAAAGGATGTCATTGCGCAGCGAGCTATCGGATTACTTCGCATAGGTTTTTCGCGGCGAACGGATGAGCGAATGTTAAAATGTTCAAATGGAACCAATATCAGATGATTGGTGCGTCAAATAAGGAATACCCAGTCTTTCCGGGCTTTGAAGGAGATTGAGCGGAAAACCCAAGGTGGCAATTATTCGACAGCGAAATAAGACGCATCTGCATCATGAATCGCCTTTGTGTGATTTTAGATCAATGGCGGCTTTTTGAACCGGCTAGGGTAGCCGAGCTCATGAAAGTGAAGAGGGCAGAGAAAACAAAAAGGTACCTGTAATCAGAAATGCTTAAGAATACTGGACTCTAGGCCAGGAGGAAGCTCCAAAATTGCGAAAAATGGCGGAGCGCTAATGCATCTTTAGGAAACTTGATGGGGTTTGTATCAATTTCGAGATCTCGCATGAGGCTTTTTACCATGCCGACCCGTCATCAGGGTCCACGTCAGCTTGGCACGTAATCTTGGCAACGTCATTCAGGACTTCAATTGGGCAACGGGAAGCTTCCGCACCTGGTCTTTGAAGCTAAAGAAGTTTCCGTTGTGGAGCTATTGCCACGAAACCAAGCTCAGTTGATTTGTGCTAATAGCCTTTCAAACTAATCGCGTTTAAACACTAGCTTCAATGGCGGTTTGAGATTCGCGAAACTTTTGTTTGTAAAGATTGGCTGAGATAACGGGGTACAACTCAGCTGGAATCAAGTTGGAAGTAGGCTAGCATCAGGTAGGAAAGACTGGGCAAACTAGTCATTAGGAGTTGTACCGGTACATCGGCTCAAAAACTGATTCTTGTTTGAGCGATTCCTGGCCGAACACTCCGTCGAATGAGCACGCTTTTTTCATTGGGCTGTGATAGCACTAGCGGGTGATCGACGCTGCATGGGAAGCAGCTGGGGATTCTTGAAACGCCACGCATCTTCCGCAGATGCGAGGGTCAGCCCGGGGGTAAAGAGGTGAACAGGTGGGCGGACATCCGGAAATCCTGCATGAGGAATATGTGTTTTAAAAGTAAGGGTCTTTGAACGAGACAATGACTGTGGTTGAATTGTTGTAACTCGTATTATTGTAGAATACAGACTGAGAAGCACAAACATAGAGGAAAATACACCGCTAAATGGTCTGCGAGCGAATTGAAGTTTAACGCTCGTCAGCAAACGCCGTGAGAGAGACGAGATTGGTACACTGAGCTGCCAACTTACGAATTATCTCCCGGAGCCAACACCACGTTTTCATTTCCAAATATCAGCCATGAAGCCACTCGGCTTTCTCGGCTTCTCGATTTCCTTCGTTCTACCAGATTCGTTTTGTCAGCTATCAATCAGCGAGACCGTTTGTTTCAGCGATAACGGATAGCGGGACCCCGGATAATTGAGACAAACAAGGATACCCGGTTCGAAGCGACGTTAGGGCTTCGAAGCTATGACTTCTGGCAAACCAAACTTTTAATTGGTGTCATTGCTCGGGATCCAAACGTACCTGTTTTTCTCTGTCTATATGAGGTAAATGTACAAAAAGGCGAGAACCGTTAGTTATCAGAAGGTAGATCGATAGAAAGGAGATGGGAACAACTCGGGAGGACACTATTTTCTGCCCCGGGCCTGCGCAGGTTGGGCAGAGCATTGGCGAAAGTGATCACACATTTCGTGCTATAGGCAGCTTTCACTTACCACCAGTGATCATACCAACCGCACTATTGATAAAACAAAATTCGGATGATATTATTAGCACACCATCTTTTTCTTCGGAGTGCCAGCTCAATTATCAGAAGAAATATAATAAAGAATCGAAGAGTAAGGAAGCAGTGGATGGTGTCTGCTGGCCTTTGCGAGCTCCGGGTCATCACTTTCTACATGCACACTGGGTCTGAAGCACGCAACCACCGCCAGCTTATCCGAGTATGCAAATACAATGCAACGCCTCAGAGCACAGCTAGGTGCGGTTATCTTAAGCGGGATAGGAAAAGGAGCTGTGTTGGGAAGCGCAGGATCCTTACGACTTAATTTTAGCATCCACACGCTCGGTTGATACTTCAGGCAGTTGATGGTTGCCTTCGACTGCCTTTTTCCATTCGGCTTTTTCCGCCTGGAGGTTTCCTTGATTCTGCTTCTCGGAATCTGAATGGTAGACTGGTTAGCTATGACCATTCGTACCCAGCTGTTAAATGTAACAGCTGAGGGAGCGAGAGCCCTTATGTTTTTGTCCAATAGCTGATGCTCGCTCGTGATGATTATTAACACCAGAAGTTCTTCGATCGATGCTCAAATGGATACGCATACATATGCCCCAAGTAAAACGCATGTGTCGATGCATTATTAGTTAGTGCTTACCTCTCAGAACCATTCCTTTAAGACTAGTAATTTCAAAGGAAATCAGTTTCACATGCAATAAAGCAAACGAGCGACGGGTAGAGATGGTAAAGTCGACGATATGCATAGAAATCTTCCCAGATAGTCAACCAGTTGCGATATCAGGTGCCACGATAGACACCGACAGCATGGGTCGACTTGGAAAACGAAGTCTGCCACATGAAACATGCTTCAGGTTGTCACCGAGCTTATCATTGGTTGCCTCCTGCAAGATTTCTGCAGCGATACCATGACTAATGCAGTTTTGCAATCGCAAGTTCTTTCCGAGGGATGACAATTTAATCCCGGATGCGGTGTACAAACCTGTCAAACTTTCCGTGGACTCTCTCTTCACGAGCTTCGGATCGGGCAATCTTCTGAGCTTCTTCGATTTCTTGGGTGCCAGCTGTTTGATGCTCTGAACCCGCTTCCTTCCAAGATTCTGCACCTGTGATATTGCCAATAGTCTATCCGTAAAGCGCAAGAGTCCGTGTGTAACCGGAGTGTGCACAGTTAGCTTCACTATGTCATGCGGTGCGCCTTGGTAGTGGGTAACCACGTCTCAACCACATCTAAACTCGACAAAGGAGGGTGGAAGGCATCTGGTGTTGGCTCCACAGCCCTGCATATCACGGATGCAAACCGTACTGAGATTCTGTGGTACTTGAACCTACCGATTCGATTGTTCCTTGCAGCTGCGCAAGGCCACCTGTGACCTGGGAAGGCTCCGACTTTGGGGTGGTATTACTCGTAGCCATTTTTTTCGGCCTCGCGGTTTCTTGTCGTAGGCTTGTAGTGGACGGTGGTGAGTTAGCCGCGGCACAGGTTGCGTCCTGGCTCGTCTCGGGGACCAAATTACGCAAACGGTGAGTCCTGGATAATTTTATATCGTTCCGGTGGACGCGACCCTAGTGTAGGCACGAAGGAGTATCTGAAGCTAGAGACAGAGGCTACGAGGTAGTGGAGATCGAGATGCGAGGGGAGGAGGAAGACGGTGTTCGGTCGAAAGTGTTGGGCGGTGACGTTGTGTTTGTCCGCCAGCTCTGCAACCGCCAGTTTCCTTTCGACTGTGCGTACATACAACCGGGGTATATTGGCATGGGTGGGTCGAATTCTCTGCGTGGAATCCTGGCAGACGGCATAATGGCTTTTGAATTGCTTATAGTATCCCTTTTTATTGCTCCATATTATCCTCAGTCACTTGACGGCACCAATTCGAAATCCGGGGTAAATGCATACGAGAACGACCCTGACGGCGGAGTCTTTTAGAACCTCAAAGCGAGGGTGGGCAACTGATCTTCTAACTGATTAAAACAGGTGCAGGCTGAACACGCGGTTGTCCTTTAGAGGGGCATACATCCCTTCCCATCCATCTGGAGAATGCCCCCCCGGTGCATTGGAGCCTGCAGATGAATCGGCTCAAGCTTCTCAATGCTCCGAGGGTAGTGGAGGGAGCGAAGCACACCAAATGTCAGATATGCAATCCGAGCCATGCTCACCAGTTTCCATAACCCTGGTTTTCAGTTGTTGCCCTTGCTCATGGTTCACCCATCGCAGATCCAGAACCCAATAGCCGCGTGAGGGAGAAGAAGCAGAAGAAGAAGCAATTGCTTGGCTCTCTATTGTCGACGGTGCTTAAGTGTTGGCTTCAGGGATCCAGGATCTGAGTTCACTTGTCTTCATCTGTGAATTTTTGTGCTTCATGCACGATATCCATGCCTCCAGCACGGTTCCAGTTGAAGCCGTAGCTTTTGCACAAAAAGACGACAGACCTCGTCTCAGCCTCGCCCAAGTCACCGAAGTCCGTTTTCGGATCGTGTTTCAATTCGCTACCGCCTTAGAGCCTTCGCTTGGATGGTCTTACTTTGCCCGTATCCCTTGGGAGCTAAATACGTCTCAGCCTGCGGGAGATCGAGTGTCTAGTAAAGCCCACTAAGGGTCTCGATACATACATGTAGAGATCGAGAGACGACCAAGACGGCCCGTATCGACAAGTCCCCTCTCTGGTGATCATTTTGGAATACCCGAGTTCTCGGACCTCGATGGTGTTTCAGCCAGCGACCTGAGTGGGTTGCCTCTCAATCGGACGCACTATGGCTGGTGGTTGAGTTTATCACTTACCATGCGCGGCGAAGCGAGTTGGTCTGTGTAACCCTGACCAGCAAGGCTGTTTTCTTTTTGCAGCAGAGCGATCTCAATAGCGGCACAATTGAATATTTTCTCCGCACATGCAGATGACGCATTTGTTCGCAGCAAACCGGAGGGCGTGGCTCTGGAGAGGTGAGTACCGCTGCAAATGAAATAGTTGCTAAAAAGAAATAACTTTTCTTTTGTTATAGCTGGTGTCAACTCGTATTCAGGACCTAACGTTATCAAGCAGCTCTTCTGCTTCTAGACTCGCTCATCTCCTTCAGCTTGGAGAACGGGCGTTTTGATAGCGCAATGGCCCCAGTTCGGTAGGCCAGGGATGGACTGGCTTTCCCCTGATTAATCATGTTTCCCAAGCAAGAGGGAACCGAGTCCGAAAGATGGTGAGCCGGCTAGCGGAAGTAACAATCATTTCGGACATCTGGTCAGCCACACCATACGAAAATCCCGTTTGGTGATGATGGTTTTAGCATCAGTTGGCCGTTGGAGGGACGAATAACACTCTCTAGTTGCTTGCCTAGACTTTCGATGCAACATATTCGCAGGGGCAGGACGATTGCCCGCACAGACCGAACTCTGTTGTTGGATCCGGCCAACACACAGACCATGGGAGTTGGTTGATAGGTGGCGACCCGAAGCCGAAATTCCCTCCCGCGGACTAGCTGTTTCAGTGGCTAGTTTTCCTACCAGAAAGTTTGGAGATTTCTCTTCAGTATGGTGCAAATCAAGTGATGTTTTCCGACGGGAAAACCGAAGGAATCAGCGTTGCGAGTCTCCGTACATCTCGAAATCACCCAAGCATACGAATATTATGCTCAGAGGTGCACCGCTGCAGCTCAGGGAACTGCTGTGTATGTACATACATAACCTCTGGGCTGTGGTTCACAACTCTGGTTGGGCACTTTACGATGCTTCGTTCGTTCGGTTTTTCTTTTTCCCAGCACAAGCAAAAAGCGCCGTTAACCACGAAAAGAAAAAGAAAAAGAATAAAAAGAAATAAACCCGAGCCGAGCTGACACCAAAAACAACCGCATGGCCAAGAATCGGAGGGACCCACAGAGCACGGTCGAAAAGTCACTGGTACATGGACGAGTACATGGCATGCCTTCAACAGAGCACCACAGCCCTGCAAACCCGGCCCCTTTGGGCCACCCTTGCTTGGAAGCAGCAGCATATGGGCCTCACCAGAACGAAAGAACGAAGCCACCTTAATACTTGATAGTGGAGTTCCCATTTATCTATCAGGTGTTTGTTCCGTTCTTCTTAAGCCTACTTGTTGTTTGTCCCTGCCCACATCCGTTCTTTTGGCTTCTCCCCGTTTTATATATAATCAACATTCTTTGGCTCGACTTTGAAGTTTCCGTTCAGTCTTATCAGAGTCGAAGAATCCCAACCTGTCCCTCAGACGGGTAGCCACCGACGAAACAACAAAGGCAAGCAGGCACCTGCAGCTTCTCCATCGAGTAGGATATGGCCGAATAGTCCACCCTTCGAATAAGAAAAAGGCGCCCCCGTCTGGTTTGAGAATAAGAATCAATCTCTCTGCGACTACCCGCCAGTCGTTCCTTTTGGCTTTCTTTCTTTTGTCTCATGGTAGGTCCCAGGGACCGTCAGCAGAATCCATCCGAATCGACAGCATGCGGTTGTAGAGTTCATAATATCACGTTTGTATCAGTTCTTCGCAGCTAGTTATAACTGTCTCATCGCCACCACCGCGTCCAATACTATTTTCTGCCCAGCCCCGACTAGTTAGGCGATTATATTTACATCGAATCCTTTATATCGCAATTTTTCCTCGGCGAACCCAAACCCACCTTTTTCATCAACAACTCTAGCTTATGTCCATATCTTCTCACTGACGGCAAGATGGTAAATAAGGACAATTCCCCGCAGGTAACTACATACCCCCGCCCTCCTCCCCTACATTTTATCGCGTTCTTTGTTTTTTTATTTTATGGCTCAAAAAAAATTGGATACGATCAGTGTGCCTCGGATCTTCAATCCGTAGACTTTCACAATTTTCATAGTCACAGATCCCAAGAAAAATAAGTTTTGACATTTCCATTTTGACACCATAGATCCTCGCGGGCGTGCGAAATAGCTTCCCCATTGGAACGCAATTTGCTTTACTCGCAGTTACACCCGTCGGTAAAATCAGCACCCATACTTCCGAAGTCTTCAAGACCTTAGCCGAGAAATGGTATCACGATGATGTCCGAAAGGAGGCCGTCGCGGCCGTCGCGACAATTGCCGGTCGAAAGCGCTCGCATGTAGCAATCTCAGTCAACTCTAGTCAACCAAGCACTGAATCAGAGCTTCAGGTTAATACAACTACTACTACAAGTCAAATGATAAGCCCACCACCAGAAGAAACGATAGAAAACAACGGCACCAATAATGCCGCCAATGAACATCCCTCCCCGTCTTCAGCATCAATTGGGCGTCCAAGGAAGAAGCAGCGCCGAGTACCAACCGATCCACCATCTGCTGGCATGGCGCCTGGTTTGCAACAGAAAAAAGTGCGGCAAAGAAAGGTGGGTGTTGCCAAACCGAGTAAAGCCACGACATACATCAAAAAGGAACTCATTGATATGGATGGCGATGAAGCGGAAAATGATTGGGAGTCACTGGAGAACTCTATGAATGGAATTAAGGATGAAGACGAGACTCGTGACGATGAAGATTTCGGCGGCGACGACTTACCTCTAGTACCTCTATGCATTGGAGATGAAGCCGCCGTAGGAGCATACTTGTGGAAGAAGTTTGTCCAAATCCAGCAGCTTGACTGTAAAATCATAGCAAAAGCGTGGGTCAAGGTCATTGAGCCAAAGAAGCAGGCTCATAGTCCGTACAATGGAGGTGATGCTACTCGGCCGTGGTGGTGGCCAGATAACACACCACACAAGGAGCCAGACCACCTTCTCAAGAATGGTATGTGGCTTCTCGTCCTCTACTGTATCCGATGGACAGTTACTGATATCTCAATAGCCAGGATAAGAGTTCTCATGTCCTGCATCAGTGATCAGCTTGTTCCGATTGCTCAACTGAGGGCCGCAACAGACGAAACTCCATTGCGTTCATCGCAGAAAGAAATTCTCCACGAAATGTATGATGTCATGGAGCTAGACCAGAGAATGAGGGCTGGAAATCTTGGTACGTTTACATCATATACGTGAAACCTTAAACCGAAGAAAGATTGCTAACGGAGCTACTTGTAGATCGAAACCATACACGTTTAGTACGGCCTTTCGTCAAAGGCAATAAGAGGAGAAAGAAGAGGGCTCCCAAAACTCCAGCGCCCTCGATTTCAAGCCAGTCTAAGAAATCGGCTATCAAGAAAGAACCAAACCCAGTTGCAGGCCGTAGGGTATTTGAGGCACCAATACTCGGTCTCTTCAAGACTAAAGAGGAAGAAACCGAGGAAGGAGTGCCAGTGCAAACTCCAAGCTTTAGTCCTCACAGTCTTGGTGGCCTGGACAGTAACCAATCTCAAAGTCGCGCAAGTCCCGAGTCAGCTACTTCACGACGACAATCTACTGGGGTCATTGTTGCAGCCAATTCCAGTAGCACGCCTTCTCTTAGCTTCCAACCACGATCTAACAGTTTACCGTCACTGCAGCACCCCTCGGATCTTTTTACTAACGGGTATATACACGCCGGCCAGCCGTATCCTGATCGTAACATGGAATCGGATGCCGGAATGTCCGATTCGCCATCGGCACCGTTCGATTGGACACCAAGTCCAACCACACTTGCATCGCCCGTCTACACTCAAATCACCTCGCCAAGCATAACCTGTCCGCTTCTCTCACCAGCACAGGGCAACACAACCGCCACTCAGCCTGCAGCGTATTCATATACGGATATCAGCGCATCAATGTTTATGGTGCCAAATCGCATCTCCCCAAACAGCAATGATATTACCATGCTAGGGACCAACGAATCCGATATTTATGTTAGCCCAGTCATGGGCCCATCCGGCTTCACCTCCGACGCATACGCTTCGTATGCTCTCCAGGGAGCCGAGACCTTTCCCAACTACTCCCAGCCGTACTACCCCGACCCGCGCGTGCAAGACACCAATATGATAGATGGTGCGGGTGGCTTCAACCGACCTTTCTAATACCCTCCCTTAGCCGTATGATAAATGTACCATTATATATGGGGTGGCTATTTCAGCAAAAATATATCGCCTGTGCATCAGTTTTCCTAGCCTCTGTTAACCTCATATTTTCTGCTTAGCAATTTTTTTCTCCTATCCTTTTCACGAATCATCTTTAACGATTTCACGCTGGGTCAGGGCTTCTGCTTGAAAGGTTTTAATGCTTGCGGATTTTACTTATTTTTTGGAATGTGACAATGCACTGCGGGATGATTATTGTTTTCTGCGCTTTGTTGGTCGATGGTTGTCGCCGCAAGGCCTCTTGTTTTCAACCTGCCTGCACTGACATCGAATTTTTCTTCTTTAATCTGTTCTACTTTCAATATTCGGGAGTTTCAAAGCGACTCTTTCTTAGGTGTTTGGTGCTGGATTTGGAAGGAATACGGTTTATAAATTTGTAAAATACAGGCGGATACTTCCCACGAGGTAGACCATTTTTATTTATTTTTGGGGCCTTCAGAAGGCAATTACTCTGGGATAAAAAATATCCCGAATACACTTACACAGGAGGGATTTCATTCTTCATTCTTCATTTTCTTTCTCCTTTTTTCATTTTGTTTTTCAATTTTTTATATTTTTTATTTTTGTTAAAACGAATGTCGAGTATATTTGAAGCGTGAACAGACACTAAAAGCTAATTCCAAACTCCAGTCTTATTTTTGAATTCTTCCAAGAAAAACTTGGCAACTATGATCTTGTGTGACCTGAACTTATCCAGACCTCTCACCTTGTAACCCCATCTCGTAGGCTAGTTTACCCGTTGTGACTTTTAGAGGGTCCGGGTTACCAAAAGGACTGGCCTAATATGATCATATGGATCTGAAGTAATCATTTACTATGTTAGTTACAAATTGGCGGGGATCTCCCTTCTTCCACCTCACTTCAAGGCTGCATTATTGGACGGGCGCATCATCCACTCATAATAGAGTTAGGGGGTGGAAGGTCTTTACGCAGCGACTCTTCGAAGCTGCATATGCATGCACGGCTGAGAGACTGTACCCCAGCTTTCCACACACCTCGTTTTGTACCCACCTCGCCTCTTCTAAAGGGTGTGATAAGACTCGTAAAGACCATCCTGCGGCCAAGAACTTTGAGGGATAATACACTCGGTTGGTATTCTTTATTTTTCGTTGTTTTCTTTCATCGTTTTTTGGTTACATAGCCTCAAAGTTGGGAAATCACAATGTACCAAAGTAGAACATGTAATTCGCATGCACTTACCCTGCTTCTGATAAGAAGCAATTGAAATGCATCAAATAAATCTCTTTTCGATCTTCTTTTACAATTCTGCATGATGCGTGCCGTGCTCCCAACGAATCATGGCAGGTACTGAGACGTATCTCCTACGAAGAAAGAAAAACAGTCATGAGAAGAACTCGCATGTGAAATACTAAGATTGGGCTTGGGAAACACCACACCTGTCAATATTTATCAACCAACAGAGCTAACTTCCCCAGGTTTTTTTTCTTTTGGCTAAGCTTTAAATGGTGGGTGTTAGATCCGCTTGGCGCCACCGGCTACCGGACCTTTGAGGTGGAGACATCCTTAGGCGAGGCTAGTCTCCCAATGCGCTACATGTATCGATTCCATCCCGTGTCTTCGAGCACAGCTGGATGGCAGAAGTCCCAGAAGCAAGGAGAGCCATGGCTTAGCTTATCGACTAGAAACGGTTGGTTCCGAAGATTCTCGATGATGACTTCCCTCGTATTTAGTATCTCGGCGATTTTCCCTTCTCAGTGTACGTCAGTGCGTCAACAGAAATTGAATGTTTGGCTCTGAAATCCCAAGCCCAAAGTGGGGATCTCCGGCAGGACCGCCAAAGGTGAAGACGTTCTCGACCGTTCGAAGGTTGCTCGCGAGATGTCTGATACCCTCGACTCCTTCCATCTCCGGAGAACGCGAAAACCGGTGGCCTGAAGAAGCGGTCCCTCCCTGCATACTTCGTACAGTAGCTTAAATGTAAGGATTTTTGGACAGTAGCTTAACGTAAGGATTTTTGGGTCCATCCCTGTTTCGTGACACTGGAGATATACCTCACCACACCACGAATGGTAAGTGATGGTGTGAGAAGCAATTGCAAGCTGCAGATACCAAAAATTAAAAAAATAAAAAAAATAAAAAAAGGGTTTGCTTCGTATCACACTGGCATTCTCGTTTCCGTGCTTTTCTGCGACATTTTGTACGACAGTCCGGCACAGTGCCCTTGGCGGTAGGATAATGAGCCTCGATTTGGTCTGTGGGTCTCCGCCAACATTTCGCCAAGAGCGAAGGATGATTTTCGGCGTCAAAGCCTCCTCTTCAAGATGATGTTACGCCCAGGCGTCTCGCCAGGATTAAGCAGTAGTCATTTCCCCCCTCGAGACGCTCGTATAAAGGTAGAACCCATGGTATACCGGTAATTAAGTACTTGTAAACAATTGTCGATCCTAATATTAATACGTAACACTATCTGCGAGTTTTCAACTTTCTGGAGATAAAGTACTTGTGGAGAACATTTATTCTGCGGCACAGTACGCGAACGCTCCTGGAGCATCTTGTGAACGTCCAGGTGGCTTTTTTCGGTGAGCTCTGACGACGAACAGTAATCCCTCAACCGTTTCCCGGCATGGCCTATCCTAGAAGCAGGTGGATTTAACAGCACACCCTCTTTCGGGCCACTAGCAGATTCTTATGATGCTTTTCTCGTGTGGGAATGTCTGACGATGCATCGATGCAAGCGTTCTGCAAAACGAAAATGCGAATGGAGGGTGCAACGATGGGGCTCTACCTTGCAGTTGCATGCCTCCACGATGCAGCAGGATCGAAAGGTGGTCTTTTAGCCAGCTGTAACCGAGAACAAGCGACGAAATGAGCCCAATAAGCGTGATTTTTCGATTGAACTTTTGGCAGCTGAAACGATAGTCTCGATATCGTGATATCGATACAACTTGGACTAGCTGCCCCCTCGGCCGACGTAAGTGAATGTTCTCTAGCTGCAATGGAGTTAGTAGAGTTACACAGAACAAGATCCCTACTAGGCTCGTTCTCAGAAAACCAGCTAGTTGGATCCCGATTTCCACCGTAGCTCGCCGATCTATGGTATCGAGACCCACCTGCAGGTTGAACCTTTTAGGTTTTAAGATTCAACCAGACTTTGCAATTGGTTTGGAGGGCGAAGCAACGGAGTTAATTGCATCATCGGTGGACAAACAACAGCACTCGATGAAATGTAAACTTTAAGCTAGTCCATGGAAATCTTCGTTTATTCTGGCCAGTCGATTCAGAGGTTATGGAACCAGATATGCCGGGACCTGCGGTACTTCAATGCCATGCCGCAAATGTGGCTTCGCGTACGTCTTCCACCAGCACGGGCCCACAGACGAGCCTACTCGCAGGTAAGATTCTCTGATTGAACCCACCAGACCACTGATTGAAGGAATTTACCTGGTTTCAAGATGGTTAGCTCGCTGCGGGATATCGATATCAATACGAGATCAGATGTACCGATTGCTCGAGTTTCGGATGTAATAGGTACCTACCTATACTTAGAAGCCATAAGTCAGGACCAAATGTTGGGCACACGGTCCAAGCAGATTAAACAGCTGACGAATGCATCTGAGATCTCCTCAGGAGATAAACTAGAGCGTACCTGGGCACTGGGCCGGTTGGGGGGGCGGAACAGGGTGCCGAGACCCGATGCCATTGATCTCGAGGCGCGACGCGACTTCCACGCATGCATTAATGCAACGATGTCCGGATCGTGCTGAGATGCCCACCACAGCATTCGTGATGAATTAATCACAGCAAGAATGCAACTTGCGCATTAATTACAACAGAATTGGAATTACAATTCAGACAGGATGATAAAATCTCGAGTAAAATAACATACCAGTTCCCGTTCCTGAAATTTAAGTCTGCCATTGAATTGTTTGTGTTGCCCCAGATTTCGTTGGTTGCGGTCATCCATCCTCGGCAAACAGAACGTCATCGATGAGCCGTTCGGGGAATTTGGATCCGATCGGATCGCGGGCCTCTCTCCTTGCCCCCCCATCGCACTCCGTTCTCTTCATCTCCGGTCGCGTGCCCGTAAATATTCTCCGACGACATCAGCCGGTTCCAGATATTCACTCTGAAAGTCGTTCCGAGCCATGTAACAAGAGTAAGCCAGTTTCACCCTTCTCATGCACCAGCCCACGAGACTTCATCGGACGTTTACTAATAGGGTCGCGGCTGCAGAAACCACGATTGCCTGTGCTCAGGGTCTACCACGAATCTATTTTCGCGAAGCCTGGGTATATTAGCGTCTCCTGATATCAACAAAATCAAGACTAGAACCGCGTCATGGAGCGAAACAGTCGACCAGTAATCTCAATGAACACGAACCTCCCCAGCAGGATGCCTTCAGGCCCGGGATCACCGCCGAGTTCTATGGGTATTCGTAGGAGGAGTTCGGTATACGAGACGATTCAGGATGTTCAGACCGAGATACTCGCTCCCGCGGCAAAGGGAAATGTGCACTGGAACAATATACCACTGGCTATGGCTATTCTGCCAGCGCTATCGGGAATATTCTTCACGAACGGGACGCACTTTGTTGCAGATATCATTCTACTATTCCTTGCCGCTACTTTTTTGCATTGGTTGATAAAATTTCCTTGGTGAGTATCAGCCATATCAGTCAACCAATGGCGAACGCTTAGTAACATCATTATAGGGACTGGTATCACGAATCGCAGACCATCTCAATCGACCCCAATCCCTTTATTGGGATAATCTCAGAGGAGGACGAAAGAGGCGAGAAGAGTGATGACTCGGATGCAACTCTTAGAATTGGTCATAAGCAGAAACTCAACAACGTCTCATACGGTGCGACTCTCGAACTTGAACGAAATCGCAAGATGGCCCTGTTTTGTTGCTTCCTCGGACCTTTGCTCGGAGCGTGGTTGCTTCATGCGATAAGATCACAGCTCTCTCGTCCCGGCGAGTCTCTTCTCTCGACTTTCAATATCACGGTCTTTGTTCTCGGAGCCGAAATTCGCCCGTCGGCTCACATTATTAAAATGATCCGCAGTCGCACCAAAGAATTGCAGAATTCAAAATACAAGCCTTCACCATCTCAAATGGAGCAAATGAATCTGAAGATTGCTGAGCTCTCGTTCCAAGTGCAAACGCTCATGAGTAGCATGAATAACGAGGATGATGTTCTGGGGAGTGTGAAGAAGGGTATCCAGCCGGACCTGGATGCGTTGAATCGTGAGTTTCATCTCCATGATGTATTGACTGCAGTATACATGGCCGCTAATTACGAATAATAAACACGGATGTAGGGGCCGTGAGACGCTACGAACGTAAGGAAGCCTTACAGTCTGCACAAACGGATGAGCGGCTCGCGTATCTCGATCGTCGTATGAATGACGCACTCACCCTTGCTGCGGCGGCAGCAGCATCTGCGCAGGATACCCGAAATAATTCACTTGGTCACATTCTCACAACTTGGGTCGTGTGGTTCATCTCGATTCCGTTTGTTATAGTGATCAAAGCTATTGCTTTACCGATCAAAGCTATCGAGACCATTGCCACACTTCCCCTCCACACCAAAGCGGGGAGGGCATTGCTGGGAAGGAACAGTAACGGGACATCCCGCCTGTATGATTCACCTGGAAAGCGGACAAAGCAGATCGGTGATGGAAAGGCCAAGCATAAGAGCAAAGCCAGGTTTGCATAAACCCGGACATACGCATCGGATCCATCTGAGTGTGGAAGATGACCGACCAGGCAAGAGAGGATACTTGCATGACTAAAGTACCGCATAGCATTAGATTCCTGTGTTTTTCTAAGCGAGTGACACTTTTTTCTGTTTGTTTTTCTTAAGCAAAAGAAGACTGGATCGGTAGATCCTGAACTCAATGGCAGCAATGTTCGTTCAAGGAAGAAAAAAAAAAAAAAAGCTCACTTGCACCATGGGCCATGAAGCCGCGTGTATGTTCATTGTTTGGATGATACTTCCCCCTACCCTTAATACATCATGACGTTATTGATCCTATTATTCGATGGATCTCAATGTATTGTTTGCACCCCGGTTTCCCCGTTATCAAACACGCCAGGAGGTGGAGCAGACAGCCAATAGGAAGCGAACAGGTCTGACAGGATCAAGCATGTATTCGTTGGCCATTGCTTCATCCCAGCCACGGTCCGTCCCGCTAATTGATAGCATGCGGAGCTGGTGATCCCAGTGCATGCGACCATTGGATACTCCAGCTATCCTGCGGCCACACGGACAGCCGGCACCTCCTCTCTCGACAGACAGCTATCTGGATATCGTTTCATATCTTCCCGTTAGCCGCCGTAGATTTTCCAACGTGCCAACGTGCCAGCGTGATCGATATCGATACTTACTCTCACCTATCAGTGGGCAATTGCGATCCTTGTCGCCGGTCTTGATCTCCCGATAACCGACCCAGTGACCTGTAGCTAGGATACTTTCTGTCGGCGTGCAGACGGCATGTCGTAATCATCCTCTCTCCTCACTTCCACGGATCCATTCACCCAGACGAACAATCACCCGGCTCCAAGGCGTTCGGCCGAAATCTGCCAGCAACCTCTGCTCGAACAGTCGAAAGAAGGACGGGCCTGTTGGCAAGTGTCTATAGGCCGTCAGAGGCGTGATTCCAACAGCAGAAACAGACTTGGCTTTGGCTTTGGCTTCGGTTTGGATATCTGCATGCATAGCCACAAGGAAGATAGAGAGATATCCCTCACCACCCCAACCGACCCAGCAGGATTCAATCCTCCCTTCCTCTTGTACGCGTACCCAGGATCCCGAGATCTCCTCCCGTACCAAACATCGGCTGAATTTTAGCTCCTCCTCCGGACCCTCTCCGCCATATCTAGGAGGCTTCCCTCTCTCTCCTGACTCGACATCTGCAACACATCAGCTCCTCCAAATTGCGCCAACGGCTGGGTCGGCTTGACAATTGACATATATCGCCGTTGAACTCTGGAGAACCCCACCGGCTTTCACGCAGGCTTCCTGGTCCTCTCCTGATCAGAAAACTCTCACATTGGTGGGAACGAGTTCTTGGCTGCATACTGGGGCGTCCGGGCCGAAACGAACAGCTAACTGGATTCTCCCTTCGAGCCTTCTCAAACGGGCGCCTCGCACACCAGCTCCAACGAGTTCTGGACCGTTCGATCCGCTGTCTTTTTCTCACGGCCACTGCCTTTCACTTTGCACACAAAAGCACAATCACCCAGAAACCTGTTCATCCCGTATTGACACACCCTTCTCCGCCCCCGTTAAGAGGCAAAAAGTACCAGGTACCTATATTACAAAAATATCCCTCGATCCAAAAAAAAAATCCAGCCCCCCGGCCCCCTCTCCTGGTAAGCTAGGACCCGCACAGGCACTCGCTACAGGATGAAGATTGCATGTCTGCAGTTGGACCCTCAGATAGGGAAGGTTCAAGACAACATTCGCAAGGCGGACCAAATACTTGAGATCGCTCTCGGGATTGAAGGCGTGCAGGATAAGGTGGACCTCCTGGTGCTGGTAAGTTTCCAACCGAACGACTCCGGAGCTCTCAGATGCCATCCTGGAATGCGGCATGCATCGATACCACGCCATCCGTGAGATTTGGCATACCTCTTGTAGGGATGCATGGCGTGCGTATTGGGGCTACAGCTGCAAGTTGCAAATGAAACATCACTGACCTACTTGCCTCCTCTCCTCCCCAGCCAGAGTTGGCCTTCACAGGTATGCCGCAGTGCGTCCTTTCCGTTTCCTTCTGCCGTGTGGTTCGCAGAAGCAAGCCGTTGTGTAACCATATCGACGTTTTTCCCTCCGTAACGTCTGTTACATGACATGATTTGGCTGCATATGTTGTCTGTTTGTCTCACATTTGGGAACAATTTACGAAGCCCTCATATCCCACGTACGCCTCTTATTATGTTTGGATGTATAACGCTCGCTTTGGGTGTCTACTTTGGTAGATCATTCTGATCGATCATACGCACGACAAGGATTCAATAAATTGGCCGTCTAATTTTCTTTTCATCGAGCAGGGTACGTTTTCAATTCGAAAGCATCAATCAGACCATTCCTGGAGCCGACAACATCGGGGATAACGACTCAATGGGCCCAGTCCACATCTCGACGACTCAGATGTTATACCGTCGTGGGATACCCCGAGCTGGCGGCGGATTACCGCCCGCCCAGCGAATATCCGCGGAGGCCAAAAGTTAGCGATCCATTCTCGGAGATACCGATAGACATTAACGACGAGGATCCAAAGGAAGATGATATACAGGACCATTCCTATAATACATGCGTGGTGACGTCGCCTGATGGAGAGGTTGTGATGAATTATCGCAAGACATTCTTGTATAGCACAGATGAGGTATGTTTTTGGTGTTATTGTTGTTTCGAGCTGAGAACTCTTCAACTTTCCATATGCGTCTTCCTTTTTCTTTTTTATCGTACCACCATGATATGTGGAGCGAAGTGTGTCTTGTGACCCTCTTTAGCTCTTAAAATTCCCGATAAGGAAGTCGTCTGAGCTGCCGGGCCTCTGACCCCGACTCGAATTCCTCTTTCGTTATCTCGTGGCATATTTCCTGTTGATCTTCACGCCCGCACTCTGCTACGAGAAACTCGCTATAACAATACCAATAATTTCACCGACTTTACTAACTGTGGACCCTGATCCAATTCGAAAAATAGAGATGGGCATCTGAAGGTTCCTCCTTTGGCAGCGTCACCCTCACCTTCCCCACCACCAATATAGCCCCAACTAACCAATCAACATCAACGCCTCTAACAAAGTCTGTCAGGGTCGCACTCGGGATATGCATGGATCTCAACCCCTACCGCTTTACCGCCTCATTCGAGGCCTACGAATTTGCGAATCACATTCTTTCGTCGGATGCTCAGCTAGCGATCGTTCCGATGGCGTGGGAAACGAGAGATACCATCGATGCGAAGCAGTTGAAAACGCAACCGGAAGTGCGGCATACTAGTACGTTGCGGTATTGGTCTAGGAGGTTGGAGCCTTTGTTTGGATATAACGATGAGTGGGAAGAGGAGGATGGTGAAGACGAAAGCGAAGATGCTGTCGGGGTTGATACTCCTGTTGAGACTGAAAATGAGGATGGGAGTGAGGATGAATGGGTTAAACTTCAGCAAAGTAAGACCGCTAGAGTCGTAACTAAAGAACAAGAAAAGGTAGCTGTTGTCCTGTGTAATCGGGCTGGGAGGGAGAACGGGACACTTTTTGTGGGGAGCAGCGCGATCATGACAATCAAGAAGAAAAATGAGAAAAGGATAGGGAGTCTGGAAAAGTTGGAAGCGTTGGGGATGGCGGAGGAGAGGCTACTGATTACTGAGATTGATATTTGAGGAAGGTTGGAGGAGCAATTTGTAGGTCTCTCTTTGTGGGTGGAGTACCAGAGCAAGCTAGTACTATAGTATTTACACTCCGTGATATTTCAAGTCAACTAAATTTGATAAATTTGCATTGAAGTCTCAATATCTAGCATTCAACTAGCAAGTATCCGAAATGTGAGAATCCCATCGTGGATTTTGAACTAATATTTCCTACTTTCATCAGCAAAAACAAGGCACGCTGAGATTTTTGTAACCCAAGTGGGTATACATGTTGGAGTTTCGGTAGCTCACGGTGATCACAACTGAAGTCAAATGCTAGTCTCGTTGGAAAAAAAACTCAAATGCGATATTGTTTGACATATATATGCATATTAACACATCTAGATGTCGCATGTTACTTATCAATTCGAGACCGGTACTCAGAAGAAGAATGGCATCTGGTCTTCGACAAAACAAAATGCCACTACAAAGAAACAGGAGAGTTTCGAAGAACAATTGGGCCTATCCTAAGAGCTGTTTCAATCGACTTGGAAGGTTTTAAGAAGCGTAGCCATATATCACCATTGTCGATTTAAGTAGATTTATAAAATAAATGAAAATAAAATAATATTAAATGCTTTCTTACATTTATATCTAATTAATATTATTTACAATATATTGAGGGATGATTAAACCCTTCTGGAGAGTCTCGAGAGGTCCTTACATACGTACTCAACTAGATTACCCTAGCTATAGCTTGCGGTTTAAATACAACTTTAATTACAATGTTTATATAGTTGTGTTTGGCAATGGTATGCTATAAACTAGGACGTGATATATTCCTTATAGAAACACCGCAATTATATCACTCACTCTTTGACTAGTACAGCACCTGATGGAAACCCTACCAGTGTTCATCCGCTTCTCTCGGCGTCATTTATTCACCGCCAATTCTGCTTCCACAGCCAAGCATATCTCGCATACATCGTATAAGCTTGGGTTCTAGCTCTACCCACAATACCAAACGGTGTCATGAATGCCATCCATTCTTGCTCTTCGCGTTCCCCTTCCTCAGATCCCAAAATCGTCATCAAAACCTTCCCAGTTCTTTGGAATATTTTATCGCGTATTTTATACCTCTCAAGTATATCGCTCCCTGATCCTTCAATGTCAAGTACCCCAGGATCCTCATTCTCATCCGGTATTCCGTCCCCTGCAACCTGGCCATCCTCCCCGTCAAGCCCATGATATCTAGAGGGTAATACATCATCTGTGACCGTGACCCAAAGTTTCAAATCCGCAAAAATGTGCTCCCATTCCCGCCAAGAAGTCCCGGTCAGAAACCCCTTCCACACCCCGTCCTCCAGGAACTCCTTGGATGTCATCATCGGGAGATGACACCACACGAACCGTGCGGCATCCCCAAACGGCTCAGGCAACCGCATGAAATCATCAAACGGAATATCAAAGGCCGTGGGGGGGCGGTAGCATCCATTCCAGCCGCTCTTCGGAAATATCCGCCCCGCTATCAATCTCCCACCTGACGTTACGAGATGCGACTTTGCGGCGGTGGTAGCCCAGGAGCCCCACGGTACGCAGGCACAGAATGTGTACTACGAACGCGGAGGTCTTTGTGAAAAGTTTACCATCGTAGTCTTCCTTCGTCGCCGCGAGGGCTTTCCCCTCCCAAGGTGACTCGAGAGGTATTATCTCCCAGCGATTACCCTGGAGTATTTCCGAGATGAGGAATTCCCAGTCCAAGGATATATTGGCTTCATCGGGGGGTAAGAGTCAAAGTATTTGGAATATCCGACCAATCTTGAGACGAAAATCATGCAGGCGGTAATGCAGAAGGAGAGGTGGTATAATGAAGTCGGTGAGACGGTGTTGAAAGGACTCTTCCAGTTGTAGACTGCTTTGAGGTTATAGTGTTTGAGCAATTCGGAGTACTTGAGCAGTATGTTAATTAAAGGATCTGTACGCATAGCAAACTCGTAGATAACGGCATGCATGATACCGTTACAAGTCATCAATAATTAGTTCTTGAGCTGCCCGTGATCGTGCATGCGTATAAATATGCTAAGGATATAATGAAAGGCTAGCTTCGAGGCTAACGAAAGGCGGGTCTACTCACGTCCTCTCGCTACCATCACACTTCCCCATCTCACAAACTCTTCAATCCAATCCCGAGTTACCAAAAGCGTTTCATTCGCTATGGCATAAGATCTTTAATCCGCATTAGCGAATTTTACACAAAGGTCCGCCGACATACTGAGAGTGATCGGATTTCTGGACCAGACCATGCCGTTGCCATCATTTCGCTGATATCTGTTATCGATAACGTGCTTGTAGACTTTAGAATCATGGGCGGCAAAGCGAAACTTTCGGGAAACTCGGCAGAGTGAGTGGACTGTTTCGTAGGAGTTGGTGTGAATGGCGATACGGCGGATTGTTTCAACAGGGAGAGTTGCCATATTTCTCCCAGGTGTTTTTATATCAGATATCTATGAAACCCGGGTTCAGAGGGACGCTAGAGCTTTCGAAGGAACGATTTATATACATCAAAATTGCACCAAAGGGAGGAAACAGACGGATATGCCTGTGCATGCATGGACGAGAAGAAAGACGGTTATAACCAGTTGAATTTCGGGGTTTCTTCACGATTGCCAACCGCTGGGTTTGTATCGTAAATGGATTCACCTATGAAAACTATTTTGAAAGCTTGATGTATATCCAGATAGCGCGCGGAATGCCATAGAATAGAAAAGGTAATTATAATGGCCAGTTGATTATTTCGAATCACAGAAGTAGGCTTACATAATCACTAAATTACAACAGTTACAACCCGAGAAACAGTGCGGTTTTATATCTGATATTCTTGGTATCTCCTGGTCTCAGGGTATTCAACTTTCGTATTTAGTTGCTTTTGGTCCCCAGGACGCAGGTGTTTCCTCCGACCCATCAATGCAAATCAATCGCTCTCAAAAAAAGACATGCTTTTTACCAAAATGTATTCTCCCCGTAGTATTGATCTATCCCTCTTCGCTATGCTCCAAAAGAAAGAAGGTAGTTTGCTAGGCTGAGGCGCCAAATGACAAAGCCATACGAAAGCACCAGTTAAATAAGATAATCTGCTCACATCGCCCAAAAAAAGAAAATGCCTCCAAAACCAGAACATTTTGCATGAAGACCCCTCCCACCTTCCTCAACGTTAAAACATTCCAGTCGTTATACCGTTATTCCCGCGCCAACATCGTATCTTCCGCGCGTCGATCATTCCAATGGGAACCTAGGCGCCTTTATCGCAGGTGGGCTCTGAGGAGGCGGAGGCGGAGGCGGAACAGGGATAGAAGTAGCTTGCAATGTCCCATCGCTCGAAAACTCCACGTGTTGGCTCCCGTACATCATCTCATCATCATCATCGTCACCCGCGAATCCTTTTTGCCTCAGCTGTCCTTCCTCCATGGCTGAGACCTCGTATCCCTTCCCGTAGGCGCCTTCGAATCCTCGGGGTGGTTCATTATCGATAGCAAATTGTACGCTCGGTCTACCGGTATTAGAGAGCGGTGGTGCAGGCGGACTCGGTGGCTCGGGTATGGCACCGAGGTCGTCGGCGCCCAGATCGAACGAATTCCGGGGGCTATCACCTGGCGTAGCTGCGCGACTGCTGTTCACAGTGCCACCTTGGTGCCACTGCTTCATGTATTCGCGACTTGCGTCAAAGGCTCTTTGCGTACTCCATTCGCCATCGTGGGGCCGTTTTTTGGATGGCCTGAGTGCTGCTTCTGTGACTTCTTTAGCGAACACCTCATTGTCTAGAGTAATGAATTGCTAGAAACAAAAGTCAGCATCTTCTCTTTTTCCCCTTGTTGTTCAGAAGGTTTATTACCTTGAGTGGCTCAGGCAGGACAATCGGCTCCTGCTCCTGTATGCTATCACCTTCCTTTGCATAAACTAATAGAACAAGCCCTTGGCCTTCGAACCTCGCGGCTCGGAGAACTTCCTCCACTTGTACAACTTTGACATCATAGCTACCATACTGTTCTTCACTGTAGGCTAGCTGAGAAGTATGATACTTCATCGACCACCATTCTTCCTGGGACTTCATCTCAGTAGGTGCATCGTCATCCTCAAGGTTGATGTGTGGGATAAGTTTCGTCCTTCTAATATAGGTTATACCACGGTCTGTGCTGACGCCTCGAAGAGTGTACTTCGTGAGCACAGGGGCATTTTCTATTGTGTTATCCGGGGCAGTGAAGATAGACTTCATCTTGTCGAGTTTTATTCTCAATGTATCGCGCTGAGACTTGAGCTCTATGGTAAACGTTAGCGTGGCCTCCTGGCGTAACAAAGGAAAAAAGGCGCGCTATACCTGAAATTTTCTTCTGTATTCTACCTTCAATCTCCGCCAACTGGCTTGCCACTTCGCCGCAATTCTTTGCTTGCTCTGCAGAGGAGATCTCGCTTTCCAGGCCCAGAAGCTCAGGATTCGAGGACTGCTCAAAGTACCTTCTCGTGGTCTCTATTACCTTCATCATATCCAAATGTCGAGCCGGGTGCGTCATGGGAGAGTATAATCGGATTTTCTGTTCCCTTGAGTTCAACTCCTCAATCTGCGACTGGATCCCCGCCTTTTCTTTCTTCATCTTTGAAATCTCGTCTTTAAATTGCTTGGTATATCTATCAAGGTAGATATCCGCGGGAACATCGATCCCACAAGGGCGATTGGAAGCATCTTCGCAACGAACCTGTAGCGTGCAGACGTCGCCAAAGTAATCCGCATACGTCTCGGTTCCATCTGAAGACTCATCTTCTTCCCAGAACAGTGCATCTAGTGCATCGTACAAGCTTCCACCCTGATCAACCAGATTATTTCTGATGGTGAGGTCAAAGACTTCGAAGGTTTGCGAGTTCTCTTCCAGGGTTGGCAGTAACCTAACTGCCTTGGACTCCAATGGAGTTCGCATTTCCCCGTCACCGTTGATCAACATGATGGATTGCCGTAATGTTACAAAGTACTTTGACACGATAGCTACAACAACATATTAGTCTGCGGTTTGCTCCCCCTCCTATCGTAGAATATGCTAGGAAAGCTTACTGGTGGAATCAGGGTCAAATATGCTTGGAATCGACCCTAAACTTTCAGCTGTGCCATACGCACGTTCCGTAGCGGTCAAAAAGGCCATGAGTCTTTGGGATTCACGTATTACTTCGATAGATTCTGGTGGTATTGGGTCGGGATCATCTTCTACCACGACTCTCGGAAGCTGAATAACGTGCCCTGCCCACCAATGCTCGTTTTGCCCGTAGTTCTCCAAGATGTGATTTCTCTGTAGTAGCGTTTCTCTCGCGGCTGGAATGGAATGTAAGATTGTTAATAGAGGACCAAGACTGCCGGAGCCGGTCGAAGGCCGCAGGAATGCCGGCTGTTCGGGTACCCTCTTTCTCTCGTTCGCCGAAGGATCTAGGAAAATTTCGACAGCGTTCGACTCTGAAGGACCTGCAACTGTCACAGCCCAGTTACTCGTGTCGTATTGAGTATTGGTATCCGCAGGCTTAAAGTTATTGGAAGCCGTATATCCAACCGTTCCGCTCATCTGGGGACCAGTTTGAGAACGTTGTGACTCTTCCATCGAGGCTTTGATGGCTTGTTGGAGATCAGCATCTGAAATTCAAGATTTGTCAGCATCGTCGACCGTCCGGCACCTTGAACAGAGCGGAATCTAGACCGTACCATCGCCGTCGTGGGGTGTAATATGGAAACTTCTCGACGATGGAGAGGGAGGCCGCGACTTTGCACCGATTGGATCCTGAAGGACGGCATCGGCGGCTTGAACTAGATAATCAAGAGCTAACGCGTTGGCAGATCAGTTCTTACAACTCAATGCCTCTCCGAGCGTAGAGGAAGCTAGGAAATGGGTCTGAGGGCGATGGATCGTACAGTTGCTAGCCTGCTGCGGGTTCGGCATAGGTCCGTAGCGATCCTGGGAGAAGGCAGACTCGTCCCATCGGTCGTTGTTTCTATCCTACTCCATCGAATAGGTCTCAGCATGATCCACAAACGATCAGATCTAGAGCTTGTCAATATCCATACCCTCTCCAGTTCGCCATTAAAGTAATAGTTTACGGCTCGTTCGACATCGTTGTTGTTTCTCTAGGAAGGCGAAGTGGGAAAACCCCGCAATATCGTGTTAGCTAAGCTCTGAACGGCGATACATGTGAGCTGAATGTTCCGGAGATCCGAACCTTGAGACAATCCGCGGCGTCCTCTGGTGGAATCCCAAGCTCTACGAGCGAGGCCAGAGCTTCACTCATGATGTGCGTTTGAGGACGGCTGTCGGCGAATGAGGCTCACAACCCCACGTAACGACAACTCGGCTGGATCCAACGACGAACAGTCGTGCTTTCGGCGTGACGGCTAGGATGGAGTTGACAAAGGACGCTGAGGTAAGATGTAGGTGGCCGAGGGCTTTGAGGTGCGGGCAGCCGTGGGTGAATTGAATCCTTCTGCGGGCGTCGAGCTAGGGTCTGATGTGGAGGAGTGCTCTGAGGTTGAGAAGTTGTTGGAGCAAGCCTTCCAGGTGCTTTGGGAGCCCTGCCCGGGATTACGTGTTGAGGGGCTGCACCGCGGCTTCCTTCTTTCTCCAGCCACAGCCACAGCCCATCTTATCGACCATCGCCACCATCTTATCAGCCGCTCCTCAGCCTCTCCACCCCGCAATTCGGGTTCCCGGCTGGACAGACAGAAAGCAGGAAGGTGCTAGACCGGATGGCAAGCTCCGCTGCTGCAGGTCTGTCGACACTATCACGTTGTTGGCAGGTACGTTGGAAACCCTTCCTTTCGTCTCATCTCGCCAACTTGGTTTCATCAAATCAAATAGGTTTCGCACACGTGCTTTGTCCTTGACATGTCGACGGTCTAGCGGATCATTTTTGTTGAGCCTCATACTTATCTCGTATAAACTTCCCAAGGGGTGTGTTATTTTCCGAAACGGCAATCCGTAAAGGTCTTTCAGCTGCTCCCCGAAGAAGTAAACACACGATCGAAGGAAATCGACAATGTATGTATGTATGTACATCTGCATAAATGCTGTACGTGCCACAGGATCTGATTGCTGTAAAGGGCTGCTCATTCACTGGATCTTTGCCGTCGCGGGCAGGGCAAACAGATCGCCCAGTGCCTTGGGACGAGAACCTCGATACGAAGAGGGAATGGGAGCAAGATCCATTTCAACAGCTTGCCGACAAGGGTTTTCGAGTGATTAAGGTGTAACGAATGCAATACTATTCAGTTCTATTCATTCTCTCCCGGCGGCTGTCGAGGGTAAACCGCATCTCCCATCCACTCGCAAGTCAAAAAGCTCAGGGTCAGCAGAACATCCTTCGTGACAAAGAAAATGCGGGACACACCAGCTGCACAGTCCGGGGCCGCTCTGCTGCAAGCTGCGCGGTCACATCATAAAACCAGAGCTATGTACCCATTCCTCTGGGAGAAGGAAAACTCGCCTCTCCCACCAGCGAATAAGAGTGTCTACCGACCCGCACCGTGCGCCGTGAGCATTTCTGGATCCGGAAACCTTGGCATTCGATCCGTCAATACCTTTCTAGCTTTGTCGATTCCTCAGGCTGCGAACCTCGTGACCCACAGTTTTCCTAGACATGGCTTGCTGTCGCAATCTATACGCATCGATAAAGAGAAAGAAATCAAACTTGATTATTGATCAGGGATGTAGAGGTCACCTGAGCGTTTAACGTCAGAAACATATTCGAGAGACATCCACCCGTTTTCATGTGATCATGGAGATTAGCAGATTGAATTTCGATAGAGGAAGCTTGTGTGTTGTCGTGAATGCCAATATTCGCACCCAAACCTGAAGGAGAATCACTTTTAGGAGACCGACTTCAAAGCTCCGAATTAGATGACCCGATTGGCTAGATTCGAGAACATTTCCGATTGCATCTGAAAACCCAGATAAAGACAATCCCATCCGACCCGTATGGATCCCCCATATCCATGCTGTCCTGCGATACTGCATGCACCTCCACTTCCAATTTATGGAGAGGTCGAGTTTGCTCCGATTCCATACCCAAGGAAGCTAGCAAAGCGAACAGGCGACCTGGGGTGTCCTGTACGAACGCACAAAACAGGCACGGAGCACACACCCCCGAAGGCAAAATAGTCGCAACTTAGAGAAAGGCGGAACGGGACCTTCAATCGCTGTTAAATTTCCCTCCCCCGGGGAATGGTAGCAGGAGGGGCTTGCGTTCATGTTAATTTGCACATGTTGCGAAGATCCTCATGCGGCCTCAAGGGGCGTTGATTTCAACCGTTCAAGCCCCATTTCCGAAGGAATCTGCCGTGTTTCTGTGTCCAGTGGTTTTTTTCTCCTATTCTTTTTGATCCCCGGCGAGCGGGGTGCACAATGGGAGCTGCAATGAATCAAACCCCTTTGCTGCCTTTTTTCCTTGTAAGTTTTTTCGACTCAAAGGGAGAAAAGACGGCTCGGGCTTTCTAAAAGAATAACCTTCCTGGAATTATATCACTATCACAAGGGGAGAGGTGAGAGAGGTCCATTAAATTTCTCACAGAGACGGAATAACAGTTTAAGCCGGTCGAGGGCTAGCTTGTTCGCGAACTCTGGGCAGTTTCACAAAAAAAAAAACTTGTAACATACAAAGCCGGTGCGGTTCAAATGTTCGTAATCAATTAAATCTCTATTTTCCCTTATAAACGGACTCACACGTGTGCTGCTAATATTCCGTAGTTCTGAACAGGATCAGAGATTGTGGACAGCTGCAGCTTGAAAGTGCTCACACCGTAATGAGTGCGATCATTACAACGGGCCCCTGAGCCTTGGTGGGTCCTTCATGGTTTCTAGACCGCGTTGAAACATCTCCCACTCAGCTCTTGTGTTCTGTGATATCCATCAAGTTGCCTTCTGGAAAGTCGACTTGAAATCTTTCAAGGCTCCAATTGGCGGAGACAAGTTTTCATCATGCATACCCGCATCCGCCGGTGTCGATCTCAATTGAAGCATGGCTTCCCAGTCTTGGCATCCCGCGTCGTAAGAGTAGACCTTTTTTTTCTGGTGCACAGGTAGCACAAAGAGGTAGTAACTTGGAGGAGATCTGGCAGGTTAGTAATAGCAATGCTAGAAAACGCAAAGTAATAGCTTCATCCGTGCTCGATAGGTCGCTTTTATCGATTGAGGCTTGCGGTTGATACATCGTGACAAAGGTGAAACCTCAAAGAACGAGCTCCTATATCTATATTCTAGAAAGTGATCCGTCCCAGCTCTGAGATCCGGATTGTGACCAGACTTCTCGAAACTATACTAACGTGTTCCATGCCACTTACCCCCTCCATCCACCTTTGCGCAGCCTCGTCATAATGCATTGGATCCAAGTTACGGCCAAGGCAGGTCGATTGCCAAACTTCCAGACCTCTCGGACGAACTACCTCTATATTAGAGATCGGCTTTTTGAAAATTAATCTAAAACGCTGCTCGTATATCTTGACCTTGAAACGTTCTTGGTCCAAGAGAGTCCTATCGCCCCACGTGCACGCCAGGACGATATCAAAACATGGGCCACTTGTGACTGTCAGTTTGACAGCTAGCGCGGGTGTAATCATTGATACACTCCGTAAAACTCAGCTGATTATATACAGCTATGATGTCGTCGGCACCATGGTTGTTTATATTTTCGTTCGCCAGAGTCCCTATGGACGCTATCAACATGAGATTGTCAAGCAGATAGGCTTTTCTTTGATAATTCAACACCCATGGATACTCCGCACTCCGGTCATAAGCATGGGATTGGTCGGTTGGTGATGTTGGTGGGTCCTATCAGATTCCAGATTGGGTAACGGTACCTGACTGTCCCTGAATCTGGTACCTGAGCGTGTTGTTGCATGGATCTTTGTGAACGGCGTTAGGGGACGAGCAAGAGAGGCTCAGCAACCAGTTGACGACATGGCACCGTGTTTCAGGTTCATTAGGCTTCAGCGTGACGAAGAAGGGAGAAGGAAGGGAAAGCAAAAGAAAAGAACAGGTTTAGCTATCGATAATCTCAAGGGCACTTCTTTGTCCGCTGGTGCTTTTTGTTTTGCTGTATACATGTAAAATGAGAAAGCGAGAATCTGCAGGTACATGTTGTTGCTATTTATGTGAACTGTTAGCCTTGCGAGCGATTGGAATTATCGCGATATCGAACGGCGTTCTCCCTAGTACTCCCCCTTTCGCGGAACAAATTCAACTTTACAATTCGTTCGCTCAGAAGGCAAGAAACGATGATGCAGGCACATATGCAAGCCGTGCATTTAATTAAGCATAAAAAGAATCAATTGGAAATTTGTGTGCAATTTTCCGCAGAGGACAAGATAAAAGGTCCCAGCGATCAGTCGATTGGTGGTACCGTGCACCAGGAACCGCGTTACCTGTTTTTCTCTTTCTTTCTGCAGGAACATCGACCAATTGTGAGCAGAACGAGCTCTTCGCTGACAGGTTCAAAGGTGCTTTATTCTGCCGTAGCTATAGCCACTCAATTTCTGTGGTAATTGCCGTCAAGGACGGCGGGAAGACAATTGTTTCTTCAAAATGTCTCGAAGAGCCAGATCAGATCATGGCGGCGGTTCGAACATTCGGTCTCCACTCGGCGTGCAAGGTTATGTGTCTCGAATCGTGGCTCTTTGCCTTCTCTCTAGAGAATCCCGTGTCCCGTACTTCTGTAACTGACGTGCCAGGGCGGCGGCACCTGTCCGTGGGCGTGGTCTCGCACTTCCAATTTATTAGTGTGGAGGGGAAGCCAGTAAGCCATATTTCATCACACAACATATTATCTTGAGCCCCGTCACCGGCCGTATTATTATATCACCGTTTCGCTATATTGCTCTATTGCATGTACATTAAAGGGGGGGAAGAGGGAGCCGCGGATACGGAAGACATCAATTTAATCGATTAAAAGAACCCACACATGCACACGCGCAAATCGTAAAATTGATTATAATTAGAGTCACGCATTAAGCCTATTAAACGTTCCTTGAGGTCTTTTGACGGGTGAAGTCCTTTTAAAACTCTTCCATCACGCACTTTTTTCGCCTTCTCTTTCCTTTCATCCTCGTCGTTCCCTCTTTTCCTCTCTCGTCGTCGTGTTCCGCCCCTCGTTCGCTCCCTTTTCGACTCTCGTTCGTGCCTCTCCCTAATACCCTGTTTCCGACGCTCCCTGCATTTTCTGTTTCGCAGCGAGTATACCGCACGTTGCATTGATATCGCCCCGACTGTTCAAACTTCACGACATCATTTCGAGAGCATTGGTTGGATCAATTGGTTTTGGAGAAGACTGGTTTGAGGATATACGGGCTTGTAGAGTAGTAAAAATCGCGAAATTCAAGTCTGTGCATCAATTCAATCCGGTTCTCGAAATCAAAGAAACACTAGCAATAGTAAAATCCACCATCCCGAGATCCCAACCCTTTAACGATTTGTTACTCCCTGACAAAGCAAGAAAAACAATCAATTGAACATTCACGCGTTCGCTCTCTCAATACGATTTGTCCCTTCACATCGAGAACGATCTGCTTGTTATCTTTTTCTAACGCAGCAACTTCATTTGAACTGAAAAAAAAGTTTGTGTAGCCTTGTCCTTGTTTCAGTATTCCCCAGGATATCCTTCTAGCCCAAAGCCTGGACGACAAAAACAAATAGTCGGCGGAAAGGAAGGCTGTTGATCGCATTCGAAACGACCGTATTTTTGTCCAAGAACTCGCTTGGATTTGTTTTTATTGTTATTATTATCATTATTACGACATCCCCTCCCAAGCTTCCCAATCTTTTTTCTTTAGCACGGATCGGACAGAAAACGGGCAGTTTTTGCTGGGTCCGGTTGACTTGTGATATTTCAACCCGTCCAACGTTCCCGAGCACCTTGGCTCAGGCATCTCACACCCCGGTATCAAAACAACATTTTCTGTTACCAGCCTTCCCATTTCTTTGGCTTCCACGGAGAGCAAGAGAGAGATAGACGAGAGAGGGGAAGTCTTTCAGCTCCACCGGGAACAACCGTATTTTCCCTTCTGATAGCAGTTTTTATCGCTACTGTTTTCCCGCCTGTAAAGTCCGAATCTGGGCAATTGGCTGTTTTGCGTTCCCTGAGGTCTTCTTGATCATCTGGAGAAGAACAAGCAGAGAGAACGTCCAAGCCACTCCTGACAGCCGGCCGCCACCAAACCCCTCATTCAACATTCCTTTCGTTTAATGCTCTTCATGTCCTTTTCAGCGACGACCCTCATTTGAAATCACTTCTTTCTTTTTCATCCGAACGACTTTCTTTTTGAATGTTCTAGCCACGCAGCTTGAGCTCTAGTTTCTTTTCGCTCGTTCTTTTTATCTATTTTATTCCATCTTATTTGCGACCTTGTTCAGTCCAGCTCTCTTTTGCGATCCCCGACGACGACGCGAAAAAGAATCACAGTGATAGTACTTACCAGAGCCCAAGGTTGCTCCCAGTGGACTTGGGCATATCTCGTTTAAGCTCCCTTCCACCGGGCGAAATCTACGGATCGGTGTGGGGAAGAAAAGACATCTATCACAAAACGCACCCACTATAACGACAGTAAGTAACGGTTTAGTCTTTTTAAATTCTCGCTTTTGGCATATTTCCTTAAAAGCCCCCGCCAGTACCTTTTCAGTCTCCTTCTTCTGGGGCATTTTTGGATCAAGTTTCTTGCGGGTGCGGTCTGTCTCCTGCCTTCGCATATCACCCGTCTGCAGGAAATATCAGCTTCCGAGGCATACATGCCCACGCTCCACACCACACCGCACCCAGAGACCCAGACCAATCTCAGAAGAACCACCCCTCCACCCCAAGGTTCGACGTCGACGCACATCACGCCGGCTTGCCATTCGCCTTAGCCTCACTACTGACCCAGCCTGACGACGTACAGACGCAACCCCCCGGAGACCCACTTTTTTTCTCTCCCAAAAAAGAGAGCGAGAGAGGGACAGTACCTCGAAAAAAGCAATACTTCGAAGCACCTGGTCAATCTTCATTTTCCTTGCATAACGAAAGAGCATCTCGCCTGCAAATCCAATAAACTTGCTTGAGCTATTCGAGACACTATTATTATTATTGTTCTAGGTACGTGATAGTGCGTGTATTCTTCCCTCTTGATTTCGATCTAATAATCACAAATACACATACCCTGACCCTTTCTCTTCCCCCCCGAGACTACTACTACTCTATCTCCAAAAATACCACCCATAACCCAGCGCCTGCTTTTTTTTTTCTTTTCTGTTCGTTTAGAGTTATTATATCTCGCCTTTTGCTGTCGGTGTCTTTCTGTCAAAGTCAGCTGGATAACAGTCAGCCAGCCAGCCGGCTTGTTTTTTTTCTTTCCTTTCTTTCTTTTTAATTTACTCCTGCTCAACCTTATTCGGTGGGCCGCCTTTTTTCGCTACGGTCGCGGCATCCGATCTCGAGGGTTTAGAACGGTTTCCTTCGAGATTAATATATTGCCTAGCCTATTTCTGCGCCTTTCTTTTGAAGCATCGTTACGATCTCTCTACCCTCTTTCTCTCTCCCCCACTTTTGCTTATTTATATGTTCCTTATTGGCGGCCATAACCTTCTGTCCCCTTGACTTGCTCCACGAGGTTTGTCCTTCTTCCCTCTTCCCTCTTCCTTATCAACATAAGGGAAAAGCACCAAACAAACCTGCCGGCCTTGCCGTTTTCTTCGTTCCACTCCGCTGCCGTACCCTTATTTTCCTTTCTTCCCCTACTCCCTTCGAGCCTCGTCAACCTTTTCCCGTTCAGCTATCTTGCAATAAGAGATAGATGTTCGTTCTCGGATTTTGGTAGTGGTGTTTATACCGACCCACCTCTCCCTCATTCGTCAGCCCTCTTTGCGAGCGAGTCCTCCACACCCACCCACCACACCTGTCTGTCTTAAAAGCGAGCCAGCCAACCACGCTCGATCCCTCCCACACCTGATAAATTATTAAATGTTCCTGTCCCTCGTTGACTGGAGTATAATTATTTCCTACCTACCACTTTGCTACTAGTAGTGATCGCTTTACTTGCTGCACCTCATCGTTGCGTCTTTCCTGCCCACGTCTCTTTTCTTCTTTTCCTTTATTTTCCGGCAGAACCGCATGCCCGTTCTGAACCCGAACTAACACCGTTTCAGTGCCTCCGATTATTTACACCCTCATCTAACGATCGTGATAAATAATAAAGCACGGGACTTTTTTTCTTTCTCATTTCCTAGTGATTAACACACACCGGCCTTCCCCATCTTTTGTTCTACCGTTTACTCTAAGAGTATATATGCCGCCGACGCACACGATCCCACCATTACTTCCACGACCAGCAGCCAATCACGCCCGACGTTCCTGCAAGTTGCGACTCCTGCTATAAGCTGCCGACTCCCCTTCCGCTCACCTGATTTCCTTTTTATTTTTTATTTTTTATTATTTTAAATCAGCACCCACCTTTTTTTTATATTATTCCCCCCCTTCTCGACTTACGTACTCCGTCGACGGCTTTTATTTGGTTCGCCTTTTCTTACCCTGGGAATTTAAGCCTCTGCTGGGTTTTTTCCAATCGGACGAATAATTTTTCCACCCGAGCTTAAGCTTTCCGGAAGCGAACCTGTCTTCGTTCAATTAAATTGGATTTCTCCCTCTCACTTTGGGCCGGGGTTAACTTTGATAATTTGTTATTGTTTGCGTCCACCCAAATTGTTGTATTTCCTGCTAAACGAACGATCCGACCCGCCACTCTGCGATAGACGCCATTTCTCTTCCGTTTCAGCAACCTCGACAAGGAGCTTCACAACCTGGCGACCGTTCACGTCGGCTCCCGGGAGACTATCGTCGGACGGTGATTCGAGGAGAGGAAATAGCGAGATCGAAAGAGAGGAAGAAGGAGAAAGCGGGAAGCGACAACCAGCGAATTGGAGAACTCCCCCAGACGCACACACACGCACACACATTTCAAAGTAGGTTCCCTCGAAAGGCTCCTTTCCGCCAACCACGTTGCTTTCTGTAAAGGCCCGCTGCTGGACAACTCATCCCGCTCCCGTCCGCTATTTGCTTTTGAAGTCCTTCTAGTTCTTCTGTCGCCTGTCGTCCCATCCCCGCTGTTCGTTGTGTGGAGGTTCATTTCCCTGATCATCTGGTCGTATACTGAACCTTCTGCAGGTCCGCCACGCTATCACGTGGTGATATAATACCACCCTCTCGGCTGCCCCATTTGACGACATCTCTCCATCCTCTTTCAGTCCTTCCTTCCTCGCTTCCCTTCCTCCTCTTCTCCTTCTCACCTCGTTCCCTACCCGTGTCTCTCTATTCGCAACTCCCGTTTTCGCTCCGTCGAGGAACTCGGTGTTTCATCTGACACACGCCAAATACTAATCATGATGGCCCACATAGCCCAGTCAACGGCACAGCAAGCCATCGCCATGCAGAACCAAACCGAGCCTTCGGACTCTTACGAGGACCCGATCCAGAGACAACCCTTAACCACTCCCCAATCGGCCGCCGAAACCTCCAATACATCTCCTCAGAGCACCGCTACGGAGTCGACATCGAACCAGACCCGAAAGCGAAAGCACGGCGACGACGACGACGGGCCGCCGAGTCGTCGCACTTCTTTCCACAGAGCGTCACCGAGTTCGAGCTTAGGGGGACCTCAGGGAGCCGGCTTCATGCCAGTTAACAACTCTGGAGCCTACGCAAACCTGAGTTCTCCGCAGCAAACTCTACCACCATCAAGTTCATTAAACGGTGTCAGTCCCGTGGAACAACAGATATCGCAGATGGGAAGCTTGATTTCAGGAATGGGAATGCCGCAACAGCCGATGTCCGGTGATCATCTCGACCCTTCATTCGGTATATTGAACACTCAGGATCACATCAGCCAAGGCAGCGCTGGCCCGGCTCCCCTACCGCCTCGTCCGAACCATCCAACTGCCATCACCAAGCCCCAGGTCGGAAGCGAAGAGTGGCACCGTGTTCGCAAGGATAATCACAAAGAAGGTACGAAGGATTACATTATTCTGAGACAGATAGTTTTTCAACCTGCTAACTTTTTTGATCCTTAACAATCTCCAGTCGAACGAAGACGACGTGAAACGATCAACGAAGGAATCAACGAACTCGCCAAAATCGTTCCGGGCTGCGAGAAGAACAAAGGATCCATTCTGCAGCGAACCGTCCAGTACATCAACGAGTTGAAAAAGGATCTGGAAAAGGTCAACAATGACAGAGGGGTCGAAAAGATGCTCACCGACCAGGCGATGAGAGACCTTAGCAACGCCAACGATAAACTGAAGGCCGAATGTGAAAGGGCCTGGAGAGAAGCCGATACATGGAAGAAGGTCGTTTCGTCGACCGAGAACAACAGTAGCGGCAACACCAGCGGCAACAATGCCGGTGCATCCAACCAGCCGTAGGACGCTGTTTTGAATACCCTGCATCCTCATGGAGGCGGATTCATCAAGATGGGGCACGCTATCCGCAACCCATACTAAACGAAATATCGCTATCATTCTGCGAGAACACGGTCACTGCACGACCAATTACTCCTAGACACTACGATGGAAATCGCTCCGAGGATATACCTAACCACACCATTATACGACGACCCTATACCATGATTCATGGAAGCGGAATTCGCGCAACTTGTTTCCTTTTTTTCTCCTGGTTTTTTCCCTACAAAATGGTGCGGCAACAAAATTTCAGCTTTTCCTATTCATTTCTTAACGAACTTATTTCAACCCGGATCTTATTTCCTTGCGTCTAGTTTTTCTTTGCTTTCTAGATACTTTAACGGTGGTATTCTGCTTCTAGCACTTCATTTTTTACTGGGTCCGAAACGACTTCGATCATAATTGCCGTTTCCACTTTTCTCGACGAGGCCCACACTCTACACGACCGCTCTCCCAATGCCTCTGCTTCATTTGGTCAAACACCCCGAACTCTTTTCTGTGCCACGAACAAAAATATCCTACGGACACACGAAAATGCATCAAGGAGTTTTTATAACAGCGCCTGCTTGTTGTTTTCCTCTGCCTTGCTTTTGATTCCTTTCGGTTCCCTTTTTTTTTATTTAATACCAGATACACCACTTCGTTTGTATAAAACTTGATGACATGCGTCCTCTTTTTTTGCTTCCTGCTGGATTCGCCTCTTTTTATTCATCTTTTTCCTTATGGTCTCTTTTTACATATATGTCCAGACGCCGATAATGCGAACACCGCCACGCACAGCGACTCAAGTTCTCTTTTTTCGGTTTCTGATATCTTTCCTTTCCTTACCATGCTTCCTGTTGATACTTCGCTTTATTTCCTGTACACCTCTCTCTCTACTTTTCCTATGTCCGAGCCACCCGTGTCGATTACTGCAACTTTATGCTTATCACTCTCATATGTCCACCTCTCATTCTGTTATCCTTCAGGGTGTTTATAACTTTTTTTCCTTTTCTTAACTCTGATTCTTGAATGTGTTTTTACAAAAATCCTTTTATTCTCTTTCCTACCAATTCTTCTTTTCTCCTTTATTTCAGCGTATCAATTTCTTCTCACTCTTTTCTCGCCCTTTTTTCCCTTCGTAACGGCGAGAGGATACAAGAGCCGAAAGCACCAAAAAATGTTCTACATTAGTGAAGATATATATAAAATATTAATACCGCTGATTCAGCAGTACACGACCGCTACTAATCATAATCCGAGGAATAATTCTCTTATTTGTTTCAGGGGAAAGCGATGCAACTCCCAAGCTAACCAGCTCCTCCATAAACTTAATCGAACCAGCAAATCGACCTGGATCTAGATGCGAAATTTCATGTCTACCACGTTCCCGTATCTAGTGAACCGTTTACCCTAGACAAAAGGCCCCAAAGCGCCGCCTAGCTACTAACCATATCGTAGCAAGTATTCCATTCACGACACCAACGGCACATTTCAACCCCAGGTTTTCCTTTCTGACCGTGTGTGTCATCGTAGCACTCGCCCCGGCCGCCGGGGGTTCGAGAACCCCTCCCCAAGGCCGATTCCTAGGGGGAGAGACGGGCTTATATTTATTGCCGCACTGAATTTATCCAACCCGCGTTTTTTTTCTCACCCACTCCATGGTTCATGGCACCACCATGACTTACATACTTTTACCACCACGCCTCAACTCCGGCCCTTTTATTAGATTTTTGGCTCCGTAACGGAATACCCTTTTTTCTGAAGTGGCCATTTTTTTTGTCGCTTACCACCTACCCACCTTGAAACTCCGAACGAGCGACCTTTTTTCATTTGTGGCTGTACGGTATATGGCTCTTGGACTTTTCTGATTCTTCCTCTGCTTCTTTATGTTGCTCAATGGCTAATCCGGATATGGACCTGTAAAATATTTTTTTACCCGTAATTACTCTGCGGGAAGTTTTCTATTTCTCTCGTGTCTTTACAAGTGAAAAAGCGTGCATCTTTTTACAGAATAGAAATACGAAAGAGAGAGAAAAAAACACACACCAAAACCGCTCACAAACTTTGCACAAAATACTAGATCCTCCCTAGGGTAGATTATTTTGGTGAGCTCACCCGCTCAAACCCTCTCAAAACGCCTTTCTTAAAACTCTGTGTGTGGCATATCGTAGTATTTGGTTACCAAACTACCCGCGTGGCTAGAGGAAAATTGCCCACCTGGAAGCTAAAAAAGGTTTTTTTTTGTTTTTCACTCTGTACATGTGGCCGAAGAGGCACGAAATGTGGAGTTTTTGTGTATCACAGCATATCGTGGAAAAAAGCATGTGCTCATTTTTTATTTGCCGCATATATTGGGGCCACGGAAACGGAAAGGGATCAGCTATACTAGGAGGTATGAGGGAAGGATGAGGCGGCCTTTTGCTTCCCTCTGTTGTTGTTTTTTTGTGTCACCAACGCCGTCCTTGGGGGAGAGTTAAATATACGTATTAGAATGCTAAAGTAGGTATCTAGTAAACAGAGTTAACAGGCCTATCATGTCGTGCACGAAGGAGGGAAACATGTGGTTGATAGGTACAGGTTGTTTTTTTTCTTCTCTTCGTGCGAGGATAGAAAAAGGTACTCGGGTTTTTTTGATACTAGGTATCGAAATCCGTTCTACCAGATCTGTTAGAAAGGAACAGGTATTCCTGTACTTTTTTCATGGATCTAGGGTTTTCTTGGCTTTTTTCAAATATCAATCCCGGTGAGATCGAAGGGAAGGGGTTCTCTCTCTCCCTCTCTCTAATTTTTTTAGCTCGAACTCGTGACGAAGATCATGTTCGGTCCGGCCTCTTTTCCTCTTTTTTTTTTTCGCTTACAATGAGCATGGGGGTAAGGAGGGGCAAGTGAAATCGAAAGGCAAAAACCTACACAAAAAGAAAAAGGAAAAAGGAAAGAAAAAAACAGGTTAAGGACAGATGACTGTGGAGTATTTCAATCACGGGGGATCGATCAAGGGTGGAGGAGCAGAGAGAATAATCAGTACAAAGTAGAGAAGAGGGGGTCTGGAATGCAAGCCAAAATGTATTGATGTCACCAACAGCTCCTCTAGACAGCCCGAAAAGAGAGCTAGAGCTGAAAGGGAGGAGTCATGCATATTTCGACGCCCTTTTTAGACTTTTCTTACTGAGGGAACGAGACGAGGAGGGGGCTGGAAGATGTGGGAGATTGTGTCGACAGGAAAGAGAGAAAAAAAGAATATCACGAGGAAGGTCACGCCATTAGATTCGGATGCTAGTGGGTAATCCGTCTTTGTTTTGTATTTCTTCACATCTTGGGTCTACAGGATGAGAAGAAGTGATGAAGAGGGGAGCTAGTACTAGTTGCCGCAGCGCGGGAGACGGAACTTGCCCCTAGGGTTGTTAGCACATTACGCTAAAAGGGTAGCAGATGATAAGCTAGTATGTTGAAATGTTACAAAGCTATTCTAATTAGCAAGGGGGGGTGGTCTGACGTACGCCATGGAGATACGATATTAAAGCAGAAATAAAGAGCGAGGGAGAGAGAAATAAGAAGGATTAGAATAAGAAGAAGAAAAACAATCATTTAAAGCCGGCCTGGGCTGGGGAAAGAATCGAGAGGGCAAGATGTGTACTAGGAGAGGAAATAGGACCCTTGAACTTGCATCTTTCGCATGAATTATTACATGCATGCAACGTTTCGCACCCAAAAGTCACATAACTCGTATGTTTTGGCTTTTAGCAAGGGAACAAAAAGCCAGAAATTGGGCTTCTGTGTTTCGAGAATTTTCGTCTCGAAGGAGAGTTTTCATTTTTTTGGGTGGAGCTAGAGAAGTATTGTACATGATGAAAGATAGCTAAAAGAGCAGGGGAAAAAGCAACAGCTGGCGTTCTCGTTAACTGCATATTCTAAAGCTTCCCTGGCCTAGCACCTAAGGTCCTTAATTAAAGGTTGAGCGGGGGGTTGGTGCGGGGGACCTGCCACTTTTCTTCGGTTCAACGTTTAGAGAAGCCAAGGCTATACTTTCTCGAAATTAAGAACCACCTTCTTCGTTCTTCTTCTGAGCTTCTGTTCCGGAAGAAGATCGGTTATTCTTGTTTGCTCTGAAGAGCTGTGATTCTTAGTAGAATATTCTATGAACCAGGGCTGGTTTTTTTTGCATGTGTGGTTTTTTTTTTGTTTTATCCCGCGGACTCGGAGCCAATATAGTCCGGGATAATTGACGTCGTTTTGCGGAGTTGGTAGTTTTTGTGGTGGCTAGTAATATTTAGCCTCCAATCCGGAAACAACAGTAGCTCGCAGCACTAATTACGACCATGTGTAAACTCTTTTTCCTCGAAGCTTCGGATCTAGATTAGCTTGCTTAAACAATAAAGCTTGCAGCTTCGGAGATACAACAACGCAAGTCAGGCGAGCGCAGTTGTGGCATTTTAGCTTAGATCGCTGGAGCTTTGACGTTTTTTTTCTTGTTTACGCCTTTTGAGCTAAACTAAACTAGCTGTCAATTTCCTCCATTGTTCGGATGAAGGAGAAAACACACAATACACCTGCGGATATGCAGAGTCGGAACTCGTTCCGCTTCCTAGCTTCACATTCAAGCCTGGAAAAGCACGGAATGTCCTGTCACAGTAGCTTCTTGTAAAGAGCACCTAGTCCGAGTTCCACACATTGTCTTGAGGGATAGAATGTCCAACGTGACGAAAAAAAGGGATGAGACTTGCGATTACCCACTCCGAGCATGTGGCTTCTTTGAGAGCTAGGAGTACCTGGCCCGGATAATCCTCTGATTGTATTTGTTATACCATAGGAGAATATGCACGAGCGTCAGAAAAGCGGAAACAGTACATATGGCATGATGAATATGCAAGGTGATGGCTGGTCTATCACCTTCTTCGGCTTAAGAGGCGGAACGGCAAAGGGAGACTTCTGAGAGAGAGAGAGAGAGAGATAGAGAGAGCGTGAAAGTGGAGGGAAAAAGAAATCAGGGAAACCCTCTGATCCGACAGGCTAAAGCTAAACCATTCCTGGAGGGATATATGCCATCTCGGAATCTCTTCAGGGATGGAAAAGGTGACAAAGATTGTAAAGGGGAAATGAGTTTGCATGAACAAAGGCATGGGTCACGAGGATAGCCTGATTTATGAGGAACTGGGAAGATGTGGGGATCTCGGACATGGTGAAAAGAAAAGACGAGGGTGGAACTCTTCGCAATCACTTTACCTCTTTTGAGACAATGTCGCAGCTGTGGTCGCCCGTGTGCCTACGCCAAGGGGAAGAGAAAGATGTATACGAGGGTAGCGGGATCTAAGGGCGGAGAACAATGGATCAGCACACAATGGCAAAAGTGCATCTTCCCGAGCCATGTCTCTCAGGGCTCGTCTAGTCGAGCTATACGAAGTAGACGGCTGGTAAAAGAAAGGAAAAGTAGCTCATAAGCGGGGTCCAGAACTCGGGGGAGCTACAGAGACTGGGATCTTTTGCTCAGAGGAAGCGGTAAAAAAAAGTGGGAACATAGGTCGGGTCTTACGGGACCGACGGCGGGGGCCAAATCAAGGAATGAATAATCACGTCGCATATGACCGTACCGCCGTGGATGTCAAGTGCATGTGGGCTCGAGCACCTCGAATCGAGTAGGAGGCGCGAGGTGAGAGGGTATGGTCCCCATCCAGCTCGAGTCGAGGTGATGAGCCCGAAGAGCTAGGGTTACTGCCCGGGCCATCGACCGGAACTTGCTGGCCAAGGAGGAAAGTAGCGCTTGTATTCACCAAGGTTGAACGGCAAGAGGGCGAAACGGTCTAGCTCGACGGCACAACTGGTCCGAAAGCGAGCGCTCAGACTTTGCCAGCTCGCCACGAATGCAGAGTTTGCCAGAGCCGCCGTCGTGCCAGAATGCCAAGCTAATAGAGAAGGCAGGAGGAGGATAGGATAAGCAACTTTTTGCGAAAAGGCAGGAAGCATAAACGCCTTTGCGTTACGTCAGGGACCATGTATGGCAGGGTAAGCGAGGCAGCGGTTGCATGTCTTGATCACTCAATATGGCAAATATGCTGATATAAACTTGAAGTAAACATAAAAATAAGCAGAATATTAGATGTCAGTTAAGCATGTTAGCGCTGAGGCGTTGTCCCATGTCTTAATAGTCAGATACTCGAGCTTTTGTGGGTAAGCAGCTCTGGTCAACGACTCGCGACAAGGTATCTCGACATTACTGAATGGTTACTTTTGTGTTGTTCCGCCGAAAAGCCAACATTTGGGGTACTATGAGCACTCCAAGCGCCCAACCCCCGTAACTCGAACTGAATACTCTGGGACATAGTTGTCTCGTCAGCTGGATTTTAGAAAGCTATATGCCGATATTGGCACCGTTTACTCGTATTTCAGCTGATTAGTTCTTCAGCCGGACGAGTCTTGACGTTGAGATAACCCTATTTTTAGGATCTCGTCTGCTCCCGCTCCACCAAATGGACTTGGGTGTGTTTCGTCCAAGCGCTCGCCTAACCCCTATTGCGCCATGCACCTTTTTTGACATGCCTATATTTGGTATCAGAGATCAGATCTAAACGCCGTCGATGGCACCAGAATCGCTGGGACGTGATCTTACTGGCTGCTAACTTCACCTCCCCGTTGCCAACCGGTAAAACAACCTTGGAGCTGCCAGCTGGCGTTTGAGGAACGCGGGGTGTTCAAAGGTGAAAATGGGCTACTCGAATCATCCGATTGGATATATTTTTCGGCACCTCTTTACAACGTGGTCAACACACACTGGGCGCAAAGGTGATGGAAGAAACCTGCGGATTGATCGGGCGCTTTCACCACTGGGGACAGTCTCTTGGGATTTGGAAAGCGATTTCGTTGCTGTAACTTGGGATTTTTCAGTCTCACCGATGTCCTCTTTCAGATAGTACGAACCCATCTACATCAGTAGTTATAGCTACATGTGCAAAATTATAAAATTGATATGTTTTTGGCTTTCGCTTCTGGCTTTGTTTACCATGTACTTCCGTCAAAGCTAGAGCATCTAATATATAGCTTGTTCTGAGCATAGGAAAAAGGTATACGAATACAGAGACATGTTCGAAAAGCATGTTGGGTAATTTAGCAGATCAGAAATAAAACTTTGTAACACCTACAGTCTGGTTCCTTCAGTGAAAAGAAGATTTGTCGCGTGCACGATTAATTTATTAATTTATAGAAATTTTGACAATAGACCTGGATTCCTTCCAGTGTTTTCCTTAAGTTCTGACCAAGTATCAATGCTGCAACGTAATTAATTTTAATTATATGCCCGTCTCTATAGTCGGGTTCAATACAAACGATGCGTACACCTGATCCCATACAAAAAAGGCTAAAAAAGAGGAGTTTTCTTAGAATCTTCTAGACAAAGGTGGGTGGTATAAGGATAACGGTAGCGGTATGGGGTCAGTCGGGTTTAAGTGCTGCCCTTGGCAGCCTGTCTAGTTATTGGGTATCACTAATTGAAGGTCTTCGGACCCAATAAGTCGAAGCATTATCTTTTTATTCCTTTATAAAAATAAAACTAAAAACACGACCAAAGGGATTCGGACGATCAAACTTGAAGCAAACTTATTCTAAATATTCCTCTAGTTAGCCGTAAAAGATGCAAACGAACGTGGAAATCGAATAATGAAAATGCATGAGTTGAAAAATACTTATTGTCTAGTTTCTAGCAGCATGGGCTATAATGTCAATAAGGAACCCCTGGGTGTCCTGGAGACTTACGAAAGCCATGCGTCTTAAAAAAAAGATACTCAGATCTTGGCTAGGAAGCTATTAAACTCCTACACCATTGGACTGAGTTTTTCCCCTCTCATTAGGTTTGGATTTGGATACAAATAAGATACCAAGCATTACTATCAACATGAGTAATCATAGTAGCCTATATTCTTCTTCTCTCATAGCCAACTCTAATTACCTCTCCGATATATAAATTATTTTATTCTTTCCGCTCCTCTGCTGTTACTGTCAATAACCCTCGGAACACCGGTACCAGCATCCCCGAAATTTCCATATGCTCGTGCTTAAAGTCATCCGCGTAACTAATTTCAAACCGTCTGATCAACTTTGCGATGGTTATATTTATCTCACTCCAAGCGAGATTGAGACCGATACACATTCTGCTGCCCCGACTGAACGGCATCGTATAGTTGTCCATTTCCTTCGTGTCCGATTCGAGCCAGCGGAATGGTTTCCACGAGAGAGGGTCCGGGAAGACGGTTGGATCGTTGTGGTACAGGAATGGTGATTGCATTATTACACTCCCGGGGGGCATAATGAAGCCTAGGACTTCTGTGTCCGTAGAGAGTACGTCGCGTGGAAGAGGTCCGGGTATACCGTATTGCTGGCGAAGAGACTCCTTGATGCATGCTCGCTAGATGAAATTAAAGTAAACCGGTGTTAGTGCGTTCATCAATACTGTTGGTCAAATACAAATTAGTTTTTCAGAAGGTAGATTTACCAGCAGAGGTAGTTCTTCGAGAGATGTTTCGGTAGCTTCAGAGGTAGGTTCTGGCATCACCAATTTCAATTCCTCTAAAAGCTGCTTTTGGACTTCCGGATAGCGGATTAGGTTGTACAAAGCTATGGTTAGGGTCTGACTGGTGGTCTCCAGACCAGCCGCAATAAGAGCTACGGCATCCGCCACCAATTCCTTATCTGTGGATGCACTTCTCCCCTTCTTGATATCGTCTTGAAAAAGCTGTTCGAATACCGTGATCATGTCCCTCTCCCCCGCGAGCCAACGGTCCTTTTGCTGCAGAACAGCGTCCCCGCACTTTCTCTTGTATTCAATTATACTTGCCAGATGGACCGAAAGTTTTCGAGCGATATTCGGAGGGAGGCAATTCTCCAAGACCCAGACTACACCAATTAAAATTTTAGGGAAAATCATATGAAGTCCAACGGTGGGGATCAAATCCTCCAAAGCCAACAAAAAGGCTGGCGACCAAGTCGGATGCTCTATCCCTTCGAAACTTTGATCGAACGAATAGCCTGTTATGACATCACAGGTCAGGCACTTGAAACCTCTGCCGATATTGGCGGTGTGCCCGCGAAACTCAGATAATCGGGACAAAAAGCGATCGACTTTACTGACGATTAGCCCTTCGACTTTTCGGACCGCTTGTTTGGTGAAATAGGGCTGAAAGGCGGTACGGCGGAGCTTAGGTACGTTGAGATCTGTCTGAGCTACCACGGTGCCGTTCAATGAAGGGTGTCGATAGAAATAGGTACTTCTAGGGTATTTTGATCCAATTTTGTGAGTCCTGTTTTAAATTCAAACGGGTTAGCCGTAAGATATTCCGCTACCTTTGACCGATAATGTGAACAGCTGCCCTCATTGTGAAAAATAAAACCTCGTACCGATTGTAAACATCAATATCATTGACGTGCACTTCGTTAGCTGAGATTCTGAAGATTGATCCTGCAGATTTCCATCAGCTGTTGTTACGGTGCGTTCGACCAAATTGGTATAATATAAACCCACCATATTGATCATGCCACCGGCCTATTGTATCGAGATGGGTGCCCTGAAGAGCAGACCACCACCAGTACACCCGTTGCCCGGTATCCGATATTATCTGACTTTTCGGACCGGGGACGCTCGATAATGGGTGCCAATGCACCCTATATATGAATCGAAGAGGTATGTAAAGGATAACATAAGCCGATGCAAATAATGTGAATCCAGCTAATATTTCTAAGACCAGAGTTTTCAGAGAGGAAGTCGATACGTGAGATTGGATCTTGTGAACCGTGTCTAAAATATACATTATTGTGTACGCGCTTTGTTGCAACCTTTTTATATTTCAAATTCGCTTGCTCGAAAAACTTCCGGATCATAAATATTTGACTCCAATGGGGTGTTGCAACATTTTTCTAAATCAAACATACCTTCAGACGGGCCCGCGGGGTGGCGTCAAATTAATATACCTAGAATTCAAGTTACGTCAAACAATGCCTTCAAGTTTATTCGACGAAATGATTTCTAGTTAGCTAAGGAAATCATTATTTCGTATTGCCCCGCTACAGATTCCTCCCACCATACTTGGGCCTAGATCGCAACAAGACCGACAGAGCTCCACGAAGGGGGGGGGGGGGGGCATATACATAACCATATATGCTAAGACCGATAGAATATTGACCCAAAGGATAGCAAGAATTTGACAACAAGGAAAGGCAACATTCCGTGAGCTCGAGGTTCTGGAGCTCGAGCTCGCTTAGGTTGGAAAAAAGGATTGGACAGAAAGTTATATGCAGGATGTGTTCGTTGGTTTCCCCCTTGCGGTTTGGACCGATCTCGTACGGGTATATCTCGATTCTCGCATGAAACTGCCTATTCGATCGCGTGCTCAGAACCTCCACAAGAAAGCGAAAGGCCTGCAAAAGTACTTGCAACAACCCGGCTTCGTGACGTCAGGTACATGTGGAATCGTCATCTTATTTCAGTGAGACAAGGCTGCCAATTTATTTTTTTATTTTTTATTTTTTATTTTTTATTTTTTATTTTTCGCAAGTCGAGCTCGAGATGCATTAGTGCATACCGGCAATGCAAAGTATTATTGCGAAGATCCGCGTTCTGGATAATATGGCCCGATCGGATTAAAGGAGTACCAGTCAATCCAATGGAAGTCTGCTACAATTCACACAAAAACCCAAGGTCAACTAATGCGCTAGCTGAAATATCACAAATCGCTTTCAAGAATTATTCTGCTTGCGTTGCGTGGTCGTTCGCTGCTGCGAAGAATGAATGCACTATTATATACTTAGCACACGATGTGTCAAACCGTTACTGTAACGCTTGATTATATTACCCGATTAAAGTGTATAATCGAGTAAACTTGCAAAGGATATTAAATTTTAAGGAGAGTCTTTCATATATCGTCTCATCTGTTATTGCGAGTGTCTCCATGCGGTATTCTAATATATGAATATTATATTACCCCCGCCCCACTAACACCGGGCCGGTCTCGTGTTATCCAATGCTTGGATCTTGCTAAACGTCATGAACAAGCATCCGTATATCGATACAGATGTATCGAACATCCCGATATCTTTCTTAACCCTCCCTTTTACGTCTTCGCCCGTACCAACAGTAGTGAATTGTTCAGTAGAATACAGACATCAAATACCTTAAATGGAATCCCTCCCCGTCGAAATCCTTCGCCGCATTGCAGTTTACATCCCGTACCCCACCCTGCACTCCCTGACCCTCACCTCCCGCAAAATCCGCTTCGCGGTCCACGACTGGCAGGTCTACAGATCCGTGATCGATAACGGCATCCACCACGATATCATCCGCGACAACCCCGACATCCGGAGGTGGGCGCGCAATCCGATCACTAGTGCTACCCCGCCGGACCTGTGCGCCAGGTACGCCTACGCGGACTACAAATGCTTTACCGTACTGGCGTGGCAGCTCTGGGATGATGAGGAGTTCGTTTTGGATTTTGTGAGGTGGGGGGCACTTTTGGCCGCGAGAGGGCGTAAGGTTTTCCTTGGTTTTTCCATACACACTCATGTTTGGTTTATATATTTACCTATGCATATATAAGTGCTTGTGTTATTATATGATATATGAAACCTCAGCTAATTTTGTCTGTATTCTATGATTTACAGACCCCATCATCACCCTCCCCGGTCACAGGAGCGTACAAGATGCCTACTTATCCAAGGACATCACAGCCGTCCCCGCCGGCTCCCCAACATACATGTACACCCTCTCCTTCTGCCTAGCAACCTACCTCATTTCCCCCAACGCCTCAACCTTCGAAGCCGCCGGCAATTTTGCCGAAAACCTTCCCTATCACGTCCCCCCAGATCCTCTACTCTACGTCTTGCACATCGGGCAAGACAACATGTTCCGATCCTGGCTTTACGTCCTCAGCGCCCTCAAGGAAAAGTATACCAGTAACCAGAGTTACGACGGCACGACCAGCCAACATGACTTCAGGAGGGTTTCTTTCGAAGGCGCGTATCTTCCGCGTACCCGGAGCGAGATTGACGCCACCTGGTACCCGCCGTCGAATATTGTTGTTGGTACAAATATGTTTTCCGCCTTTTCCATGCACGAGTTGTGTCTCCGGACCGTGGCGATGCTGGGATACAAGTACAGGAAATTTATCACTTCGCCGGACCGTCCGTTTCGTAAGGTGTTCTCCAGCGTGCGAATGCCAGATGAGTATGACAAGGTGGGGGAAGGGGATGCAAGAAGGTTCGATCCTCGGCAGATAAAGCCGGTGCCTTCCGGGTTCGAAATTCCGTTCGAGAAATTTATGAAGTTGCCTGTGTTGTTCGAGGAGGGGACGGCGGAGGAGTTTGTGGGCTGTCATTTGGAGGTTATGACCTCCAAGGAGTTTTTGGAGGACGGGAGGTGGATGGGGATTTATACGTATGGTCATCTGAATGACTTTGATCCGGTGATGGTGGATATCAAGTTTAGGGTGCTCGAGGATGGAGAGAGTTGGGATGATGATAAATATAATGAAGAGGCAGTTGGCGGAGATGGCGGTGAGCAGCAGGAAGAATCTGAGACGGTGGGAGGGGAGGATGGATCGGAGAACGGACAACAAGAAGCTCCAGAAGATCCGAAATATCTTCGTTTCACAGGTTCAGGGAACGACACGATGGGCAACTTCATACTATCAGGAAAGATATTCCCAGGAACCGGAAGGGTGATGATGGCAAAGAGTTATGACGAAGCTGGTGCAATATGGCACTGGACGAGTTTCATGACACCGTTCGGCATAGTCGGTCGGTGGGGCCCCTTGTATGGTGGATACGTCTGGCTCTGGAAGGAGGACTGGTATGTTGACCCCCAGGAGAACGAGCTGGCCTATAAGCCGTCGGCTACACTGTGACAACGCCGGTGAAAGGACAAGTAAACACTATTATATATATGTACACCTGGAATCATAAAATCAGCCCCGTTATCAGTAATTCGAACGTACGAACTTACCAAGATAGAATCATCGGACGAATTTATTTGCGCCGTGACGGATACTCCCATCCGTTAACTTGCCACCCTATAAACCCGATAACCACGATATCAGCTTCCAATGCAGTATACCAAAGTTGGCTGTAACAGATCTACTCACACCATCGTCTAACCCTGGCACCAACCCCTCCCCCTCTAAACTTGACCCCACGATTCCAATACCTCCACCCTACCAGCCCTAGATTCCACAGGCACCCCTGTATCAAAGGAAACAGCAACTGGTCTCGCACCGTAATCAACGCTACGAGCCAGTACTTCTCCTGCTCACTAGCATGCTTTATGCTAGCCAGATATGACTGTTCGAACCGTAAATCCGGCAGCGGCGGTAACGGCCGATGGTGCAGTGATCTTTCGGTATGGTGGGACGGATAAAGTATGGATGATGATATCGAGGCTACGTCGTCATGGTCTTCTTCCTCTTCACCGAGTTCTTCCTCCTCCTCCTCCTCCTCCTCCTCCTCGTCTTCCTCTTCGTGTTCGATCTGGGAATACTCGCTGTCGTGGAGAGAGGACTCGGAGATGACGGTTTTGGAGTCAGCGGAAGTGGACGGAGCGATTGCGGTCTCGGGAGTGGCGTCGTGACGAATATGGCCGTCGGTGAGAGCTGCTTCGGCGGCGAGGAAGGGAATGTCGGACATTTTTGGGGGTTGAGGAGCAGATGGTGTTTTCGGTATGCGGGGAGGTTGTGGTGTTGGAGAGGAGGCGCGAAGTGACGTTGGGCAAACGCAAGCAGAAGAGTTTCGGCTAACAAAAAGCTGCTTGAGCTCTCCGCCACAGCTTCGAACCAGCATTAAAATATCAAACTCTTTCAATTGCCAGTAAAGATGACCAAATTCCGCCCTTGCATCGACATCCATGCCGGCGTGGTAAAGCAGATTGTCGGCGGTACCCTCTCGGAGAACAAAGAAGCTTCGGCGTCGCTGGTGACCAACCACACATCGGCGCACCCGCCGTCGTACTTTTCGCAGCTGTACAGGGACAACGATCTCACCGGAGCGCATGTAATCATGCTTGGTCCGAATTGCGAGAGTGCTGCCAGAGAAGCGCTGGATTCTTGGCCTGGTGGATTGCAGGTCGGTGGAGGTATAAACATACAGAACGCGCAAAAGTGGCTGGATTGGGGAGCGGAGAAGGTAAGGTGAGTCTCTTCTCTTTTTGTCAGTTTTAATTTATCACTGGAGAATGAAATCTAATCGCCTTTTGTCTTTCTAGGTGATTGTCACATCTTATCTCTTTCCGGATGCCAAATTCTCGCTGGAGAGATTGCAAGAGCTTTCCTCCGCGGTTGGCAAACAAAAACTGGTAGTGGACGTTAGCTGTCGGCGCAGAGATGACAAGTGGCTCGTCGCTACAAACAAGTGGCAGACGATTACTGATACGGAGGTCACGAAAGGTATGCCTTTCTCTAGTTTATATTTATACGAATGGTAGGGACACCGAGCTAATTATCAGTTTATAGAAACATTATCACTGCTAGCAGATTACTGTTCCGAATTCTTGATTCACGCTGCCGACGTTGAAGGACTGTGCAGAGGGATCGATGAAGATTTGGTCAAGGCACTTGGGGACTGGACCGACATGCCCACGACTTATGCAGGCGGTGGAAAGGACATCAGCGATCTCGAACTGGTCAAGGAGCTGAGCGGTGGGAAAGTTGATCTGACGTTTGGAAGCGCGCTGGATGTATTTGGCGGTGACAAAGTGAGATTTGAAGATTGCGTCAAGTGGAACCGGGAGACAAAGTATTAATCCAGGAGCGAATGCCATCTGTCACTTGGTCCCGCAGCCATGGTTGGTTAGGTTCTGGAGCCCAGGGATGGATGCATACCTGCTCGATTGGGAGTCGGCATGCACACATCAATACGCATAATATCCGCTGTCTATAAAGCAATATTAATATACTGGAACCAACACTCACGCAACCTACACATGACTCCTTTGTCCTATATATATCATGTATCTTTATTTTTTCGTTTATTAGTATATTCGTTCTTCCCCGGGGTTTTCATCCTAGAATATAACACTTTAACGGATACCAGATATCCCCGGCTAACAAGATGACACCTCCCGGACGTCCGAGCGCCTACTGAAATTCAGCGCCTGCATTCCGAACTCTGAATATCGATACCTAACAAGCCTCCATACTTTACGTAAAACGGTGGTACGATGTCGCGGTCGAGGCTCACACATGGCCTCCCCGACTAGCTGGGTCGAGACTAGCTCTTCCCCACAGGTTGAGCTCCCGCCTGCTGTGACTGGTTATCACCGGCATGCACCGCGATTGCACCGTCGCCTGCGATTGGTCTCGTCCCTCGATAATCGCACAATCGACCAGGTGCTGCTTCCGTTTCACTCGGACACGCCCCGGACGATAATTCGATAATGTCTGGAAATATAAAGTGCCCGTCGTGTACTCGTCGAGGCTAGCTGTCAACACCCCGCAAAATACAACAGGGTCCTGATCCGGACCATATCATCCTCTTCCACGCACGCACGCCTTCCTACTCTTCCACATCACCGTTCTCACCCAATTGACCCTCGTAGGCCTTCGTCAAACCATGCTATCGACACTCCGCGGCTCCTCCCGAGCCCTCACACGGACCTGCTCAGTCCGCAGCATCGCGCCCAAATTCCAAAATCAACGTTCCATCCACAACACACTCCGCCAGCCCGCCCTCGCTGCCACTCAAGCCAACGTCGCCGTCGACTCGGTCACCTCATACGAGCCCTTCTTCCCCAATGAGCCCTCCAAGCCGTCCCTCAAGACCGAAATCCCCGGTCCAAAATCTCAGGCTGCCATCACGGAGCTAGACGAGGTGTTTGACACCCGTAGCTTGAACATGATCTGTGATTACAACCACAGCGTCGGTAACTAGTACGTCTCGATCGTACCCCATTGGCCGTTCTGCATGTATCTATCTTTGATATCAAAGCTGATCCGTCGAGTGTAGTGTCTCGGACCATGATCATAACCTCCTCCTGGACGTCTATGCTCAAATTGCCTCTATCCCAATCGGCTACAACAACCCTACCCTCTCCAAAATCGCATCCTCCCCGGAAATGCTCACTGCTCTAATCAACCGTCCCGCCCTCGGTAATTTCCCCCCAGCGTCCTGGTCCGAGACTCTCAAATCGGGCATTTTAGCGGTGGCACCAAAGGGCCTAAATCAAGTTTTCACTGGCATGTCCGGCTCCGACGCCAACGAATGCGCGTACAAGGCCGCCTTCATGTTCCACCGCCGCAGAGAACGCGGCGAAGGTGCTCCGTTCACCGAAGAGGAAATGACATCTGCGATGAACAATCAAAAACCCGGGAGTCCCGACTTGGCAATCATGTCGTTCAAGAAGGGTTTCCACGGCCGTCTATTCGGGTCTCTATCCACTACCCGGTCGAAACCTATTCACAAGCTGGATATTCCGAGTTTCAACTGGCCGCAGGCGAGGTTTCCGCAGTTGAAGTATCCGTTGGAGGAGTTTGTGGAGGAGAACAAGAAGGAGGAGCAGGAGTGCTTGGAGGATGTGGAGAGGATTATCACGACTTGGCAGTCTCCCGTGTCGGCTGTGGTGGTGGAGCCGATACAGAGCGAGGGAGGGGATTTCCATGCCAGCCCGACTTTCTTCCAGGGTTTGAGAGATATTACGTTGAAGCACAACGTGCTGTTGATTGTGGATGAGGTGCAGACTGGTTAGTATTGGATATCAGGCGGTTTTCATACTGGAAATGTGAAAATACAGCGCTAGAGTTCCGTCGCTAACGCACAAAATAGGCGTGGGTGCCACCGGCAAATTCTGGGCACACGATCACTGGAACTTGGCTTCGCCTCCGGATATCGTCACCTTCTCGAAGAAGGCGCAGACGGCGGGCTACTACTTTGGAAACTCCCTGTTGAGGCCTAATATGCCATACAGACAGTTCAATACGTACGTTATCCGGCAAAATATCAGGTTATATAGGGTGGATAAGTATGCTAACGATATTGATGATACAGATGGATGGGAGATCCTGCTCGTGTGATCCTATTCAACACCATTATCAAAGAAATCAGCAGACTGAATTTGGTACAGCATACCGCTAATACCGGTGATTATCTGTACAACGGCCTGGCACAGTTGGCAAAGAAATATCCTGGGGAGATTCAAAACCTGAGAGGAAAGGGACAAGGGTGAGTAAACTTGTTTTCTTGGAGTTGGACTTGAAGAACCATCTGATGCTAATTATCAAACCCCTCTCCTCGTTGTAGAACATTCATCGCTTGGGATTCGCCGCAACGAGATGCATTCTTAAAGAAGATGAAGACGGTAGGTGTTAATATCGGTGGGTCAGGGGATAGCGCTGTGCGGTTACGACCAATGCTGATATTCCAGCAACATCACGGTAAGAAAGCTCCGTTTTATTGCCGAAGCAAAGCGAGATATAGCTGACCAACATTTTCCCCATAGCCGATATCCTGCTGGAGTCTATCGAGAAGATTATCAAAGGCTAGACTTGGACAGAGTAGATGCGGGTGAAAAACTAGCGAAGTAAACGGTTGTATTTGTAGCTCAAAAGCAAGGTGTGATTGGTAGTACAGTTAATCGAGACGTATCCTTTTATTCCTAAAAGCCAAAAAAAAAGTCGCAAGCATGCTATTACACTTGCCCCAGAAGCAAAACAGAAAGCAAGACAGCAGTTGCAAATGTACAAGCCCATCCAAAAATTAACAAGCCAGAGTTATAAATGCTTAGAAAGAAAATACTGCTCCAAAGGTTTGACCCGCCATATTCCGGTACACACATAACATACTACACCCCTCTCCTCATGCCCTCTTTCCTTCCCACCGGCCGTTCAATTGACGGCGAGTACCTACTCGTGTAGATAATTATAACCTAGTATCGATAACGGACGTCTCTCCTCTTCCCCCCCCTCCCATTGGTATTCATGTAAACTCCCCGCTGTCTCTTCCTGCTGCCGGTCAAAACCGTAATCAATCCTGCTTCGCCCGCCGTCTACCCCTCTTAACCGGCCACAGCTCGTACCCTCCCGCACCACTGTTGGCTCTATCTCTTCTCCTCCTGCTTCTACTCCTATTAGTTCCGCTCGCCGTAGCATAACCTCCACTACCCCCTCCTCCTCCACCCCCGGCAGCACCTCCAAACCCAGCGTAATACCCTTCGTCCGTATCGATATCGGTATCCTAGAGCGCTATCCCGGGCTGGCGGGTATGTAACCACGCCTGGCAGCCGCAGAAGACAAAGAACACCTAAAATTTAAAGTAATCGGTTAGATGTATACACTTTTTGTTTTCAGATGAACCTGGAAACGTCGGGGAGGGATTTCGAGTGTGTCTTTTGGGAGGCATTTCGGACATACCCCGTAAACAGCCACGGCGCCAAAGACGGTCGCGGCGGCGACCTGCGGGTAAGGAGGATCGGAGCTCTTCCCGGCAACGACCTCGTGCTCAGCTTTGAAGAGAGCGCCGATGACGGTGAGGATTATGACGGCGAAGAAGGAGACGACGGTGCTGTTTTCGATTGAACGGAGGGAGGAGGTTAGTTTCTTGGATACGTCTGGAATCTGGAAACGTAGCAAGGGTAGTTTGGATTTCTCGTACCAGCTCCAGGCGTTACCGGCCGATATCACTGGCTTCATTGTGAGTGTGTGAGAGACAGGGTTTCCTGTTTATAATCCGTGAGAGTTTCGGAGGCTGGTTGTGTGACTTTTGCGAGGGAATTCGAGGGAGGGTGTGCTGTGCTGTCGGAGTATACAGGTCTTTCGTCAACGTATCTTTAGCAAAAGCTGGATCGTAGGGGGTATGTCACCGGGCGGCAGCTGTCGTGGAGGACGGAGTGATGACGGATGGTCGAAAAGGTGGCTGAGGAAGGGAGAGATGAGGTTGATGTTTCCGAACCGAGCGAACGCGCGCTGCGATGACGACGGAGTTAAACATGCGCGCAACACATTTTGATGATTGTGGCACCGTTTTCACTCCACACTTCGTGACAATCTCGTGATGATCAGGTTTTCTGTATTTACTAGTGTATAACGATCTCCTGATGGTAGAAGATTTGGAAAATGGATTCCTATAGAAGGTTGGTCTCAGTCGCTGACAATCGAGTTCATCTCCTTCGTACTTTTGTTCATACATCCGAAAAAAGATATCCAGTAAACTCCGAAGAATCCAAAAGATCATTTTGAAAACCAGGTAATTCCCATTATACATGAAAGCTTATTATTCCTTCTAATCAGGTTCGATTAATAATAAACTACTATTTTTACAGTGAAACTATTCCGAAGTGTGAGTGCCGTTACCAATATTCGAGATAATTGCGTATATCCGCTCGGTGCAAACCTTGTAAACTCGGATATATGCGCATTTTAGACTCGGACTCGATAGCCAAAACACGACTCGGACTCGGTTTTGAGTAACGAACCCTGCTCCCGACCGTCTTGGCGGCATTACGCCCGCAGCCTCGTCGACCGACTGACAAATACAACCGCTCACGAAAAGCAGATTGGAATTTGTATAAATGAGCTGTTGGATTGGCTTCTATTCTGCCTCAGTATCTCTATAATTCGACATTAAATCAATACAGCAGTTCAGATCTCCATCCAATCTATACACATCCAACAAATTAATCCATACACATCAAACTTACACCAGTATACTTTTATCAACAGACACATTCTTAAAAATGCATCTTTTTATCCTCGGTGCGAATGGAAGGACTGGTATTTACGGATTGAAGTATGCGCTTGAGCAAGGTAGGTCTCCACATTCCCCGATTCGATTATATCCAAGTCACTCTACAAATTCACACATCCTCTTCATTTCAATTTGACCTAAGATAATAATACAATTATCAAAATTACAGGAGACCACGTCACGGCCCTAGTCCGCTCAGCAGCTTCAGTCAAACCCCATGCCAACCTCACAGTGGTAGAGGGATCCCCTCTGTCCGAAGAAGATGTTACCCGCGCCTTCGCAGCATCTGGCAAACCCGTCGACGGAGTCCTCCAGTTCTTAAACTCACGACGCGCCACCGAAAACCCCTGGGCCAAATTTGTGGGTCCCGCTCGACTCATCGCTGATTCCACCGCCTTGGCCACAAAGGTCCTGCGCAAGCAAGCTCCCCTGCCGGGTGGCAGGAAACCAAAGATTGTCATCTTGAACGCTATCGGTGTGGCCGAGAGTCGCAAGGCTGCACCGTATATCCTTCGGTTTTTGATCGATCATAGCAACATATGGCATACGTACGAGGATCACGAGGGGGTGGTTAGAGAGATAGATGAGAATGTTGGGGATGATGTCAAGTATACGATTGCGTATGCTGTAGCACTGGGAGCAGATGGCAAGACACCTATAAAGGCGTTTGAGCCGAAGAAGGGTAAAGCGAGTTGGATGGTTACGAGGGAGAGTTTGGCGAGCTGGATGGTTGACGTTGCCGACGGGAAGAAAGGGGATGAGTTTAGCAATAAAAAGCTGGTTGTATCGAATTGAGAGATCTATATTGAATATCTTTTGGTCTCAAAAGGTTCAAATTATAATATTGGTGGACACTAGATTCATTAGGAAAGGTTTGTCTCGTCGACGACCAGAGGAAACGTTGTAACTTGGGAGCGCTGCAATTCTGTCTAATCGCTTAGTTTTGGAGTTTCTGGTTGATGGTTTTGTATTTAAGTTCTGCTTAAGCTTTATATCCTAATTTTAATTTACTAGTATTTATATTCGCACATCAGACTGAAATTCGACAAAATGGAGCTTTGAATATCTTATATTGGATCATTTGTGTTACGTTACATTGACGCGTGGAAGCAGACTGCAGTTCAACACATTCAAACCTCATTTTCCAACATTCTGCCTTTGAACTTTTCAACATGCGACATAACCTCTGTTGGAGCTCTAGAGTCTATACTGTGCCACGGTATTCGGACGACGTATACATACCGTACGACCTAATGCCTATCTAACATAATAGTTCACATCATCAATTCATTCATCGATAACCAAGAAACATAGCCAGGTGTATACATTGCAGTCTCCAGCATCCCCGAAATTAAAACATCATGTCCTTCTTCAGACGACCAACAGACGAATCATCTGATGAAGAGAGCGATGATGAAAGCCTTATGAGCGGCTCTGACCCCGACGATGCTGAAATTGCCGACTCTAAAGAGCACAACTCCGTTCATGATCCAAGCTTGGAAGAAGCGGAGGATGCATCAGGCTCTGAAGACCCAAAATCTGCAAACTCAGATGTATCACCCGACCTCTTCCAACTCCTCTCGATCAATGCCATAGCAAACACGATCCGAAAATCTGACCGCCTATCAATCTCCAACCGTCTTCACTCGATCCACGAGGACTCTCTCTTTGTGAACTCCACGGCGTCAGAGTTAGACCTCCCATTGATCGCCAACGAACGCTGCGGTAGTTGGTACGTCCCGCTAGAAAAGAAGGTCGGGTCCTGTTACTTCAAGTCCACAGATGGTCACTTCGGCTGCTGGAGCTTCAGTCTCCGGAGGTTAAACCTCGGGCTTTTGGAGATCATCGGAAGACACGGGGGTTGCATTGTCGTTGATAGCACCCGGCGTGGGAAATCCATTCCCGACGCATTGAGCAAGACCGTCCCGATCTGGTGTGCGGTTATGAATGCGGTTCTCTTTCCCGAGAGAAAGGTTACAGAAGTCGAACTGCCCGAGAATGCAGTTTCGGCATCAGAAAAGGCACAGATCGATGCTCTGCTCGACGGGTTTGTGCGGCAGCTTTCCGATCTAAAGTTAGAAACCGAAAAACTGGCAAAGATGCTACAGAAACCGATGAAACCCATCTGGATAACCAGAGACTCGGATATTCTGGACACCGAGTACACGGGAGAAGATTTACATACTGTGTTTCTCCTCTCGGCTTCGAGATACCTCCGAAAGGAGCTGCAGCCGAGAGATTCCGGCAGCGAGGGTCATAATTTTGTCTACATCCAAGGAGCGGGGGATGATCATGAAGGATGGGCAAGAGGTCTGCTACCTTCCACGTATTGGAAACACCGGGAGCGGCTGCTTCAAACTCCCGAATCGGAGTTACCGTCTCTCATCGATACGATTATCAAATCGCACGAAGAAAAACATGACGCAACGACCACTCTCGCGGGTCTTTCCGTTCTCAGCAAAACTCATGGAAAACTCGCGGTATGTGACCTTGCAACATATGACACGTTGATAAAATCTCAAACTCCTATCGTGGGAGCTATAGTTTGTTCCGAATCGAGTAGTATTCTGGAAGAGAGCTCGGATTCAATTTGGAAGCCTGCGTTTCCCGTTTCCGGGATCGTTATTCCTTCAAACAAGGCGGGTAGCAAGCTGCTTAGGGCAAAGTTGGTCGAAATAGTAGCTTTTGCGGAGAAGATTCTATCATCAGATGCGCCTCACCCGCTCGTCATCGCGTGCCAGACGGGGAATGACATGTCAGTAGGCATAGCACTCGCATTGATAGCCCGGTTGTTTGATAATCAAGGTCCGTTTTTTTTTTTCTATTTGCAAAAATTCTAGAATCCTGTCATTACCGATAGTTTCCTAGAAACAATGCTGACGAGTCTTTCGATAATGGTCCCATTTATAGGTCGTCTCATGTCAACACCTACGGCATCTTCAAACTCCTATATTGATAAAACTATTATCCGACAACGCCTCAGTTGGATTATATCCGATAGAACGCAAGCCAACCCGTCGAGAGCGACGCTTCAGGCAGTCAATCTGTTCCTCATGGGGTGGGCCTAAATAGTATCTCCACATCGAAACCACCTTGCAGAAAGCTTGCATCTTTGACCGGAGTCCAGAACCGGTTGCAAGCGTGTATCATATTCCCATAACGACACTTTTGTCAAAAGACTCGGACAAAGCATGACGATAGACGGGTTCTTCTCCTCCTAGAGTATTTCTATTCTATTAAAAACATCTCAAACATACCTAGTTTGAAACTGATCTGAGGCATAAAAGAAAAGGGCCCAGAAGGTCGGCATTGACAACTCGATCCGCTCTTCTGGGCCATAGCATCCGAGGAACTGGGTCTCTCAGCTCTTCGTATTACTTTACAAAACTTATTTCATGCCGAAGAAAAAAAACTCTAAAAGCTTTCTTAGTTGACAGCGAAGAGTTCCTTCACGAATAAGGAAATGCCTCAACCGCAGTCCGCTCCGATTTGGGGCGGTTGAGACACGGCATTGACCATCTTGGGTTGTATGTTTCAACATGCAAGCTGGGTTGGAGAGCGGGTGTTTTTTTTCTGTGCAATTGACGTTTCATGATTTTATGCTGCGCTTTACTTTTGTGTGTTTTTCTTTAATATATGCACTCGGTCAGAGTATTCCCCGAGAAAGAAACGAAAAGTCCGAAGCGGTGTGGTTGCGCTATCTCGAAAGTATCCGGGTCGTTTTCTGAAGGCGAGTTTCACGTTATGGCCGCTTTCCTGGAGTTCAAGCGAGATGTTACAGATATATCCATCAGATTGGCAGACATGTTCTCCAGAATTCTAGGTAGCCTTGGATCCGTGGAGAATTATATGATGGATATCCCGGGTTCAAAGAACCTACTCCCCTCCCCCTCCCCCCAGCTGACGACAATGCGATTTAATACATTTGAAACTGCCAGCGCTCGCCTAAATAAATTGAAAGGAAAGGAAAGGGAGAGGTTGCGGAGATGCACACGCAAACTGCAAGTACCAAAAAATTGTGGAGAAAATTCTCTAAGATTTTCTCCGTTATTGGTCGGAATGATGGCGTCTTTTGACGGGCAAGCCCTCGATTCGCTTTCGACGGATCAACGTTTGATAGAAAACGGACGTGCCGATTCGTTAAAATTATGCAAGTGCGAACGCAGGCGTCCAGTTGGCGAGCGGCCGTTTTGGAGCAAAAAAACCACCCTATAAGCGCTGTCGACCTGACAACGGCCCCTCCAGCTCTGATGAAAGCGGCATCCAATAACCCGTGATGACTATTGCCCACGGGGACGAGAACGTTTACCTACAATACCATCTAATCTAATCGAAACGGCGCGCCTAGGTTGCACCCAGAGAGAGAGGAATGATTCCTATTGCTCGGTCTTAGCTTAGGAGTTCAAGCTGGCTAGTTAACAATGCGATCGCCACAGCAAGGCGGTTCAGCAGCGAGTCGAGCGGAAGGCCACACGGTTGCTAAGCTTCTTGTCGTTTCAAACGCCCAGATGAAGAAACATGATACACTCAACGTTTGGCGGTGCTGAGTAGTCCCGGGGGGGAAACAAAAAAGAAGGTTACGACCATGCTTTCGGTACCGAATCTTAGGTGAGGATTCTCGTCGCAGATTGATTAATATCCAGCGCGGAGATGGATTGTTTGCATGGAACATGGGCTTATAGCGGTCGACAACGCAGCGCGGACGAAGAAGAAGGGCAAAAAAAAGGGATGGCCACCTTGCAAGCTTGGTTCTTCGAGATCGAGGCCCGAGACTTCATGCTCGGGCGACTGTCTACGGTGGGATCGTTTCACATTTTGCAGATGCAGATATCGTTCCTTTGTCAGCCATTGTTAGTCAGTTTTAAAGAGATTCGGCAGGCGCAGTTGAGATAATCGTAATACAGACAATCATAGGAAATATAACCGTTGAATACGCCGCCCAGGCCAGCCCGGCCATTGTTGTTTCTTCAATAATGATATCAAGGTCTGAAACTTACTCTGCCCGTCTTCTCACCCCCGGGCGCTTGTTACAGACAATCGCTCATCGATAATGCAAACAGGTGGCAGGTGGCAGGTTCTGGACTTCTTCTCCATGGGGATTTTCATTTTGGAGCTCACCTCGTAAAAGACGGCAAGTTGCGACCAGGGTTTCTTTATCATGGGGGGTTTTAATCTCAATTTCGGAGCAATTTATTGAACCCGAAAATTTGACGATAACCCTATTTCTTCTTACTTCCCTGTACATATGTAAATCTTTTCTTAACTGCTTCCCAAAGGATTGCCGCTGTACGGAAAAGGGGTCTATCAATGCTGCTGATGATGATGTTGATGCCGTCAGCTGTTAATGTTACCTACTGCACATACCAAGCATGTACGAAGTATAATACTGCAATAGAAAAATGGGAGAGGAAATGTGGTTGTGTTGGGGCGGCGCAGTCAAATATCAGACTGTGTCGTGAAGTGCGTCGGCAACTTTTTAAAATTAAAATGTTTCGTTTCTCACCGATAGGGGGAGTGACAAGCTGCAGGTGACCCAGAGAAAAGAAAAGAAAGGCGAACACCGCCTGAAAAATGCGGCTCTTATAAGATCATCTTTCTATCATCATCATTGACAAGAGGCAGTCTGGGCCGACAATGTCGCGAACATTTGTCAGATTCGGGGTTGATTTCCTCCCCCCGGGTGATAAAAATAAATAACATCGGGAGGACTCGCCAAGGTCATATCCGGGACCCGGGTGCGAACCGGATTAGAAGGAGGAGAACATGCAGTGCCGATATCAAAGGGCTTGCAGTCAAGGCATCAAAAACACGGGCTGAGAAAAAAAAAAAAAGGGTGGCAATCACCGACACATGTCGGGCTTGCAGTTTAATCTCGTTGTTGCTCGCTGTTTTGAGAAATATGACGCGAATGGCAAGAGCTCGAGATGTTATCATTGCTGCCGTTTTGCGCACGTGGAATTAGGTTGACTTTCGGGGTCAGAGATACCAAAAATAAACTGAAGGGGGCGAAAAGGTGAAATCGATTGAAAAAGGGTGTTCTGAAGCAAGCAAGATTCACATCGGCATCTCGCATATTTCGGCTGTCACAGGTAAACAAGGCATCCTGAAGCAAGAAACCTGATACAGTTGGCAACTGCCCGGTTGGGGAAGAAGGCTGTTTCCTTGATCCGAACGCCGATTTTGTCGATTTTAATCGCAAACGGGAGAATTGATAGAGAAGCTAAAGAAGGAGGGGGGTGCGGGAAGAATGGCCCAGGGAACGCCTGTCAAGTTTCCTATTTTAAAGATCGTCTATCGATAGCATTGCAATCGTGCGTTTCTACAGCCGAATGTGCGCAGAGAACGTCAGGAGGATTTACAAATCAACGATCGATTCTTCTTCTTGCGCAGAAGCAGCATCGAAGGCTGCGCTCTTCTCGGCTCACAGATTCCAACCGATGGCTGTTTCAAAGATGTGGATATCAAATACGACAAAATCGCGCGATCATGCTGGCCAGAGCATCTCCAAAAATATTCTCGGCCACTTCCCCTCTGCCGTCCATGCAACGATGATATTAACCGGGTTCCCGCTTTACAGACGAACAGAATATTGCTGGGGCACGTGGTGAGTGTCGACAAATTAAAAACTAAAAAAGTCAACTGTGACCCGAAAGCCTTGGGAACCTTCATGTTTCGACCAAAAGGCTGAAACAGATGCGTGCGGGGTACCTGACAGATCAAGGCCTTGGTTTGAGAAAGGACTTGTTGCGGTCTGTGCCCGGTCGTCGTGAGGATTGGTCGATATGGCAATTACTCAGGAAATTTTGTGCGTTGGGGTGCACAAGCCACTTATTACGAGCCAGTGGGTGCGTCCGTTGGCTGACTCTCATGAGCTAACGCTGCATAACCGTCGAGGCTGTGCAGGAGTATCAGAATTTCGGCTATCTGTTCGACTCGGTAGACACACAGCTGGCCATATGTATACTAGCATACCGTGGTGAAATCTGCAATGCAATCCGCTTGTTGTCACTCAGCTGCAATATCGCGGGAGACCCCTCTGTTTCGTTTCAGAGCTACTGTGAAGCACAGCGACATGAAGAAGATCTTGAAGATATCGGAAATAGATCGGTAGATGGCAACAACAGGTTAGATCTTGGTCGGCGAGCTGGTATACGTATGCTTCCTTCCAAATTTCAACATCGATGTACATCTCGCATAATCGTGTCTTGCCGCCGCCAACTGTTTCCATAGACCTCATACGAGCACCCTAATTGCAAAGAATTCCCGGGTGACAAATAAATGCAAATGAATATCACTTATCTCTCTCCAACTCTCTCCCTCTCTGTCCTCGCAATCGAGACTCCAAAGTAGGAAAGGTCGAAGGCAAATCATGTTTGGCCAGTAAAATAGTAATGATAATAATAATATCGAGACCGTACTATAGAATACGTTATTGCCCGACATCTATACTAACGTAATGGAGGTTTCCCATATCGGCATTCAAATGTTTATGAATGGCCAGTACAACCGACTGCAACCGGATCGCCATAAACCACAGTACCTGCCTAGCATTAGCTCCTTCCATTGGTATATTCACGAGCTCCTCGTCTGGACGATTCCATTCGAGTTGACAGCCCTGCGTCTAAGGAAACAATCGCGAGTTGACCAGGACCAGCCTCGATCGTCAAAGCTTAAACTCTAGGCTCTCCGTCTCAGAATCCATGGCTTCGGTGCAAATTAATCGATAATTTCGTTAAACCACAGCATAAACGTAGCCTAACATTTGAACGCCAAGTGTGTTTTAAGATATTTTTAAGTATAAGTCCTTCAGAAAAAGCTAATTCCTACGACTCGCCATTTCGGCATTGACACACAAACAAGAGAGAGAAAATAAGTTTCGAATTGGGATGTCTAGACGGTCCTACATCGAAACATAATGTTTACTAGTCTCATAGGAGTTTCCGAAGACTAAGACACAGACGACGACTTTGATATCTGTGTTTGGAATTCAGAGTGCTTCAGATTCCGTTCCTTCAAGGTGAAAAAAGTTAGGACCGCATAAACAGACGGCTGCTGACCACCGGGCTGGCCAGAATTGGGCTTGCCGTACTGCAAAGTGGTCGAGTAAAGCCTTTACGTGTCTCCACTTTTTTTTGGAGAAACCTTTTTGTATTTTATTTTTCAGACACAAGGTATAGTCGAAAGCTGAAAGACATACAAAGCTGCATACGACTCACGCACATGATATTTGCGAGTGTGACCGACCGATGCCGCTGATTTACGGAGAGATGAGGTTGGACCGGTGAACTGGGAGAGTTCATTCGGCTCCATTCGGTCTGTCAGCCAAAAGGATGTCTGCCAGCGTTAATTTCCTGAGCTGCCATATTTTGTCCTTCGCGGGTGTTTCATGGAACTCTGAAACCGCAGAGCGTCATCCGAGCACCCTCTGCGGAACAGGCATTATTTCTGGATCCCGAAATAAATCGATTGCATAGATTCACAAGGCGAGGCCGAGAAAAACTTAGGACTCGTCTACGATATCGGGAGCGAGCTAATTATCGGGGAATCAGAGCCTTAGACAACTGTACCATGCGGGTTGTTCGAATTAGCCCGTAAGCTATTAATATTAGCCTCGGGCATCATTTTAATAGTATTCAACCTCTTTATTTTTTTCATTATTCCTTGGTTTACCCAGTTTAACAAGCAGAAGCGAGGGAGCTAGAGACATTGGAGGTTAATTAGCTGTGTATATTGTGGCTAATACGTAAACTAGACTCTGAATCGGTTAGCAGCGAGGCTTATATTAGACATAACCGACGATATAATGAGGCTGGCGATATGGATGATACTGCTCGACATCCCCTGCTTTAACTTCATCGAGATTAGGTCTTGCGCCGACGCTCGAATTCGCACCGTTCAAGCCGAGCGGATAGACTGGCCAAAACGGTCACTAGATGAATATTTCCCTGGAACCATGGGGGTAAAGCAACAAAAAAATTGAAAACATTGGTTACAACCTCTTCCCTCAGGCATGAACTAGGGCTGAAACAGGTCCTCGAGAAGAGCTTCTAGAAGAACAAAGCTATACCAAGCTGGTTGCCCCTCCTTCCTCTGATGTAATCGTATTCGTGAAAGGGCAATGAGGTAGGCGGACGCGGAGAATTAGGTGGAGCCTTGCGGCTATGAGGTAGTCCTTTTGGAGCTCTTCTACGCTCGCGATAGGAAAAATTGGACATGCACTTTACCGCACTGAGCCTGAGGCTTGTCCATTTTTATCCAACAGACCGGCCGAGGTGGCAGAGCTAGAGGAATACTATTGTACAAGTTGTTCCGTTAGATTTATAGATAGACTCCTCTGCCCTGATTCACCCATTCTTGTTTCCAGGATATCACGGTAGCTTGATTTCTTCACCGACCAGTTCAATTCTTTCGATTCATTATTATTACTTTCTTTGTTTTTCCTTCTGTCACTAGTCGTTCGTTTAGGGTCTTGCTAGTATCGAGATCCGGATTTAAATTCAGAATTAAGAACCTCCTGTACCTGGCAGCCCCCTCAAATACACCCAGTTCCTCGCTAAACCCGTCTACCACACACAATAAGAACTAACCAACCAACCAACGGCCTGCCCCGTCGCTCACTTGACTTATTTTTTTTGGTATATCTCTCCTCCTCACCCATCCTTTTTCGGATCTCGATTCTCCTGTTCCAAAATTCCATCACCCGAAAAGACACCCCCTCCATCGTCGCACTTCGAATCCATCCTCAAACATCAAACTAACCTCGAGCTTATATATACATCGCTTAGCTCTCTTTTCCCAGCTGAAAAGATCATCCGCACCCCGTCTTCTCTTCTTATCCTTCGTTTCCTTTTACACAATCTTATCTTCTTCCGCCATCGGACGTTTCTGGACTTGCTGGCCAGTAGAAACATTCACGAAAGTAATACCCATAATTTAATTTAATTTTTCCAGGTAAGAAGAGCCTTTGTTCCCACGGGTACATGGATACCGAGATGGAAGAAGTCGAAACTCACATTTCACAAGAGCATTGAAAGCGATCTGCTCCGGCGTTATTCCTGTGCAACTTTCCAAGATTTCTCACGGGACAAATTTCTCATTCTACGAGTAACGGCCGTTCATCGCCGAAGCGGAGCAATTCGGACAGTGAAGCATAGATTCAGAACAAATCCGGTTGATAAAAGGTGAGCTCAACTCGAAATCTCGAACTTTTTTTTATATATCCATCGCGAGTGTTTGTTTAGCACCAGCTCGTTTTGAACGTTCCGACTCAACCTTTTGAAGGTTGAGGTGCATTTTCTGAGACGGACCGCCAGATGGGTTTCGACCAGGTGTTTCCGCTTGAGCTTTGTTTCGTTTTTCTCTTTCCCACCCCTCCCAGCTATTTTCCTCTTTTTCCCTTGTTTCCATTTTTTGCCCTGCTGCTTGGCCTTGGACCGAGGGTGTGGGAGGGGTAAGCCGGAACCTTTGTGTGGCTCAACACCTCTGGAATGCTGCCCGAGGGTTTACGCGGGCGCATACAAAGCAACCTCATTCGTCGGCTGCTGTGGTTGGTCCAACGTTCTAATAATAATCCACAATACATCTCTGCCCGTTCTGCATTTACTGTGGTCCGTCGTCTATCTCGCTGCGCTTGCAACTGCAAGTTCGCACCGGCGAAGAGCCACAGTAAGATAGAACACCAGATGGTGCTGTGCGTTTTGTTATGGCGAACGGGGGAAAACTTCCCCAAAGGTTAGCAACCTTTTGCTTGTGCTAGCAGGCAGCAGCATCCCCTTCAAGATAAACCCACCTCCAAAAATACACACCCGCACACACGGTGTTTTTTCGGTGGTCATTGCTCGGGTTATTCATTTCGCAAAAGGACCGCTTGAGCTTTCTTGATTTTGGCTGGTCCATCCAGAAAAGAGATGCAATATCCACTCCGTGGAGTTTTCCTTTTTTTCCCAGTCTCCACCCGCGCTAGGCTCTTTTCTGCTGGCATGCATTTTGCTTTTCTTACCCTTCTGAAGCAGAGCTTCATGAAACCCCTTAAAAAAGCAATGCGAAGGAAGACAGGCCGTCACCTTGCCCATCCTTTCCTCCCAAGCACCTCGAGGAACCGGTGAGTTCGTCGGCGGCCCCTTCTTTCTCAGTATCACACAAGGTGTCTTGCAGGCGATTAGACAGACACACGGCCTGAACGAGAAGTGGTGAGCGACTCTTTGGTTATTTCCCAAATATTACACTGCATTATTAGCAATCGATGCTAGTGGTAATATCAAATTAACCCATACCCACATGCCTTCTCTGCCCCCCTCCTTTTTCCGTGTCGTACCTCTGCTTTTTCTTCCAAAGTTACAATTTCCCCAATACCCCTCCTCCACTCCACTCGGATTGGATTGGCCATACCCTTTCCCTCGAAACACCAGTTGACCAATTGTTTCCACCCGTTATCCTCAGTAAGCCCTGCCTTGTCCACGGTCCCCAAGCTTGTTGTCTGTCTCCCTCCCGGGCGCTCTTTCATTCCTCTGGGCTTGTCTTTTAAGAGTTGTTCCCACACTTTTGATCACACACTTGCAGGCGGGTCTCTTCGTTAGTGTTGTTAATAATATTGCGGGCGTTCATTTTGAATTGTGGAAAGTGGGACGAAGAAGAAAGAAGCCCCAGCGCAGGCCGCACTACAACCACGAAAGCAATATCGCAATCTGCAAGTCCAGATCCCCTAAAAAACATCATAATCCCCCCCATCGCTTCCTTCCCTTCTTCTTTTTTTCTCTTCTTCTTCTCTTCAGCGTTGTGTGTTGTAGCCGTCGTCGTCGTCTGTCGCTGTCTTCATTCCTCCCTCCCTCCTCCTCCACTCTCGTTTTAATTGTTTCATTCATTCAAAGGCTTCGTTGCTTTCTTTCAACGTCGCGCGTATCACTACATCGCACAGAAGGTACAGAGGCAAGGCCTTTGTCTACAAGCCGATTGATATCGCCGTCGCTGCTAAGAATCAACATTCCACAGAAGCCCTTTTGTTAAGGGAGCTGGTCTTCCAATATTTATCACCCCTCTTGTGCATCTTGCAGTTGAAGCCGAAATAGAGCGAATAGCTTTCGCCTGGTCCTTCTTTACCTCCAGCTAACATATCCTCTTTCTTCCCGAAGAAAGGTTTAAACCTGCGACAAAGACTGTATCTATTCTTGGATCTTTTTTGGACCTATTCTCCCTCAACCGTCTGCCACAAAGAGAGGACAAAATCACCATTTTACATAATCTCACACTCTTTATCCAGTAGCCCACGGCCACCGAAACTCTCCTTCAGGACAATCTATTCTTTCTTTATCTTTATTTGATTATTTACCTGGCCAGCAATTCTCTTGGACGTTTGAGAATCGCCAACCTGCGTTTGCCCATTCCCGAGAACTCGCATTCTTCGCTTCCTGCTTGCGGTCAAAGAGCATACCTTTTGGTTTAACTATCCCACGAGGACCTCCCGTGAAGAAGAGCAATAACCCGATCTCGAAGAATACCTCGAACGCCCAGTACATTTCAATACCCGCTGTCTGGATTACAGTGCAACATTTCCGCGAATATACCAACACTCCCTTGAGAGGGAAGAGTGAGCAAGATCTCCTTGATTTCGATCTAAAAGCGACAGACAGACAAACCACAGACGACGCCCTTTTTTCCCTTCCTGTTTTTTTATAATATATATCACCATCTAGAAAGAGTCGACCGCTCGGGTCAGCTTCGTCACAAAAGATGTATTCACACAACGCTCTCTCGGCTCCCCAGAAGCCTGAGACCTTTATGCTCTCCTCGGAAGCCCAGCAAAATCTGCCGCACGATGCCCAGATCCAGCTGCAGCAAGTCGACAACCTGAAATACTTTTTAATATCGGCGCCCGTTGACTGGGGCCAAGATATGTACATCCGCCGGTTCCTGCTTCCCACCGGAGAATACGTTTCCTGCGTTCTATGGTGAGTTTCACAGTCCAAACCAACGTGCCCGAGCGTGCAGCGCGCTCCTTCCCTAGATTCGCTGCAACACATTTTGGAATGTGACTGACCGCGGATATAAATTTGATTTTGCTGTTTAGGAACAACCTCTTCCACATCTCGGGCACCGACATCGTCAGGTGTCTGTCCTTCAGATTCCAGGCCTTCGGAAGACCGGTCAAGAACTCTAAAAAGTTCGAGGAAGGCATCTTTTCGGATCTGCGAAACCTGAAGGCTGGCACAGACGCCTCCCTCGAGGAGCCAAAGAGCCCTTTCCTAGACTTCCTCTACAAGAACAACTGCATCCGGACACAGAAGAAACAAAAGGTCTTCTACTGGTACAGTGTTCCTCACGATCGTCTGTTCCTTGATGCTCTTGAGAGAGATCTCAAGAGAGAGAAGATGGGTCAGGAAGCCACTACCGTTGCGGTTGCGGAACCCGCCCTTTCTTTCGAATACGACTCCTCGCAGTCGCTGTTTGAGCAGCTCACCAAGGCTCAACAGACAAACTCCTCCTCCTTCAATCCCCATGCTATCCCCTTCTCCGCTGGAATCTCCCCCGTTGTCCGTGCCATGGACACAATGCCCCCCCCTATGATTCCCCAGATGCCTCCAATGCCTCACCCGGTCATGCACCACCACCAGGTTATCCCGGAAGAATATCACCACCACATGGGCCTCCCCATGAAGAAGTCCGACGAACTGCTCACATACGACGGGCAAACCATCCCGATGGGCCACCGTGGAATCATGCGAGGATCCTCCGTTCCCCAATACCTCGAATACTCTCCCGCTCCCTCCTTCGCCTCGTCCGCTGTCGAAGACTATAGCGCCCGTGGTGTCTCCTACGAACCCGTCACCCCACCCCAACAGCTCGTGAACGTGTCGGAGCCACAATATTTGTCCGCAGAGACTGCTGCTGGTATGTACGGACCTCTCGATCCTACCGGCCAAAACGCAATGTCTGGTATGGGTCAGTTGCCTCTTCCAACTGTTTCTGGTGTTGCCGCTGCTTTTTCCGCTACACCTCGCTATGCCAACAATGTTTTCTCGGTTATCGAGGGCTCTCCAACCTACAAGCAACGTAGGAGGCGTTCCTCTGCCACTCCTGCTGCTTTGAGCGCTTTGTCAAATGAAGTCACGAGGAAGACTAGCCCAGAATCCCGGCCCCGTGCTGCGACCGATAACATCACACTTGAGGCTGACGAAACATCGCAAGAAGACCACAGCCAGGGCGTTCCGCTGTCAATGCAGCAGCATCAGACTACTCCCCAGCCAAGAGATTACCACGATTTGTCTAGACACGCTACCCCAATGTCGATGCTTGAAGGCAGCCCCGCTCCAACAAACGCCATGCTGTACCTCCAGGAACAGCACGGTCTCATGATCCCCCGCGGAGTCAGCGTCGGCCTCGATGCCACCGGCTTCAACCGACAGAACCACAACATCATGCGACGTGCCCGAAGCGCAACCTACGAGCCATCCCCGTACCCGCAAAAGTCGCACTCGTGCCCGATCCCGTCGTGCGGCCGAACCTTCAAGCGTTTAGAACATCTCAAGAGACACGTCCGAACGCATACTCAGGAAAGACCTTATGTCTGCCCTCACTGCAACAAGGCATTCTCTCGCTCGGACAATCTCACTCAGTAAGTATATCCCATCTTCACTTTTCTTGCGTACTCGGAAGCTAACGATCAAATTAGACATCGTCGTACCCACGAACGATCTGAGAATGGCGGCCCACTCGACGCCTACGATGCCCTGAGCGGCGAGGGTGAGGATAACGAAGACGATCTCATCGGATCCCTCGATGAATCATCCGAGCCCCTCGACCACTACCTCCACTCCCAGCAGTCTCTAAACATGGTTTCCGCACAACTGATACCCCAGATGTAAAAGGGGAACAAAAGTGAACAAAAAAGGAAACAACTTCCTAAAAAGCATAAACGCCCTCCGTTTTTTGTGTCTTTTTGTATTTTAAAAAACTGTCTTCACGATGTTTACGGACCATTATCACGAGCTGCTCTTTTCATATTTTTTTGTTTTAAACTTTGGGCGGGTTATTAGGGCGGGGTATATTTTCGGGCCTTCTCTACATCGCAATCTTTCTTTGACTATTTTTTTGTATCATTTTATTTCCTTATCTGTCTTTGGGTGGAGAACAAAAACTGGTGCATATGCGATATACTGGCATTTTTCTTCTACTCTTCTCTACTACTTAACTACCACTTTTGTCTCGATACCATTTCCTTGATTTCATCTGTCTAGCTTTTTTGGTTTTTTATTCCTTCCTTTTTTCTTTTGAACTTTCTTCACGACAAGTAGCACATCTTACGTCATGAATTCGGGATGCGCCTTGTTTCCTTTTTTATATACTTCTCATGGACCCGTTGTTCTACTTCTCTCTTAGATGTTTACTTTTTACGGCTTGTTGGATCTCTTGCGCAATCATTTTGTCTTTTTTTTTCTTTATTTCATTATGTGATATAGGTTATTTTTTTCTCTTTTCCTTTACTTTTCCCCAATGGATATATATAAACCATCTATCATTATTTTTACATTCCATATAGTGATGTGGCAATGAATTCGCAAACTTGGGAATATGCTGGGTTGTGTTATATTGTTGCCGTTCGGTCAATCCGCTAACGCGGCTGATTTTGTGACATTTTCCTTTCGCCAAATGTTTGCTCGCTTTAGACTGTCCACCCTTCCCAAACCGCTTCGGTCGTTGAGGATAAATCCGACGATGGCAATCTTTGGATTGTTTTTTCAAAAACCTTGGCAGTTTTCGAGCGTCCTTGATCTCGTACACTGAACTCTTCCTCACGAGTGAGGGCTTCACAAATTTGTGATTTCTGGGTATCGAGCGACCCAGCGTACTGCAATTTTTTTCAAATTTGCTACTACTGTACTAGCTTTCGTAAACCAAACTCTTCACACTTCGGTATTTCTGGGTATCGAGGCCATACTGTGCCGGTTATACAGGAAATTACAGCAAACTTTCTGATATATGCGCATTGTGAGTAAGAAGAAAACCAACTTGATCACTTGTGGAGTTCTGATTGATATGCCGCTAATCTAGGTGCGAGATGCAAATCTGACTAGATCCCAAAATAACACTTGCAATACATGAGACCGTCGTGTCTTCAAGGAAGCCGAACAAAGTAGTTTGAATTTGTTACCGGAGTAGCCTCTTGATATCCCTATACTGCGTGATATCCCTATACTGCGTGCAGTCCCCAGCCGTTCTTCCATAGTTATCCTTTAGTTTAGTATTTGCTCCGTACCGAAGTAAAAGTTTGATTGAAGACTGGGCGCAGTTATCTAGGACGCCCATATGCAAAGCGGTTTGTCCGTAATCATTCACAGCATTCACGTCGGCACCTGCCTCTAGAATTATTTCTAACGTCCCGCTGTAGCCTGCCAGAAATTCGAGGGCGTTGGTCTCGGTGACGGCGGTTGTGAGTGGTGTGTTTCCCATGTGATCTCGGATGTTGACATCCGCACCCGCAGCGAGAAGCATCTTTAATGTGGAACCGTCTTTGCTAAATCTGGTGGCCCAATGCATCGGGGCCCAGTTCGCGTATCCCGCAGGAATATAATTCGGTTTGTAGCCTGATTCAAGAAGACATTTGACCATGTCTGGCAGCTCATTAATAATGGCATAGGTCAAAACATTACGATCAGAACCGTTTAAAGGGTACAAATTGGCGCCTTTGTCTAGTAACAGACGGGTCATTTCAATACTGTTAGATGCCACTGCTTGATGAAGAGGGAGACAGCTCGATCTATCACTAAGTGTGATTTTACGCTCCACGAGCCGGGGATCTGGAACAGAACACGGTCAGTGAGTTGGAAGCATTGACAAGTAGGGATTAAATTTCGAAGAGGTTGTGGCTAAATCAACGGCGTATGAAATGCATATGCGTATTTTGCAAATAATACCTCATAGCATAGTTTGCAACAATATACAGTGCGCTGCAGGCGGATTTAGGATCCGACAGCGCAAGGAAGACAATAAATGATGGGGGAGTATTATTTTACTAACCATCGAAGATAATCCTAGCAAGCTCTAGGTCCTTGTTTTCGACGACGTGTCTAATCGCTTCCTCGATGTCTTGTTGAGATCCCTTGATTGTTTTACCGTCATCTCCAAGGCCCAAATCCCATGGGCCCAATTTAGATAGCTTACTAGTTCTAATAGTGGCTTCGTCTGCAAGTGACTCATTAGGCCCTTGTGGCAGTATATTCGAGTCCATCATTGACTGATAAAACTCCAGTTCAACCTCGTCATTAGGACCGCCTTTACTGAGGATTTCAACCATTATGCTGATAGATTCCTGCGACAACTCTAGACAGGAGTTATCTTTCTGTTCGAGCTTGATAGCTTTCTTGCACCGACGCTTGGCAGTTTTCAGATCACCCAATTCTAGATAGATCTTGGCATGCAACAGTTCAAAATATATAAGACATTCTATAGTTAAGCTGGTGCTTTTCAAAGATTTTAGCGTGGCTAAGGCATCGTTAACTTTGCCTTGGTAAAATTGAGCAATTGCCAAATTCCAGACAAACGTGGTTTTTTCGTAACCGTCAATCGTAAATTCGGGCCTGCGGTATTTTCCCATCATTTCGATAACTGCTCGAGTGAAGCTTTCCGCCCTGCTCCAATTTTCGTGGTCGAAAAACTCCAGGGCTTTTGCTGCAGTCCATTTCAGTCGTGATAGATCAACATCATTTTTGGAATCGGAATCGGAATCGGAATCGGAACCGGACCCATGCTCGCGGATTTGTTCTCGAGCTTGTAGTTGATCCTCAGTCCGTGGAGCTTCAGTTTCTCGACTCTCTGTCTTTTCTTCATTGTGCAGTCTCGGTTTTCGCTCGTTTATAACCTGCTGGTGAACACGAGTCAATTGGTGTTGGTTACATGTAGTATGCATATCGACGCGGGAATAAATATAAGGCATACATTCAGTTGGTTCTCCTGATACGGACTCTCTAGACCCATACTCTCCATCTTTCGGAATAAAGATCCGACATCAACGTTGTCATTCCGTCTTTTCTTGAGGTCGGAAACCGCTATCGTCTCGTGGTATATCGGTCGTCTCGAATTATACACCCAATGTTCAAACCGGGGATTGGAGTTGCCTTTGGCCTGCGACTCGAACGCCATGTTTTTACAATACGATATCCTCGCTAGACCGGAAAGTCTACATGGGGCTCGAAGCACTGTCCCTCGGGGATTTTGATCGAACCGTGTGCGTCGAACGTGTGGAATGAGGGGTAGATTTCGCAAGGCTGATGCCGATATCAAATCGACACTTTGTAATATCTAAAGCTTTGGGGGCTGTAAGGCATGCCAAGAACCAATAATAAATTATCTCGCACCTGTATTCAGTTGGCACATCCCAGACCGCATGAGACTGTGGATTTCACGATCAAAGTTCAATACTAGCAGTCCCTGGGTAATTTGGTTTCAACCGTTCTATATCTTACCTGTCATAAAACCCGACAAAATTAAAAAGTTTTGCATTGTTCAGAACCTCGGAACTACTCAAGTATACAAAACAATTGTGCATGTACATGAATGCACAAAAATTAGTACAAATAATACCCAAAATACCCAAAATGCCCCAATACGCCGTGCTAATTTTTCATCATCACGCATCAAACTGAAAGCCTACATCGTACAGCATACACTCAAAAGAATACCTCACCACCCATCAGTCCCGGTAGCCGGAAGGCGTTACTGATAAGTTTTGAGTAACCTCGTATAACTGAACCCGTTCGGCGCCAAATCCTTCGGTCTCTTCCCGTTCTTGTTCCTGATATACAACCCCGCCCCGTGCTGTATCAGCAGCCAAATCCAACTGTCCTCGAATCCGCTCCTGATGGCGTAATGCAACGCCGTGTTGCCCTCGATATCCGCAAGCTCGACTTTAGCCCCGGCCTTTATCAACTCTCTAAATGGGACCATGTGCGGTGACTGCATGAGGTGTCTGGAATCCGCTGCGATTATTAACGCCGTGCGTCCCTTGTTGTCCCGTAGGTTTATCTCCGAACCTGCGTTCAAGAGTACTCTGAAAACGCTCTCGTCGCCCTGGTAATTCCTAGCCGCGTGGTGTAACGGTAGGATCGGCCACGCGTGGTTGCCTTCCACGGCTGGAGGGCCGTCCGGCGGCATGCCGCGATTGATGATTAGCTGTATTATTGTTGTGTTTCGGCGGCCGATGGCTCGGCTCAGGGCGTTGGAGCCATCCGGGGCGAGAGCGAACAAATCGGCGCCTTTGTCGAGAAGGAATGTTATCATCTCGATGTTTTGGTTCTTCACGGCGAGTTGCAGAGGCGGCATGGCTCCCCACTCCGAATCTGGGATGGTGTTCCGTTCGAGGAGCTGCGGGTCTGAGGATAAGAGAAGAGAATCAGTAACTGTATGAGCCCATGTGAGAGAATGAACCAGTACGAACCATTGAAAAGGATCTCGGTGAGTACCATATCAGGCTTCGTGAGCGACATGACATGCTTGATTGCCTTGTCAACCGCTTCCGCGTTCCCCACTACGGTTTTCCCGTCGGATAGAATAGATAAACCCCACGCTTGCAATGTCTTGAGTTTGTCTAGCAAACTATCCGAAGGGATCGTCGAGCTTCTTTTGTCTACTGGAAGTGGCTCTGGTACCTCTACTGTTCTAACGCTCGATGTATCGCTCAAAACTCGTCCGGACTGGCCATCCGAGCTCAACATCGACTTGTAAAATTCCGTTTCAATCTCATTCCCGACAACGACGAGGATATCAACCATCAACTGTACCGACTCGTCCAAGTTTTCAAGGTCGTGATCCCGTCTGATCTTTATCGCCCTCTTGCACCGGCGTTTGGCAGCCGGAATGTCACCTAGTTTGCAATACAAGAAGGCGTACCAGTGTTCAATACTCCCCATTACGGATTGCGGCGTGTCAGCTTGCACGCTAATCTGAGCCTGTTGGAGCATACGTATACCGCCTTGCCAATCGTTCCGGCGGGCTCTGACTTCCACCAGGAGGAGTTGCCATCTCACGCTGCCGCCGCCGGTGGGTCTGAGATTCGTAGAAATATTGTCCATTTCCAAGGGGCTGAACGAGCTCGACATCCTGATAACCTCTCCTAGGTAGTCCTCCGCCTTTTCCCAATTCTTCTGTTCGTAAAATTCCTGCGCCTTCACGGCGGTCCATGCCAGCTTTTCCTTCTCCAAGTCGGAATCGTCTTCGGAGTCGTCTTCGGAGTCTTCGGGTACGATATCGACAATGGGTGGAAATTCTAGCGTTCGGGGCTCCCGATCCGCCGCCGTTCGCTTCGAGTCATGGCGGTAGTTTCGATCGTTCTCATCGGATATCTAACGAGAAAAGGTAGTTAAGGAAACGTTACACCAAAAAGCTTAATTGAAATAATAAGATATCCCTTACGTACCTTGTGCGCCTGACTCCCCTGCTGCGTACCGCCGGAATCCAAAGCCATGCTCTCCGTCCCCCGAATGATAGATCTGATGTCGATACTGGAATTCGAGTTACCCCTGTATTTCCTATGCTCGGAGATGGTCATGGTTTCGTGATATATCGCCCGCCTCGAATCATGCGCCCCGTGCTCGGTTGTCGGTGAACTGCCTTTCGCCTGCGTCTCGTACGCCATTTATTCGGTTGAAAGGTCCTCCTCGGAGATCCTCAGTCCGTACAGCGATCCTGCGCATCGAAGGTTTGGGAAGATCGATACACTTTTTGTATTTCGAATGGTCGACCGTGAGCCTGTAAAAGTGGGGTATATATCCCGCACGAGGCTGTGATATTTCATAAAGAAATGCCAAGATGCGGTGGCCAGTCAAGAGACCCACAATTGGGGTAGGAGTTGGTGCGTTCAACGTTATATAAAACTGCCGGACGCATGGTGCTTTCTGGGACCGTTGCTGTTTGATATCCACTTTTGAATACGATTTTTCGGGACAATATTTGGACAGTGCGTCCCATTGATAGCTATAAGTACTGATAGAACTGCAGGCCTCTGTCCTACCCGACGCTGCATCTGGTTGTACTCGTTAGCTTGGCTTACGCCGCATAAAGATGCAACAATATCAACACGAGTTCTCCGACAGTCTGGACTGCGTTCAAATAGGAATACTAAGTAATCATTAGCTCGGAGGCAATTTTCAATGCAGTGCCATGTTGATAATATAAATGGCGGCTAGTCTCGTAAAACAAGGCCTGTGTAGGAAAGTAGGTTACGAGCTTCCGCCTAAGAACAGCGGTTTCGCAATGCAGCAAGCCCTACTCGGGTTCGAAGCTGTCCTTCCTCAATGAATATTTGCAAGACCGTAGATTAACAGACTCCGAACATACCAGCTTTAGATCTGAGATTCCTTTAGATCCAAACAATCCAAAACTCGTAACTTTAAAATAATAAATCGAGTAGATGTAGTCCGATTCCCATACATAGACGCAACACATGCATCAACGCATCGTTCCGTCAAAAATCGCCAAACCGGGCGGAGAGCTCGACATCTTTGATCCCAAGTTCTCCGGTTCTGACCCAAGAAACCCGCTAAGAATGAGCCAATCATGCGCCGTAAGCAGCCCGAACTGCAGCTGGGATCACCCGCATAACGAGATGCCCGAAGCATTGTGAGAGCAGAGCATCTGTCAAACCGATGTCGGGCAACGTGCGTTCCTTTTCCCCTCCGAACCAAACCCGCGACCCCCCCGGCAATCGACGGCAAAGACCCTGTCGGAATCTAAAACCCTGTCGAAATCTGTAGTTTTTCTAGGCAAACGTCCGGGCCTCCGTCCAAAGGACGACTTGATTAGCTTTAGTCAGTGCAGTGGGTAGTCGTTTTGTTTGCCGTGCCCCGCTAAGGTGGGGTGGGTTGCGTGCGCAATTGAGACATCGGGGACATCGAATCAAGCACATGGCTGAAAAAAAAAAAAAGTCTGTCGGGATGCGGGTTTATGCGAAAATACCGTAGTTTAAAAAAACTAAAAAAACTCTGTAGTTCTGTTATAAATCAATCCTTCACCCTCCCAAACTGCGAATCGGCCAATCTATCTGAGTCATCCTTGATTCTCGAGTTCCCCGGTTGTCGGTATCGTAGATCTGTAGACGTCTGTCGCCACTTTGCCATTGAGGTCGAAAAGCGTTATTGTCGCAAATTGCAACGGACCGCAGCCACCCCACGGACCGCCACTGCTTGGTATGAAAACCACCTCCTCCTGCCTCGGTGGCCTGACCTTTCTTTCCATTCCCTCATCTCTAACTCCAACCTCGAAAAAGATCTCTGCAACGTTGATTCAGCAAATACCTTGTTCAACCCTCGAAAGCAGAACACTCGATATCAACCCTCACAATGGCAACAGAACTCCCAGTAATGACGCACACCAGTATCAACGGTGCCAATGGCACCGGATCCGGATCCAAAGACGCAAGTAGCTTTGCAAATAAGGACGCATTGGCTCGTATGCTTAAAGGTATGCACCGTGATCCAGTTTTTCACACCATAATCACCATTACTGACATCTTCTCTTCCTCCAGGCGGCGTTATCATGGATGTGACCACAGAGGAACAAGCCCGTATCGCTGAAGAGGCAGGGGCTTCTGCTGTCATGTATGTCCTCTCCCAACCAATGGATCTATACCCACTTCCCGTTCTGATCGTATCTTTCCTTCACCGTAGGGCTCTCGAGCGTATCCCAGCCGATATCCGTATCGAAGGTGGTGTGTCCCGCATGTCGGATCCAGGAATGATCAAGAGGATCAAAGCTGCCGTCACCATCCCCGTCATGGCCAAAGCGCGTATCGGTCACTTTGTTGAATGCCAAATCTTGGATGCCATTGGCATTGATTTCATCGATGAATCCGAGGTCCTGACCCCAGCCGACAACGTCCACCACGTCACCAAGCACAATTACAAAGCACCATTCGTTTGCGGATGTAGGAATTTGGGAGAAGCCTTGAGACGTATCAGCGAGGGTGCTGCTATGAGTACGTTGGGAACACCTGCGAAAGTAACAGTACTTGTCTTTTAGAAAAAGTGATGCTAATAGTGTGGTTTGGGGGGAACAGTCCGAACCAAAGGAGAAGCAGGAACTGGTGATGTCGTCGAAGCAGTCAAGCATATGAGAACACTCAACTCGGAGATCAAGAAAGCACAGAATATGTCCGACGAGGAGCTCTACGTCATGGCCAAGGAGATTGGTGCTCCTTACGATCTGTTGAAGAAGACTGCTCAGCTCGGACGTCTTCCCGTCGTCAACTTTGCGGCTGGAGGTGTTGCTACACCTGCTGATGCTGCTCTGATGATGCAATTGGGTTGCGATGGTGTCTTTGTCGGAAGCGGTATCTTCAGATCCGGTGATCCAGCAAAGAGAGCTAAGGCTATCGTTCAGGTGAGTGGTTGATGGAACAGTGAGCGTACTCTTTTGTTGTTGGTGGACGTTAGTAACTAATATATATGCCGGGATTTTGTAGGCCGTCACGCACTACAACGACCCGAAGATCCTGGCTGAGGTGTCGGAGGGTCTCGGCGAGGCTATGGTTGGTGTCTCGGTTTCGAAGCTCCCAGAGTCTGAGAAGATGCAGGGTCGCGGATGGTAAGATGGTCTAGCTTCTGATGGCTTCTTCGTCTTCTTTACACCTCCGGTTACCTTTTTTTTTTACCGGGTCTGTTGTTGGTAGACCTACACTGTTGTGTTATCTTATAATACTCCATTAGCATCCGCGCATTCAACATTACATTCCGTCGAGTAACATGTCGGTATTCTGAATTCATGAAGCTTTCTTCTTCTGCACCTGTTCCCTTACGTTGTCTGTAATCGGTATCGGTATCGGTCCGAGATGCATAGAGTGTTGTTCCAAGCAAGCAAGGTATAGCAACCAGGTTGCAATTAGCAGGTAGAGCTAGATTGATGAGGGCTAGCTAGCTGGCATATACGTTGAGTAATGTTTGCAATTTGGTGGGCGAGCTTGGGGTCTCAAAATGTATATTGTCCAAGTAGGCTGCCCTGTTTCGGGTCGTACATATATAAACCTACGCAAATGGTAATAAGTGTGCAGTCTCATGATTACATTCAACGGTTGAGGGGATATCAACACCGAGCATCACATGAGAAACAATTCATAGCGACGGTTTCAATAAGGAGCAGAAGTTCCGAAATCATAACCGGTTAGCCAGACACCGTATCACGGGGTAAAAACGACACGCAGGCAATGAGAAAACAATAAATTAGTCTAAATTTTCAGAAAATTGAAGCCAAATCAAATCGAAAATTGAACCAAAGAATGAAAGGGTATCAACAGTATCCACAAGAAAGAAGTCGTTTTTCGTTTTTTTTTTTTTGTCCTTTCCTCTCCATTACATTACTAAGAATCCAGACACGACGATAATAACCAAACAATAATGAAAAGATTAAAAAAGAAGACAGGCAATCATTATCGTATCATGAATTTTCCGGACTCCAATAACGCAAACTCCTCCAAATGAGATACCCCTTCCCTAAAGTCCTGAGAAGAAATCGTAAAACGCAAGTCGTGAAATAAGGAGGCCATTAAACCGGAATGGAACGAAAAGGAGGTAAACAGAACGACAATCTCTAATCTTAACCAAGAGCACAGTTTCAAGCTGATGTATATCATTCCTGAACGCTCCACACTCTGTGTGAGCATACAAGTAAATAATGAGATGCCAGCAGAGAAACAGGCGTGGTTTAGAACGGAGAGTCATCCTCGCTTCGCTTTCGTGGAGCTCTATTCTCTTGTCCGGCGACTTGGGCGAAGGCGGATTTTAGAAGCGTTGGCTTGCTCCTGATAAAGACAATCATGTTAACATTACTGTATTCGCGAGTGCGATTAGGGAGGAATGACTGAATACGTACTTTCCGTACTGCTTCTTCTTCTGGGATGCCAACTTTTGAGAGCAGGGGCTCATCATGCTGTCGGTTGGAGAGTTGAACTTTTCGGCATTGGTAGCACTGTTGAGAGCAACAACTCGTTAGCTTTGGTGCTGCTGCTAATGAATATAAGACGAGACTGAAGGTGGGAACGTACTGCTCGGTAAGTTTTTGCTGGAGTAGCTTTCGCTGGGCCTCGAGGCTATCAGCCGGAGAGCCCTGGAGTTGGTGTAGCGGCTCGACGACGGCCATGGGAGAGCCCTCGGATGTGGTTGGGATGCTGGTGTTTGCATCCTCGAGCTCTTGGGCAGACATTGGTGCGGACATGCCAGCTCCGTTGAGAGGGACTTCAGAGAGTGGGAGTGAAGACATTATGATATGGCTTTTTGAGGGTTGGTAAATTCTTGTGATTGGAATGGTCAAGTCAAGTAAGTAGATGAGCGTATTGGTTTGTGAGAATTGTTTGGTGATTAAGAGTCTGAGATTTGAATTTGAGCTGGTTGATAGCAGGAACTAGAGATGCGAGTGAGGCTGAGAGATGCAGAGAGATGCAGGTGTCCTTGGGGGGGTGGGAGGCCGAGATATAAAAGCTTTTCGACGGAGCTGTGGAGAGGTATGTATGACGGCGTGTCAACAAACCAACCGTAGGGAACTTGTCAATTTGCGTTTCCAAAACAACACCGTTTGACGAACAGGGAAACGCCATGTAGCTATTTCCCGACAAGACGTGTATTTAGCCAAGTGGGTAGTCTGGAGAGGCCAATATGTTTTCCGTTCGCAGAAGGTCGGAGTCGAGGGGTGCGCGAGAGGCAAGGGTCGTGTTGATGAGGTTGGTGGGTACCGTTGGCAGGGCAACCAGAGTCCTTTTGGTCGGTTGCTGGTTTCTTTCGGAAGTGGGCGACGGCCAACGAAAAACGGGTTGAGTTCATCGTCCTGGAAAAACTTCCCGCCTGACAAGGATCCTTCGACACGTTCTGGCCGCTCTCCACGAAATGCTCCACGGCGAGACATAGACATTTGCAAAGTCGCTGACGGCCGAGGCTGGACGCAAGGGATTCTTGGCTGTGGAGATGCGCTGGTTACTGACAGATGAACGAGGATACTACATATATAGGTCGGAAGTCCGAAGGTGATCGAGGGGCTCTCACAAGCGATGGCTATTGCGCCCGCCTTTCGTACACCAAGCAATATATATATATCGATATATACTTAGGTGTATATGACCTCGTTCATCATATCGTTACTCCTAGAAGGAACGATCAGGTCGATCGAGCTACCTGAGATGGTACCATCTCCCACGGATGTGGACTCGCGGTCAGAGCTGGGCGGCTGCCCACCGAACACTTCCTACGATGAATGATGCCGTTAGCTGCTCGAAAGCGATGTGATGGCAGAAGGAGTAGTGATCTTTATCCTCCGTTCGCTAGCTTTATAGTGGTATTCGGACATCTTCGTATCCTGAATACGACACCACCTAGTTTGCACACATGGGGATACTTGGTCTCGTTTCCAAACCCTACGCTTTGTTTCAACGAGACCAGAGATACTTGGTTTTTGCAGTCCTGGGCCTAAGATCAATAGTCTATCAAGACAAGTGCATTGAACTAGGGTTGCCTATAAAGCCTATCAAAGTCGCGAACCTAAACCTTCCTTGATGCGACGCTGGTAACGACTAAGTGTACGGCACAACCAGTTTATCAATTTGATTGTCAAGTCACGGTTTGGGTCCTGGTTACACATTCGCCAGAGCGCCATCGCGAAGAATCTCGATGATTGTGGGTGTTAGGATGATTGCTTGGCGGTAACATTCCCATATGATACTCCGTTACCGTCTCGTCCGACTAATATGCCCAAACAGCTACGCTTTTCAAATTGATGAATGTACAATACACAGATATTTTAATCAATTCTTTTTGGTTCTGTCAATCTACGTTTAACGTTCCTAAGTCTTAGAGATCCGATTTTGTGTCAGATGGTGGGTGGCGATTGTGAGGATTATGGTCTCGGAGTTCCAGGTCTTGAGATCCTTCTACCCTTCATTTGGTAGATACGGACCACCAGAAGACTGGAGGGAAAGACAGACTGCAAAGAGAGGACAAACAGGACGGGCTCTCCGGCCAGTGTAGACGGTATTTCCCATGTAATCAGGTGGATGGTGAAAATGGTGTTGTGCTGGGGCCCGGGCTTGGCAAAAGGAGGCAAAGGCCGCGCGATTCGACAATTTTGCCCGTTCCTTCTCAACCACACCGCCTCTGACATCAATCACCACCATTCGCAGCAGCTGAAAGAGGAGGGTATCACGGAACAACTCGTAGGCTCAGTCACTCAGAGACCGGAGCTTCAGTCGACACTGGACACGCAAGGGCACTCGGTGGCTACCGGGCCTCGTCAGGGTATGCAGGGACTCCTTTTGCTCGTTATCAGGGGATGTTTGTTCTGGTGGCTAACTAACAGTTTCAGCGCAGTTGTTTTTATTCATTCCAAGCGAAGGCCTGCCTGCCTGCCTGCACCAAGTGCTCATAAAACACCTTCCAAAGCCGCTTTCGCTATCGCGTCTGCTCTGAAAAGTCCGTCCGGAAGGCACTGCCTTGGGATAACCAACGTCTATCAGTGATTGGAGATATACCCGATCGCTCGTAAAGCTTGCTGCCCCATTATTTCTCCCGGGCCTGAGGTTTTTTTATTTTTTTTGGGTGGTTATTATTGTGTGGCGCTTTTTTTTTTTCATTTTTGGGAGGGCGTCGCCGTCTCGTTGCTGGGCGTCATTCACCTAAAATCACTCTGCTCTTCTCCCTGCCTCCTCCACAAAAGCCACCCACCGTACACAACTTTGACGTGAACTCCGTCCGCCGAACGACAAATCGCGACAGGGCCTTCATTGGAATCGCAGGTTGCTGAAGGGGTGGATCTCATTATCTCGAACGACCTGGCCCGCTTCGTGTTGCAATGCGTGGAAATCCCCGGAGGAGAGAATCTGTGAACAATCTCCCCTAACCACTGCCTGCTGCCCAAGAAGCACCAGCGCTGCCGACGCACCGACTCTTTTCCATCTCTCCCGCCAACATCAATCCTTCCTCATTCCTCTTTTCCCATCCATCCTTCATCGCAAGCTTTCCTCATATCGCGACACGCACGCTGCATACTCAACCGCCCTTCCCAACCATCTCTCTCACTACCCATAAGCTGATCAAAACCACCTTTTTTGGTCTGAATCCTTCAAATTGGGATCCGCCGACACGTCGGTCCATCTCATTCCCCTGAAACCCCTCACAACCCTCCCATCATGACGTCCACAGAGACTGTCCCGCCGAATGGCACAGCTCTGCTGGCCATGGAGCCGGAATCTAATGACCAATTCAAAGCCGAGCCATCACCCATACTATCTTCAAAACCGGAAACGGAAGATAACTCGACGCTGAAGAAGGAAGAGTCGTCATCACCTTTATCGAACCTATCACCTCAAGAAGTTTCCGCCTCTACAAATCCCTCATCGCCACGAGATGCCAAAAATGAAGGACTCGAAAACTCGGAGAACAGTATCAAAATGGAAAAGACCGAATCACAAAGCACCCCACAACCCACACGGGGTAAGAAGGGCAAGAAGTCTAGGCATATCGTCCTGTACAACGACCTTCCAGATAAAACTGAAGAGGCCCAGTCCAAGTTTCAATTGATGGAGCAATGCACATACACTCCAAAGTCTTTAGCTGACTCCGGCCAGGAGGAAGAGCTGATGTCCTGTGATTGTCGTCCAGAGTACTGTAAGTCTATTCTCCTCTCAGCTACCTTTCTTGCAAACGATTTGCTGATAAAGTACTTGCCTTAGCCAACGGGAAGAACTATGCCTGTTCTCATGCCTGCATCAACGCTGAGACGTTTGTTGAGTGCGTCGATGGAGACTCTAATTGTGGAGGTCAATGTCAAAATCAACGCTTCCAAAACAAACAATACGCAAAGGTATCCGTCATCCAAACCGAGATGAAGGGTTACGGCCTCCGTGCAGACAATACCATGGAGCCTGGCACCTTCATCTTCGAGTATATTGGTGAGGTTATTGGCGAATCGCAATTTCGAAAACGCAGAGACCAGTACGGCAAAGAAGACATCAAGCACTTTTATTTCATGTCAATAAAGGTCGGCGAATACATCGATGCCACAAAGAGAGGATGCTTGGCTCGTTTTTGCAATCACTCTTGCAACCCAAATTGCATGGTGGAAAAGTGGGTCGTCGGAGGTAAACTCAGGATGGGTATCTTTGCCAAGGTCAAGATCGAACCTGGCGAAGAGTTGACCTTTGATTACAATGTCGACAGATACGGAGCCGAACCCCAGAAATGTTTTTGCGGCGAACCGAACTGCATCGGATACATTGGTGGCAAGACTCAATCCGAGGCTTCGACGAAACTTCCAACGCTCTACCTGGAGGCTCTCGGTCTTGACGAGGATGATGGGTGGCAGACGGCCACGGCCAAGAAGGTGGTTCGGAAGAAGAGGGATTCGGATGACGACTATGCTACTGCAGTCAAGACACGGCTACTATCTCACGACGGAGTTCCCAAGGTCATGGGTACCCTCATGCAAGCAAGCAAGCGGTGGATCGTTGTTAAATTGTTGGACCGTATAGAAGCATCACCTGACCCGAAAGTCCTACCTAGGGTCTTGGAGATGCACGGCTACAAGATTTTCAACAGACTACTCGGCGAGTGGAAGACGACGTCCGACGTCCTCATCCCAATTCTCAACATCATGCACAAATGGCCGAGGATTACAAAGAACAAGATTAGTTCTTCGAAAATCGAGGGTACTGTGAAAGATCTTGCGGAAACCTCGGATGACCCAAAGGCAAAGGAGTTGGCAACGGAACTGGCAGACTCATGGAGCGCCCTAGAAATGGGCTACCGAATCCCGCGACGACAGAAGGATTCGAACGATTCCCCGAATCCGGAGCTTGAACGACGGAACCGACGCCGCAGTAGGTCGAGATCCCGGACACCGGAGCCAAAAGAACCCGTCAACATCCCAACCGGCCCTCGTAATTCGAAACCCGTCTTTATTCCAAAGTCTCGAGGAACAGCATTCCCCAAAGATGCACCGAAAGGACCTAGGTTGGCTAATCTTCCCCTACCCCAGAATTGGAAGACAGCGAAAAATGCAGACGGCAAAACGTATTACTATCATACTGTTACCCAAGCTACACAGTGGGAGCACCCTGGGAAGTCTACGCCTCCGACACCGTTAGCAGCCAAGAGACCGATTGTGTCACAGCAGAATGAAGAGGTGACCCGCATCCTTCAGGAGATCGCGGCAAAACAAGCTCGGGAAGCTGAGGAAAAGAGGTTGGCTTCATTGAAGAAACTGAGTCCCGTTGAGGCTGTTGAAACAGAAGAGGACAAAGAGAAGAAGCTGATCCACCTCGAACGGAAAGTTAAGCTTGCGGTATGTTTGTCTATACGAATCAAGAGGAAGCACAATGATCTGACTTCTCGTTGTTTAGTACTATTCTATCGTCAAGGAATCGACTGCCGTTTACCTTCCTAAAATGGGTAAGGCTGAGGTGAAGAAGAGGAACGAAGAGGTAGGAAAATATGACAATTTATCGTTTCCATGTACGCTCGCTAATCTCGACCCTAGATTACCCGCCTTTTAGCTAAAAAAGACATGAAGAAAACGGGAATCAATACACCGCCGGCAGCCGACTCTGAAAAGTACCGTCAAATTAGAAAGTTCACCGAGAGTTATATGAGGAGTCTTTGGAAGAAGATGAAGGTCCACTATGCCAACAAGAAGGCAAAGGGAGCCGCAAACAAGGGATCGAACTCTAACCACGACGATGAGACACCGGATGCGGTAGACAATGATCTTGCAGCAGAGATGGCTGCTGAAGTTGCAGATGCTGAAGCCTCTGCCGATCTGGATGAACCGTATACTGCTAAAGGGGATGGCCTTGCATCTGGCGACCCGAGCCCAAACGCCGGTTCCATGTCACCAAAACGAAAGCGATCAGAGAGCGAGGACGATGAGAACGAAGGCAACGGTGGCGTGTCCCCGAAGCGCAGTCGAATTAACGAAACGCTTGTGCTCAAAACCGTTCCGCCACCGCCACCTGAATCTCCTCCACCTGCTACTCCGATTGAATCCCCCGCAAATCTCGAACCCACGTCGCCGAAGAGGAAACGAGAGTACGAGGAAGACGCCCCCTCTTCTGCTACACCAGCGGAACGTGAAGAGGGTAGTGAGCGACCTCTCAAGCGACCTCGCTCTCTTTCGAAGAGCCGCTCCCCCTCTCCTCGTCCGGTCTCTAACCAGACTGTCCAGACGACCGCTTGAGTCGCCACATCACGAGATTCATGATTTGCCGGGAATAACCTTCTTTGGCACCACAGGTTGACCATTTCGAATGTACAAACCCCCCTTTAACCAAATCCATTTATGCGATATCGGTCTGGCTTTCGCCAACGACCAAAATTTTCGATTTTCGCACTTTTTTTCCCCCAGCAAGATACCACAGCAAATGGCGCACACGAGGAGTTTTCTTGTTTTTATTCCAACAATTTTATTCGCGTTCCGACAGCATCAACAGGAGTCAATACGATTTTAACTCTGTTTTACGGGGAGGGCCTTTCTCGCTTTGCTTTGCCCATAAGCCCCTTCTTCTCACACATTATTTGTCAATGTTAGATAGTGGCGTTTCTTGCCTCTTTTCTTCTACTCCTTTTCAACTACGACACCGCGGCTCTGGGTGAATCAAAGATTGGAATTCCCTCATTTCTTTCCAACCAGGCGTTTTCGTTATCATCAACGAGAATGATGCCAGCTACTGGAAGAAATGCCACTGTTTCGATCCTTATCCCTCCCCTTTACACGCTTCTGCATATTTTTGATTTGCCCACTTCTACAGTTTCATGACCGAGGTGTTTCTCCGTCTGTTTATTTTCCTATTTCGAGATTTTTCATTTTCATCTTTGTTTTAACGCATTAAAAAGTGGGTGTACGCTAGCTCAGCTATTGTCTATTGTTTAATAGGAGGAGGAGGAGGGAGAAGACTGAAGGATGGCAGGAGGAAAGATGAATGAATGGAAGATAATCGATTGTATCTATCAACCTTTGAGGCTTTCCAGTTTAGTGCTCTGCATGCTGTTTTCTGTAGGAGAGATACTGTACTATTTTGAGATGGCATGACATTGTTGCGTTCATTTGGATTCCTATTGGCAGATATGGAAGCTTGAGATCAGGTGGTTGTCTACTGGAGAATGTATAGATCTTCTCCTGGAAGATCTCGAGCTGTCGATATCGATGTGTATGTAGCTAGATGATGCGGTGATAGCATACAACAATATAGATATTAATAACATTACTGTTACCAGAGTGATAGACGGTAACGACATAAATCTCCAGGCCTCGGCATTTTGGAACAAGTTTAGGTTTAATCGTGCATATGCGGAGTCGTACAGCTAGACCTCGTGTTCAGCCTCTTTCTGCGGACAGGATCGAATCGGTGCATTGATGGACGTAACCTGGCGTGGTGATACACACTATAGTACTACTAGCTGGACTTGCGTCAAAGAAACGTGCGAATTTATAGAACTAACTCTGTTTCAGAAGCACACCCTCCAGCATTCCTCCGAAGCAGCTAACATATTATCCTATTTTGCTATTATAACCTTTCTTACCTGTCTCGTCAGCTTGAAATGTGATAAATAATTAGGTATATTCCGAGGGTTGTGTTGCAAATGGTTGTCCACGGGGGCAGGGATGTCAGTATCGATAGCGCGGATGTACCAGGCATGACCATCGTCATATGCATACCCGCTGCCACTTATTGACGTATTGACGTATTTTGAAGCGAACGCCCGCCAGGTTTTTTGGTTTTTTAGTTTCTCATTCCTTCTGGGGGATACCAGTCCGTCTCCGATGCCGGTAGCCTTCTTCATCAATTAAACCGGTATAAGACGGCAATCCCGCTCCGAACTTTTTATCTTTTTTTTATTTTAATATCTGGATCTCATCAAGTCCATTCAACGGAAAATCTGCAATCGGACCCGCGGTGCATGTTTATCGGTTCCAGACCGTCGAAATAGCGAGCCAGTAAGAAGCCGTCGTCTTATATCGGATGCGGCCATGCATCCTACCCACAGCCCATCACGAGAGAGACAGAGATAGAGATATGCTAACGGGAATCTGCTATCTGCAGCAGCACAGCGGGATTTAACGAACAACTCATCACCGGGCTGCATATAATCAGCCCTCGCATACGTGGACTGCCATTCCAGCGGACGGATCCTATCTCTGAGTGCATCTCCTGTGCATCTTTTTATTTTATAAATACGATTCCTGGTCTGGTGCTGTCAAGCTTGCGGTCATTTCAGCTTACCCTTGAACCTCACTCACACCGTTGGGGTCTCACAAACCAGCCCTGGTGCCCGCCAATATCAACCCAACCATCCTTTTTGTTTCTCCTCTCTCTCCCTTTCTTCCTTACCTTTTGACACCAGCTCAGAAAGAAAAAACCTCCAAGGCGAATAATAAAAAACGGTCGGATAACGGCGGTTCGGATCACCAAACTCTACGGAACATCCTCTCGACGGTTTTCTCGAACGAAAAAGGTCGGTTTTCTGGGGAAATAGCGGAGTAGTCTGGGGTAGTTTTTTGAACGTTGGGAGTTCCTCCGACCGACACGACGCCCGCTAGCGTCATACCTCAGCTATGGCGACAAGAGCCGGGTCTATGCCTCGGACGCCGAAAGAATGTACGCACACGACATCGTAAAACCCCCACTTTACAAAAATTGAGAGTATCTTTCTAATCTATAAATTTCAATTCTGGATTCGTAGCCGGAGAACACCAGCGTCTGTTGAGTCCCGCGGGCGGCGACCGGCGCTATGGACGGTCCCTCACCATCCCCGAGGTCAGCACGAGGCGACAGAGGAGTTCGGTGTCGAGTTCCATGTCGAGACGGTCGATGAGAATAACCAGGAGCTCGTGGTTCTTGATGCTGTTGACTCTGAGTATCGGAGGGTACGTTTTTCTACACCTATGGAGAAAAAAAAAGATGGGCGCTGATGTTCTGGTAGTCTTCAAATAGCATGGTCGGTCGAGCTGTCAAACGGATCGGTAGGTTCCACACCGTACTACGAATCGAAACCATCCGGTTATCAAATATTAATACTGCGATGAATTACAGCCCTACCTCCTCTCCCTCGGTATCTCGAAATCCATGCTCGCCCTCGTCTGGGTCGCCGGTCCGGTTTCTGGCGCCCTCGTACAACCCTACGTCGGCATCCGCTCCGATAACTGCCGTGTCCCCTGGGGGAAACGAAAACCGTTCATGATTGGTGGCGGAGCGGCCACGATTGTTTCTCTGTTGATATTGGGATGGACAAAGGAGATTTGCGCCTGGATTCTTCCCGACGGGAATCCCGGCTTACCCAAGCTCACGATCGCATTGGCGGTTACAATGATTTATGTGCTCGATTTCTCGATCAACACTGGTAGGACCCACCCTGGCCGTAACTGCGGAATCTTGTAAGGGGAGCAAGGGGAGGATTGGGATGCTAATATACAATTTTGGGTTACAGTGCAAGCCGGAATTCGCGCCTTCATCGTGGATAATGCTCCACCGCACCAACAGGACGCAGCGAACGCATGGGCGGGCCGGATGACGGGTATCGGTAACGTATTAGGGTACTTGTCCGGCTATGTCAACCTTCCGGAGATCTTGCCGTGGTTTGGAAACACGCAGTTCAAGGTTTTGTGCGTGATCGCATCGTTCGCGCTTGGTGGTACCCTGGCATTGAGCTGTAGTTTGATTATGGAGAGGGATCCGAACGAGGATGGGTACGGTTACAATCTACGCACCAAAAAATCGGGTATTAGAGCTTTTACTGATGATTTGCCGGCGCATATAGACCTCCGGAGAAGAAGAGTAACGTCTTGGCGTTCTTTGGACAAGTCTTGAGTTCCGCGAGGAGGTTGCCGCCGCAGGTTCGCAAGGTTTGCGATACGCAGTTCTTCGCGTGGATCGGATGGTTTCCGTTCTTGTTTTACAGCACGACGTATATCGGTGAAATTTGTAAGTTTACAAAGCATAGCTTCCACCAAACGAGCTTCGCCACAGATATAGCCCATGATCCATAGCAGCATTCCATACCAGAAGCTAACTGGATATCTCAGACGTGCAACCCCACTACGCTTCCAACCCCAACCTAACCCCCGAAGAAGAAAACAAACTCTGGGAAGAAGCCACCCGTGTCGGCACATTCGCCCTCCTAGTCTTCGCCGTCGTTGCTCTCACCTCAAACACCATCCTCCCAGCCTTCATTCAACGCTCCTTCAACCCCACCGGCGCTGACGATGGTGGCGCCAAACATCACTTTGAATTCCTCCGAATCCCCGGCCTGACCCTCCGAAGACTGTGGGGTATCTCCCACGTCATCTTTGCCATCAGCATGTGGAGCACATTCTTCGTAAAGGACACCTGGGGTGCGACCGCCCTGATCGCTCTGTGCGGTATCCCCTGGGCCGTAACCCTGTGGGCCCCCTTCGCTCTAATCTCCTCCGACATATCCAAGCGCGACGCGATCAACCGTGGCTTCCTCCGCAGCACGACGCCATCGATCCGGTCTGGGGGGGATTTGGAGGATGAGGATTACGTGGATCAGGCGGGTATTATTCTCGGGTTGCACAATTTCGCCATCGCGGCGCCGCAGGTTATCGCGACCATCATGTCGAGTATTATCTTCCGGCTGTTGCAGAAGCCGAGAGGGTCGACGGGGGATACCAGTATGGCGTGGGTTATGAGGTTCGGAGGGTTGGCGGCTTTGGCGGCGGCTGCGATGACGATCAGGTTGGATGAGGAGGTGGATGAGGGGTTGGAGTTTGTGGATAGTAGTGAGGAAGAGGAAGAGGAGGTTTGAAGATCTTCTTATAGTGTACAAGGTTTTTTTTTATCCGAAGAAAGGAATGTGGGAAAGACGAAATAAATGTCAAATGATCTATAGCGGCTTTTTATATTATTTGGCATGTATCGATGGAAGTCCGTTCATTCAGTGAGAATAGCTTGGAAATTTGGCAGTTTGGGATACCCGTCTACCCGTGTGATTATTATTTTATTTTTTATAGCTTTTTTTTTTTTTACCAGCTGATGCATTGTTTCAAGTATACAGATAGGTTTGCAGAAGAGAGTTCATGATCATGATCAACTATCAAGGGTTTTGTTCGTTTACAAATGGGAGTTTGTTTACACGTATGCGGTATGTATGCCTTTACATATTTAAGTTATCATATAAGAGTATTTTCATTATTATCATATCTAGTAATCTAGTTATTTTATGAATAGTGTCCAAAAAAGTATTCTGCGGTATCAAATATATGCGCACTGAAAGAAAACCCATTAAAAAATAGAGCGGAAAAATCCAACAAACACAACGCCATTATGAGTACAAAGGAAATTTTATCAAATTCTTTTCATATATATCATTTGTCAATTTTTTTTATAGAAAAAAACGGTTCTCAGTCCGATATCGTCTAGTAGAGGAAGCTGCGCTTCTGAGCGGGTGCTACTGGCTTGACGGGAGCACCGGTAGATGGCTTCTGAACGGGTGCTACTTGCTTCACTGGAGCGTCGGTGGCTGGCTTGACAGGAGCACCGGTAACTGGCTTCTTAGGTGGTGCATCAGTGTCAACAGGAGCGCCGGTGGTCGGCTTCTTAGGTGGCGCCTCAGTGTCAACAGGAGCACCGGTGGTCGGCTTCTTAGGTGGTGCCTCAGTGTCAACAGGAGCGCCGGTGGTTGGCTTCTTTGCCACGGCCAGCTCATCAGCAGCACCAGCGGTTGGAGTCTTACCCACCGACAGGTCCTTCATGTACAGCGTGAACTGATCCTTTGGCAGCGTGAGCATCTTGTCAAACACAGAGTCGGCCATGGCGTTCAGCGCGGCGAGGAGCTTCGGGGTGGCCTTTTGGAACTCCATGGTCTGGATGAAGAGCTTCTTCACCGCGCCGGAGGAGGAAGGAGCAGCCACCGCCTTTACCGGGGTGACGGGCTTCACCGGTGTCACGGGCTTTTGCACGGTGGAACCGGACTGCACGGGCTTGACGGGCTTCACAGGCTCGACGGGCTCGGTATCGGTTTCGGTAGTGGGCTTCACAGGCTTCACAGGCTTCACCGGCTTCACCGGAGCGACGGGCTCGGTATCGGTTTCAGTAGTGGGCTTGACCGGCTTGACCGGCTTGACCGGAGCGACTGGCTCAGTAGCGGGCTTCTGCACCGTGGATCCAGACTGCATAGGCTTCACCGGCTTCACCGGGGCGACGGGCTCGGTGGCGTCCTCGGTGGCGGGCGGCTTCTGTCCCGTCGTCGGCTTCACAGGCGGGACCGCTTGCCGTCTGTACATCCCATACTCCTCCTGATCAAAGCTGCGCGCCATCATGGGGCGGTTCTTGCGGCCCTTCCTGCCGCGGCGACGTCGCTTGGGCTCCGGTTCCCGGCGTTCGATATCGTTACCCATGCCGTACCAATCCGCGCCGTAAGAGCCGAATTGGGCACCCCCGGAGTTGCCGAGTTCGTTGGGCATGTCTCTGATATCTTTGGGACTCCGGGTGTCCAGGTCCGCATTGCTGAAGAGGGATGCCGAGGAGGCTGTGATGAGGAGGGGGGTGATGAGGAGTGTTGTGAACTTCATCTTGATAACTTTTATATGTAGATATAAAGTTTGGGTTTTGTGAGGAGAAGATTCAGGTGCCTGTTATTATCAACCTTGGAGATATCGGAAGCGATCGTGAGAAAGTTATGTCTGAAGGTGAGATATTGACGAATTGAAGGTGATATTATGAATTAGATGGAGTAGTAAATTTGTTATGTCTTCGAAATTGTTTACGCTAAAAAGATTTTAAAAGGCGAGCGTTACCAGCACAGCTCGATATACCTACCAGAGGGTTTAAGATTGAATGAATTGGATGGTTAGAGAAGAGAGAACATTTGTGGACGGGATGATGTGTCTTTATATACAAAAGTTTAGCATGGTATTTTGAAATATCCCACCCAAGACTCCACCGGTGGCGTTTCTAGACTTGGATCTGGCATGCAGATGGAACGCCTCAGTAGGAACATGAGAAAAATGCGCAGTGCCGTCAAAACATGTCGACATTGGTTTGTTGAGACGTTTGTTACAATTGGTCTGGTTACAGTAGGACGTTTTGGGAGAGGACCGGTTTCCAGAAACCAAGCTCATGGAGCGGAGAGCTCGAGAGTTTATGGCGGACTAGAACGTTGTTGGACTCGGAGAGGCGGGGAGGGGGGTTGGTGCGGTTTCCCGTCAGCCCTGCAGGTTATAACATTAGTCTCTTCAAGGAACCTTGTGGTAGCTTAAAATCACTGTAAACGTTAGAAACAGAGGGCGAGCGGATGGCGAAACCGTGTATCTCTCGTTCGGGGCAGCTCCGTGTCTCGCGATTATAGTTTTAACTTGGCGGCCGGCACTAGTTACTGTGATGGATACTTGGGTTACATTTTGCTCGTTCTCCAATTACACCGAGATCGATTGATCATTAACATCCTGATTTAATCGTAATATGCCTTTTGAATGTCTTTTCACTACAATGTTCCATTAAGGAAAGTCGAAAATCTTCAAGGGAGCAATATTTTCGCCTTTGTGATTTGCGAATTTGATGGGAAGAAAAATAAACGTTTCCCAAAACAGATCCTGTAACACCTTCACTTTGTAGCAGTCTTCCCTCGATTCAGTCTGGCTCAAGTCTCAGGGTTGTTAGAGTATGGGCTAGTCTCCGTGGTGGAACGGCGAATCCGAAGCCAGTGTCGGTATCGCTCGATTAGTGGAAGGATCCTAATCGAGAAGCCAGTTCCGACTCTTGCAAACATGCATATTCATCAAACCCATTTCAACCGTAATTTCCACACCGATCTCTTTGCTGAAAATTGGCGTTTTACGATTGCATGATTTGTTTCCTGCTACGGTGGCGGTGTGTAACCATTCTCTGGGCTTCCAAGCTTCCAAGTCTATACTCGACTGCGGAACTAGATTCTTGACGTGTATGAGTGTATACGATTTGAAACTGGAAATAAGGAAGGCTTGCTGGGAGAACCAGTAAACTTGCAGGTTTAAGGTTCATTTTGTCGAATTTTCAGAACTAGGACTCTGCAGGAGGTTCTTGGGACTTTTCGATTGAAAGAATCTTAATTACTCGCAGAATTGTATACTGATCACTCGATAGATATAAACCGGGCGTCGGTCGACTTTCAAATCTAGAATGTTTCTGCCATCAATGATAAAACCTTTTCCGTGTTACCATACTGGCGTTTATCAATTTCCATTCAACATAATTCTACCATTATAACGGATACTCTTCACCCCCTGTTTAAAACATATTAGTATCTCTAGACGAGATAAGACGACATGGTTCCCGCGGCGCTCCTATTATCCTTTGTCCTATCTTTAGGACTATTTAGTGCTCAGATTCAAGCCTACCCTTATATTTCAGAGGGTCACTCTGCCCGTGCTGGTAACGACCAACCCCGAGAACCCCACGGTTATCGACGTATCCGGGAAGAACCTCCGTACCCCTACTCGCAAAAGCGGGCCGATAATCTGTCGAAACCGCCTCTTGCAGATCGAGTCAACTTGCCCCGAGCGCACCCAACTTGTAAGTAGCTTCCTTTTCATTCTAGTCTTGGCTCAGAGAACGCGAACGGTGAGCAATACAAACTGACACATTTTTAAATAATACAGCACGAGGAGAGCTCCACCCTGTAAACGGCACCGCTATAAACCCGGATGCCCGCCATCCCCTCGTTTCACTCGAGACGTTCGACTCGATTACCAAAAAGATCACCTGTTCCGGTGACAAAGTGAACATGGAGTTCAAGACGAAGGATTATATGAATTACGCTACGAGAAAATGGAATTGGGTCGATCAGAACGACAAGACATTTTTCTTTCTGATTTCCTATCGCCATCACGATGGGTGCAACCCGGACGAGGAAAAGAAGCCGCACAAGGTTATCGGGGTCAAATATGACGTTGACAATCTGGCAGCGGAGTTGACGTTTGAGACTGTGGTCGGCCAGAAAAGGAGTCTTAGGTTTGCGTCGAGTTGGAGGTTCATTTTGAGATCTGTTGGGGATACGAAATAGATTGAGTTTGGGGCGAGATATGATGCGGGATTCTTGATTGTACATATATATAACCTAATACTTTTGTCCAAAGATTTTACGAAGATACGAAGTATGCCCGGCCAGGACCGGGTTACTAGCAATATACAGAGAATGAATTTTGCAATATACATATGCTAGGTCAGTTGTTTTTAATTCCAATATATAGGGCTTCATAATACATTTAGAAAAATACATGTAGGTGAGAACAAAAGAAATGGTAGCGATCGGCCTTGCATGTGTAATATGATCGGTTATAAATAGGCTTCGAGTCTCAAGGAGCTACTACAAGACGGATCCGGATCTACAAGCCTATTAAATCGAGTTGGTGATCATGGTCAATCATACGGAAATAAAACAGTATTCGAATGTTGGAGTATTCTGCTGTCACGTGATTCACATGAGTATTCATTATTTTCATGCACACATGCGACTTACTCGCAATGTATTAATACTGAGGGGGAAAAAAGAATCTATATCACTTTTAAGAGGAGTTCTGTATGATTTGATGGTCTCAAAGCCAGCCTCATACGAAGCAACATGACTGTGGTGCAGTTTGAACATTTATACCGATTTTAATGTTGAATAGCTAATCCATTCCTGTGATTCCTGCAGGTCCTAATATCCTGGATGCATGCCGGGATGTGTGAAACCGCCCAACAGGTGGGTGAGCGAAGGTGCGAAGGTGTACACTAATCAGGTACCCGGTGGCTGACCTGGCCTAACAGTGAATCGCTCTCCTGACACGAGAGCCTGACACGAGCGCTAGCTGGGCTGTTGGATGGATACGATATCGATGTTGGGAATATCCGTCTACGCTATTCTCGCAGATCCGGATGCTGTAGAACGTCGCGGGAACAGTTGACAAAGCGAGTAGGCCCGTCTCCGATCTCTGGTCCTTTTTTAATTTCGATCGAACTGGCCTCTCCTTGTGATATATGTTTCCGTGCCAAAGAGGTGCGCCTGCTTTAAGCTTGCGCAATCATCTCCACCGCCGTCGAAGGAAACGTCAAACATCAAACAGCCAACACAAAATCGGACCACCTTGCGAAAACAGCCCACCTCCTGACCATCTCCTTCATCCGTCCGACCTCGAGTTCTTCTCCTCATCTCTATCCCTCATGGTCCCCGCACGATAATCCGCATACCATTTCCGATACATCAACCCTCCTGATCACCGGCGACCCCGATACTACCGAAAGCCTTTCCGAGGCAGTCGCTAAATGGCGACGCGAGCTTCGATGCGAGGGGCGGCCGAGGAGCTGATTCTCAACATCCTCAGTAAGCAGCGCACCTCCCCCACGACAGCTCGAAAAACATCACTAACGGACTTTTGGCACTTCTAGACAAACGACAGGAAACAGGAGAGGACGCTGATCCTGCAGGTACGGCTTTATTCTCCATCTTTGCGATGTCACGCCCTCAATCCACCCGCCTACGTCATATCTCGAACAGTCGCATCTTTAAACGTTCCCACGAACCGATAGCTAACCCAATCTTATTTCACTCCCAACAGAAGGCGTCAACCCCGGCCAACAGGAGATCTCGACATCATGGGCGCTTTTCATACTTGTCGCTCTGCTGCTGGCAGCTTTGTTCACCTCCTACTACCTCCAGCTGAAAAAGATCCAAGCGGTGCACGAAACGGTTGTCAGCATCTTTGCCGGAATGTTTGTGGGACTTATCATCCGACTATCCCCGGCGGCGAATATCCAGGCGGTCGTCACGTTTGATCAAAAGTTTTTTTTCAATCTGATACTGCCGCCGATTATTATGAACTCGGGGTACGAATTGCATCAGGTCAGTCCATCGCAATTGGCAATTTTGGGGTTTGGTTTCGTGGAAAGAAAAATTGACGCTGACAATCGCAACCTTAGGCGAACTTTTTTCGGAATATCGGCACTATATTGACATTTGCTCTGGCGGGAACCTTTTTATCTGCTGTGACACTCGGGTATGTCTTTCAGGTCCGTTGTCAGCATCTCAATGCTAATGCAGTCACAGTATAATAATCTACGTCTGGGCCTGGCTCTCTATTTCCATCGAAGGCCTCAAGGTCTCCTTTGTCGATGCCATATCCCTCGGCGCAACCCTCTCAGCCACGGACCCCGTAACCATCCTTGCAATCTTCAATACTTACAAAGTCGACCCAAAACTCTACACCATTATTTTTGGCGAATCCATCCTGAATGATGCCGTCGCTATCGTCATGTTTGAAACGGCGCAGGCCTTCCACGAAGAATCTGCCACCGCAAAAGTCAACCCCTTCAGCTTCATCAAAGGTGTCGGCTGGTTCTTCATGATCTTCTTCTTCTCCACCATGATTGGTGTCTTTGTCGGCGTCGGAACGGCGCTCTTACTCAAATACACTTATATTCGCAGATTCCCCAAGCTCGAAACTTGTTTCATTCTCCTGACCGCGTACGGAACCTATCTCTTCTCAACGGGTATTCACGCTTCCGGTATCGTCTCCCTCCTCTTCTGCGGTATCACCTTGAAACATTACGCCTATTACAATATGTCGCGTCGCACTCAACTCGCGACGAAATATCTATTCCAAGCGCTCGCTCAATTGGCAGAGAATTTCGTCTTTATCTACCTCGGGATCAGTCTTTTTACAGAGGATAAGCTGGTGTGGAATCCGCTGTTTATCATCATCACGAGCGTGGGGATATGCGCGGCCAGATGGGTCGCCGTATTTCCGTTGAGCAAGGGGATAAACTGGGTCATCCGGTGGAGGGCGAGAAGAAGGAACGGTGGGAGGGCGAGCAGTCAGAGCGTACCCGACGAACTGCCATACGCTTATCAGATGATGCTCTTCTGGGCCGGACTGAGGGGTGCTGTCGGTGTGGCGCTCGCTGCTGGTTTCCAGGGAGAGATCAGTAACGCGCTGAGAGCGACGGTGCTGGTTGTGGTTGTGCTGACGGTGATTGTGTTTGGAGGAACGACAGCACGAATGCTGGAGATTATGGGGATTCGAACCGGAGTGGTGGAGGAGATCGATAGCGATGATGAGTTTGATACGCAGTTTTCGAATACGTATTGGAAGTACGGACAGCAACAAGGGGCGCAAAATGGGGGAGTTGGGGGTAGAGGGGTACCGTTGACGAATGTCGATACGGGGAGTGGAGGGAATGGGAACGCGGCAGGGTATGGAAGAGAGGGGAGAGGAGGGGTGTACGGTGGTTCTTCGTCGAGTAGGAACGGGTCGCGAAGGGATTTGAAGAGGGCAGGACGAGCGTCGAGGGAGGGAAGTCAGGTTGATCTACTATACGGACACGGAACTGATGAGGACGAATACGACAGCGACGCGAGCGATCTGCCACCGATGGCTGCAAGGAGGAGTAGCAAAGCTAGCAGTCCGAACCTGGGAACTCCGATAGACGATGGCAGGAGGAGCGTGAGTCCGAAGGCGGGAAGCGGCGAGGGAACTTCCGGAGCGGCGACCATGAATCCGGTCAGTGCGTTGAGCCAGTTGGTCAGAGGGACGGTGGACGATCAGGCGGAGTGGTTCAGGCAGCTGGACGAGGGTTACATTAAGCCACACTTGCTGCTTGATAGTTCCAAGGGGCATGATGGAGGATCGGTGTAATCTCTTTCTTTGGTCTGCCTTGCTGGATTTTCCTGGTCACCGCCGTCTGGGTAGGTTGTTTTGATGTATATTTCTTCGGCTTGGGATGATTCTTGTAAAGCTTTTTAAAGATTGGGGTTATATGGGTTTTTTTATTGCGTGGTACCGATGTGATTTTTCATTTATATCATCATGATCATGGCGACGTGGTTTCATATTATTTTGTTCATAGATTTTGTCTGAATCTTCTTTCATCTTCTTGTAAATGATTATGCTTCTTATGTGGGTATCTAATGCTTTAATAATTTTCACCCATATTCACCCGCCTCATTGAAGCGTTTCATACCCTTCCTACGGAATTGAAGTTGTCGGTGACATATGACAAGAACTTTCTCGCAGCTGTATATATGCCCTCCGGTTACGCCGTTGATGTATCAATTTTCGGGATCGAAGGTGGTGTGATGTTGGTGGGAAACCTATTGGTATGCTGGTATATATACTCAACTATCGTTCGACATACTGTACGACACTCGCAAACATGGTTTAAATCGGGCTTAAAAGCGACCGTTCGGCCCAGTTATATACCCCGGAACTACCCACGTTCAAGTCTAATCGATAACGCGACTGTACTATTCGGTGGTTTGCGTTGAGGTATGATATCCGCTCGATGCGGCTTTGCCGTCCTCCGTCCAAAGCGATTTAAGCCGACGGCGACGCCGTACCGAGGCCCTGCACAGCGACAGCGACGTGACGATGGCCCGATACCTCCCCCGGATTTCACATTCCATGGCTACTTTCGACATTCGGTAGTTCGGTTTCGGTTGTCTGTTTAATATAGCCAAGGCCTTCACGTCTCTCGCGGGGATAAAAAAGACATATAACCCAAACTTCCCATTGCAAGCTTGCCTGTCGCCTCCCCGGATTGTCCTGCCTATTCTCTCACCTTCCCGAACTCCCCTTCCCAGCAAAAACATTCATCCTTCCTTCATCCCTCGTAACTTCACATCCTCTACCGTAACGTAAACATAAAAATCCGTAACAATGGTGTTTGAGATTCCAGCTATCGTTCAGGACCGCGTGTCCGCCCGCGCGAGGGACACGATGAAGAAGGTAAGCTATATGTGTTCGTCTTTCTATCGCGACTTTTTATATGATATCATGACTAATTTTAAGCCGAATTTGCTACATAGATTGAGCACTTTGTCGAGACGGAGTGTATCCCCGCCGACGAAATCTACGAAGCACAGATCTCCAAGGATCCCTCTCTAAGATGGAAGACCTACCCTCCGATCATTGACGAGTTGAAGAAGAAGGCCAGGTTCGTAGCTACTTTGTACTCCCCCCCTATAGAGAGATATGTCAGCTAATTGAAAACGGATGAAATAGAGCGCAAGGCCTCTGGAATCTCTTCCTCTCCAAAACCCACTATAGCGAAGGCGCCGGCTACACGAACCTCGAGTATGGCCTTATGGCTGAAATCCTCGGCCGCTCGCACACCGCCTCGGAATCCATGAACTGCTCCGCGCCCGATACCGGAAACATGGAGGTCCTGGCCAAATACGGCAACGACGCTCAGAAGAAACAGTGGCTCGAACCTCTGCTCGACGGGAAGATTCGCAGCGCATTCTTGATGACCGAGAGGTACGCGGCGAGTTCGGATGCCAAGAATATCAATATGAAAATGAGAGCGGAAGGTAACGAGTTGGTTTTGAACGGGACAGTAGGTTTTCAGTCCTCCGACTTTTGAGATTTGTGAAGGGACTGAGCTGACATTATGGGTTTAGAAATGGTGGTCCAGCGGCGCATGCGATCCACGATGCGCAATCTACATTGTCATGTGCAAATCCGAACTGAACACCTCGAACGATCAGTTCAAGCAGCAGTCCGTTGTTCTAGTTCCAGCAAACACACCCGGTGTCACCGTTCTCAGACCTCTCTCCGTCTTTGGTTACGATGGTAAGTTTTATGCACCCCTGATTAACCCTTACTAAATACTAATAATGTATGATAGACGCCCCCCACGGCCACGCCGAAGTCCGCTTCGAAAACGTCCGCGTCCCCAAATCTGCCCTGGTATTAGGTGAAGGCCGCGGTTTCGAAATCATCCAAGGCCGTCTCGGTCCCGGCCGCATCCACCACTGCATGCGCTCCATCGGTGCCGCCGAACGCGCCCTCGAGTACATGATTGCCCGCGTCAACGACCCCAACCGCCGCACCTTTGGCAAACTAATCAGCGAGCACGGCACCATCCGCACCTGGATCGCGGAATCCCGCATCTCGATCGATAGCTGCAGGCTCATCGTCCTCAACGCCGCCGACAAGATTGATCGCGTGGACGCCAAGGGTGCTTTGAAGGAGATCGGTATGGCAAAGATTGTGGTGCCCCGAGCCGTGATTGATATCTTGGACAAGGCGATTCAGGCCCACGGTGCGGGCGGTGTGTGTCAGGACTTCCCACTCGCGAGAATGTACGCCAATTTGAGGACTCTGAGGATAGCGGACGGGCCGGATGAGGTGCATATTGCGCAATTGGGTAGGAATGAGAATAACAGGGCGGCGGAGGTTATCAAGAAGCTCCAGGTGCAGGAGCAGAGGAGGGATGAGTTATTCAGACAGTACAAGATTGATGGAAAGTCGCATTTGTAAGGCGATGTATAGTAAAGGCCAATATGCGTATTTGGTTAGCGTATTAATTTCGTGACTCAAGGATGATACTTGGATACGAATCAGACTATCATGTATTATTAGCATCAAGAATCGAACGCTTGTTTGAAGCGAAAGAGACAAGCAGTTATTGCTTATATTTCAACCGTTTTAAAGTGATCAGAACCTTGTAAGGAACAGCTTGGTTTACGAGACCAATTAGAATATCTATTAACCTATATTTACAGGGTTAGATCGGAACACCGCTCAGCGCTGCCCATATCCCCAAACCCGTTGCCGCAGGAATTATGAAAAACCACGCAACTCTGAACCACATTTGGCCGTACAGCCTGGGGATTATATTCTCATACAAATCTATCAGCCAGCCATCTTGCGTGGTGGCGAGAACAGCAGGATCGAGCGGATTTTTCGGTTCTGTATCGGCTCGAGTGACCATGCTGTCGGTAGTTTGAGCAGCTGCGCGATTGGAAGGTATATGTTAGTAAAAGGGCCATCAGGATGACAAGGGAATATGTGTTTGCATACCTCTCAGCCCGGCCTCCAAGGTTAACGTGCCAATTCTCGGTATTCTTCGGGTGGTTAGGAAAATTTCTCGAGGATCACTCGAAATATTGCGGTTTGGTTCTTCCTCTTGGGGTCTACTTTCCCCATCTGTGTCTTCGGCTCCAGGGTGTAATGTAGCTGTGTCTTGATCCTCGAGAAGAGTTGTAGAATCATCTTCTGAGGAGATGACGCTATCTATAGCGCTGATGTTAAACGCATTGAAATGTTGTATAAGCCCGCCAGTTATTTTGGAATGGGACCTGTGTCTTTTCTCTATACATTAGATTGCGAAAAGTTAGCTTTATCCTCCTCCTCATCGAAACATCGATATCAGCCCCAAACATACCAGCGAATATTTCAATCGTAGAAAATAATGGAACCAAAAGCAACAGTATCGGTAGCATTTGCCCGAAACCCCATTTGTTTTCATCATTCTTGATCCCGTTGTGAGTGGCCATCTTCTTTACATCAAATATCCACTTCCCCGCCCAAATTATTGTAAATGAAGTCCTCAAGAGATCGAAAATCGACGACCCCAATAGCTCAGAGGCCATCAGGGAGACAAACGCTAGAGGGATAAAGCATGTGTCCAAAAGCCTGAGCAGGCTACCACAAACCCCTTTCGACTGTCCGTCAGCCAGTTTTCGCTGAATGATAAAGCGCACCCTCCACGGCGCGAGGATACCTTTCATCATCATGTAGGCGACGTAATCAAGGCTATTCGGCCTGAGTAGCACTCTCATCTCGGAGTAATACCCCCAAACCACGAGTAACAAGATCAAAACCATGTTCCGGGTCTGCGTGTGATACGCCAGGGCCTGTTGCTTCGAGAAGACACAACCGACGGGGAGACCGAAAAAAGCCAACCAGTTGTCGTTGAACGTGATAGCTTGCCCTACGAGCAGCATCCCAAACTTGATAGTGGCGAACGAGGCACGCCAGACTCTCACGGTGGTGTTTTTCGATTCCAAGAAGAGGTTTGAGGTTATCAAGAGCGTGATTCCGAATGTCGTGGACGCCAGCAAGGCTAAATCGACCACAATTTCGAAATGGTACTGCGCCATCTCGTTGGATTTGGCGAATCCGACAGCCAGAAGACCGATACAGAAGAAGAGCTGCTGGTCTCCGAGGGTCAGAGAGGAGGTTTGTAGCGCTTTGACAATGTAGCTTCTGTTCTTGCCGCCAAAATATTTCTGCGCCGGCGCCAGTTGCGAGAGGGAGAACAGATCATCGAGTCGGTTCCAGAATTGGTTGGCAATACTTTTTCCGATGAAAAAGTATGCAAATATGAGCATGAGGTAGGTTAGGCTTATCGTGAGCAAGAAAGAGATGATAATCTATACATGTACCGTAACGTGAGTTAAGAGATATCGATTAGCTCTCTATATATAGCTAGAAATGCTCATCAGATTTGATGGATACGGTGATAGAAGACTTACTCCAATGCCGGCCTTTTAGGTTTCGAAAGATTTCCGGACGAGAAACCAATGAGTTAGTAGAAAATCTAGAATGCCTCTCTGTATTTTATGTAGTTGATGAGAAACTGCAAGGTGGAATTATATTGAGTTTAACTCACCGCATCGGGATCAGCATCGTAGCACACCGGGATATCCAACCTGTTTGCAAATACAAAGTCGCATCCCGGATTTATAACACAGTTTGATTGGTGGTCTACAAATATGGGAGCAATATTGGTGTCGATACTGCTCGAAGTACCGGTCAGGTTCGAGCTTAACATGGCGGGCTCGCAATGCACACGATGGCGGGGCTGAGGTTTTCTCTTTTTCGGTTGCGATATATATCAAGTTTCACGAGCGCGAGCTACTTATATATGCCTTGCACATGAGAAGACTGAAGAAATATGTATATTAGGAAATATTGGAGAAATATGTATATCTCAGGAAATATGGGAAGCAGGAGGCAAAGAATGCCCAGCAAGGTGGCCCATTTCATCGTATTCGGATCCTTTCCTTTGTGGCTGGCTCAAGAGGCTGAATTATTTCGGAATTCGCGTCTTAAGCTTACTGTGTACGCAAGCCTAGATATAAGAGCCCCACAGTGTCTACTGGAAAGGGCGGCAAGGCGAATCATCAGTCAACAGTCTGTCTGAGGATCTTAAGTGGATCGCCTATTACAATTTGCGGTGCTATTATGTCCAAGCCCATCCGTTTCCTGGGCCATGCATACTCGACTGAAAAGAGGGTTCAGTTCGACGATGTGTACACGCGTAGTTCTCCCCTAGGCAGAAGGTTCAAAATGTGTTGTTTCTCGACAAAGTTCTATGTTAGCACCTCCAGCCAGTAACGAGACTGCACCTGCTAGCCTCGAAGGCTGCGCCTGCAGGCCCAGGGTTTCATGCTAGCACCCGTCCACAGCAGGCCACTTAGAGGAAGCTACTAATGATAAGGAAGTCGCCGGAGGGAGCTTCGACCAAGCGACCCAATTTGATTGATGAGCATTTGGTGAGCATATTTAGTTGGTATTTAAGTGCTGCAATAGCAGCCGTCTGGTTCTTGTGTATGTAGGGACAACTAGACTATATGCAGAGTTTGTTCTCATCCCGCATGGTTTATCAGGTGTGCGATACATGTCGGCAAAAGTGTGTAAAGAATCTGTTCCAGTTTGAAAATTTCAGCTAACATACTATCCTTTCCGGGATAGGAAGGGATTATGGTCCCACGGAAACCCTAAAACTGCACGGAAACGCACCTGTATTCATGGATCTTTTTATCATGACTATTGGCGTCTGGATCCTTTATAGAAAATGGTCGCGTAGTGTGGAGCGGTTATACAACGGGGGCTAGTTCGTTGTGCACTTTGTGTTTAGCTTCTGGTCTTCGACGAGACAATATCCTGGCAAATGTTCAAGCCGTAGGTAGACAAATGTGTTGGCTGTGTTGGAACATCAGATTAGGGTTAGCCTGTTCAGCTTGAAGCCTGTCAAACCTTCAACCCTCAATTCTTGAAATCTTCAACCTTTAACCTTTAACCTTTAACCTTCAACCTTCAACCTTCAACCACACTCAGCGATGCCTTCTCTAAAACGAAAGCGCAGCGGCGAAACTGCCACCGTCGCAGCCGCGCCGCCTAACTCCTCCTCCTCTTCCTCTTCATCTCGCGATGCGATTGACGCCATCTTTCGTCAACATTTCGAATCCAAATTTGGTGCCGTAGAATTGACACCGGTCGGAGCTATCAAAGACAAGCGACAAAAGAATAAGAAATCTTTACGCAAGCTAGAAGATGAAGAAGATATTGACGACGACGACAACGACTCGTCTCCTAGCTCGGAAGATGACTCGAATGCGTTTTTACAAGAAGATGATTCAGACGAAGACGAAGAACAACAAGAAGAAAGCGACAATGACCTCGAGGAGGACGAATCACACCAAACCGGCCTAAACCCCAACAGACCCCCCGTCCCAGAAATCGTAACCTACGACTTTTCCCGCCGCGGTCCGCCACCGACATCAAAACCCTCACACCGTTCCTTCATGACTTCCAAGATCCCATCCTCTTTCAATTCCACTTCCACGGCACCCAAATCCAAAGACCCGGACTCTCAGGAAGATACCCTGAATCTCAAAAACGACGTCGCGCTCCAACAGCTCATCCGCGAATCCCACCTCCTCGACAAGGAAACCCTGACCCACTCGTCCGGCGCCAACCGTCTCAAAGCCATCGAATCGCGCATTCAATCTCTAGGTGGTACACCTTTACAGAAACTCACCGGGGCGGAATCGAGGATACCGATGAATATTAGGAAAGGGATGGCTAAGAAGCGGGCGGGGAAGGAGGAGAAGAAGAAGAGGGTGGCGAAGGAGAATGGGATCGTGGTTGCGAAAGAGGGGAAGAAGAAGAAGGAGAGAAAGAGGGATTCTGGTGTGGGGAATCCGAGTGTGGGTAAATTTAAGAAAGGTGCTTTAGTGCTTAGCAAGAGGGATGTGATGGGAATGAGGGCATAGGTTTTCATGGGTGTATTACTTTATTATTGGTGATACGAGGGTGAATATGGTTGGTCTTGGAGTTTACACTGGTGATAAAGATGGGCGGGAGAAGTACTCTACGTTCTATCCCAGAACCGCAGGTTTTTCAAAAGTTGTTTGGCATTTTGATGATACCCTAGCATGAATCTGGATGCGATATAAAATTACAATTCCTCATTGCATATAAATCGAAGATAGCATGCACGCATGCTTTCAATGTCCTCACAGTCACCACATGCAATATCATACCAGTGAAACTTTTGCCATAAGAAAAGGTAAAAAGCTGGAAACCCGCCAAAAGAACGCCGCCACGGAGCAGGTACGTATAGCAAATACACACATCTCATAAGTCATACAGCGTGCCCATATAAGTTCATATACCCTCAGCAAAGACCCTTAATCTTCCACAGTATTCGTCCTCCTCTTCGCCCTAACAGCCTTGAAATGCTGTTTTCCCGACTTCAAATCTGTCGGATCCACCCCCTTCTCCAATGCTGCTACCAACCTCGCCTTCCTACCGCTCAGACCCTTGGGTCCAGCACCTGCACCGGAACCCCCGCTCCTCCCTGCCACATACCCGTACGGCGTCTTCAAGTGCACACCCCCACCCGTCGCCTTGAAAAACTGTTTATCCAAGTTCTTCGACTTGGCACCCTTCTCAGCTAACGGCTCCAACGGAACAACCTCGTCGTCTATCGAGACGTTGGTCACGGAGGTTAAATCGGACGGGGACGATACAGCCGCCATCGATGGCGAAGAAGCGGCAGCGGCGAGAATGGCTTCTCTCCTTTTTTCCGGTAATCTCGATGCATCGTACAACTCTTTGTTAAACTCCCTCCCATCAATCTCTGGGTCTTGGGGAGGTGGATGGGTATACAGCAGCTTGCCGTTGACATAATCCTTAAGGAGGAACCTCGCAGCACGGGATTCGTCCCAATTCCTACCCGTTCCTGTTTTCGTGAAGCCTCTGGCGCGTGCATAGGCGATTAAGACTTCTGATGCGGTGGGAATACCCGTGCCACCTTCCTCCGGTGGTCGAACATTGATAGATATTCCGTACAGACCTTCCAGGAAGCTCTTGGGGATTCTCTGGGAGACTAGACCGGCAGGTCCGGTGAACTCGCGGAGCTGGTCGATGGGGAGGACGCCGTTACATACTAGATCTGCTTTTGTGGTTGCGAAATTGGGGAAGACAAGACCGGGGCAGTCGACAAGCATGACCGAGGGTGAGAGGTGAATCGTTTGAAAGTGTTTGGTTTTTCCTGGTGTAGACGAGACGGAGACCTTTTTGGCGCCAATAAGGGCGTTGATCGTGGAGGATTTGCCGACATTAGGGTAGCCGACCAGGCCTACGTTGATTTTGCGGGGTTGGTCGGAGGAGGAGTCTGAGGGGATGGACGGGGCATGGGAGAGGAAGAGAGCTTCGAGTTCATCAACAGTTATGATTCTGGTTCGAGGGTCCTCGTTGGATTCGGAGAGCGCGAGCTTTTGGGTAACTTCGACGAGATCGGGTTTGGGCTCTTGAGTAGCTGGCACTTTATCCTCCAGGTCTTCCTCCTCATCTTCAACATCATCATCGTCAAGATCATCGTATTCATCGTTGTCGTCGTCGTCGTTGTTGTTGTTGTCTTCCAAATCCTCGGGTCCCTCTGGGAGCCCCTCTGGCTCGTCCACATCCTCGTAGTCCTCCTCGCTATCCTCATCCTCATTATCTTGCTTCGCCAATGCTGCCGAAAAGAACTTGTAATCAACCCCTTCCTTGTCAAAATAATCTGCCCAGGCCTCCCTCTGTTTCAACGTCATCATATCCGCCTTGTTCACCAGTAGCAAATTCTTCTTATCATCATCAATCTCCTTGACATAATTCTCCAAATCCTCGCTTCTAAAGTGTAGTGGATTCCTCGCATCCACGATTTGCACCACTAAATCGGATCGTTCGATGACTCTCCAAAGCTGCCTCCAAACTTCCAAGTTCCGTTCGAACGGCGTGAGTAGCAAATCGTTATTTTCAGCCAACTCGGCTAAACCCCTCCTCCAATCCAAAAACGAATCCTTCTCCGCCCTTTCTAATTCCGCGGGTGTGGTGCTCTCGTCCCATTCCGGCCGTCTGGGGACCGTCAACTTCCCGGCGTTGGCTTTATGCTTGTTGATCCTCGATTTTTCCTCATCCGCTGATAACAAGTAGGGATTTATCTGATCACTGTGGATGATTTTGATATTCATTTTTTCGGCCGTAAAGTCCGTGTTTGCGAGTTCGGCGGTGGCGAGGAATTCATCGAGGGCTTGCTGTTCAGTTATGCTGCGCATTTTGACCCAGTCGGCTTCTTTGTGGGTAGTTGTGTACTATTTTGATTGAAAAAAGGTATATGAGCCACCTAGACATAGTAGATAGATAAATATCATTGCGAAAGGGGGAAACACACTCGTTCGCTGCCGTCGCCGTTTCGTCGGCGGGTTCTGGAACCGCTGCTTTTGCCCCGCGTTGCCCCGCCAAACTTGTCGTTCATGAGGGTCCGGCCGAGACCCTCCATGTTTTTGGCTTTTGGTAAGCCCATGATTGGAACTAATTATACAGTCCCCGCTGTATCCGGTGATTTTTCGTAGAGTAATTGCTGCTGTTATGAGATTTGTGGATGATGCGGAGGGATGATGTTTTTATATGACGAAAATTGTTGGTCGTCGATTTTGGTTTGCCGCAGAGATTTTTTTTTTTTTTTTTTGCTACCGATTTCTAAGCTTCGACTCACATCCACAAAAAAAACATTACCAAGCAGACAACCTTCATCGACTACCTCGAAACGGCTATTCGCAGCTTCCAAGCTCACAGTCGCATTCCCCGTCCAGTTGCCGGTCTTACCCAGCTCTAAAATAGTACGTTTGAGCTCCAGCAAGCTCCAAATACCGCCAATATGCCAAAAGCAAAGTGGATGTAGGTACCCCTCCAACGGCTCTAATATATGCCACATACCACCTGCTAACACTCTTCGCAGCGATAAAAAATCCGCCCAGACCTTCACCCTCGTCCATCGGTCTCAAAATGACCCTCTCATCCACGATATCGATGCCTCCCAGATGGTATTCAAAGAAATCGCTACACCCAATGTTCCACTCCCACCGCAGCCCTCCCAGCCTTCTTACTCCAAATACAAATCATCAAACTTCTCCTCAGCATCCTCAGCAATTTCCGGAACGAGCAAGATCAAGAATATATCAGACTTAGAATCCGAATACGGCTTCAAATCCCGCGCGAACGAGGGTGAAGCTTCGCTTTACGGCGTCTATTACGATGATACAGAGTACGATTATATGCAGCACATGCGGGAAATCGGAGCGTCGACCGAAGCGGTGTTTATAGAAGCTCCGCAAGCGCAGTCGAAGCAGAAGAAGGGCAAGGGGCCGGCGGTTATTCCCGAGGAGGCGGAGGATGAGAGGAATAAAGGCAAGATGACGCTAGATGAACTTTTAGACGAGGATACGAATAAGAAGAATGAAGGCAAGACGGTTAGGGTGGAGCTCCCCGCTGAGGTGTTGCCAAGCGGTGGGTACATGAAGAGAAATTATCAAGATCAGCAGGATGTGCCGGATGTTATCGCGGGTTTCAAGCCGGATTTGGATCCCAGGTTGAGAGAGGTGTTGGAGGCGTTGGAAGATGAGGCGTATGTGGATGATGATGGAGAGGAGAACTTCTTTGGGGATATTGCGAAGAGTGGGATGGTAGAAGAGTTTGAGTTTGAGAGGAGTGCGGATTTCTTCGATGATGATGAGGAGGATGACGGGTGGGAGAGCGATGTGACGGAAAAGGCGTATCAAGTTTCGTCGACACCGGCGGCGGAGAAACAGAGAAAAGAAATCCCGCTTGGAGAGATGCCGGACCCGGAAATGGTGGGTGCTGATGAGACGGCAGTAGAGTCCGCCGAGGTGAACGAGGATTGGCAGAAAGAGTTTGCAAAATTCAAGAAGGATAAGAAGAAGGCGAGATTTGGAGACGAGGGGATAACTTCTGTTGGTGGTAAAACTACGAGCACGGCAATGTCCTTCGGCGCCGATGACCTTGCATCCCTTGTCAGCTCCTTCAATAACCGCAAGCTGAAAAAAAAAGGAGTTCCCAGTTCATCAAGAAGCATGACGTCCAGCTACTCAATGTCCAGTTCGGCATTGTTTAGGACTGAAGGGTTGACCACGCTGGATGACCGGTTTGATAGGATTGAGGAAGAGTATGCAAGAGAAGAAGAGGATGATATGATGTCCCAGTCTTCAATTGTGTCGAATGGACCTGAGAGACAGGATTTTGATAGTATTCTAGATGAGTTTTTGGGTTCTTACAATACCACCGGAAAGAGACACCAAATAGTGAGGAGAGGAAAGCAGCAAACTGGGATGGAACAGTTGGAAGAAATTGTAAGCAGCCTCTCTCCCCTGTCGGTTCTCGGTACACGATACTAATCTTGCTGTCTATAGAGACGAGATCTAGGAAAGCCGCGCTTAGCAGCCAAGTCGCGATCGTAATGGCTAACCCTCCAATTATGCTACGAAAAAGTCACATGTTTGATTTAGCAGGGTCGCAGGCGTATATGGAAAGCACAGGATACCAATCTAACAAAAGTTCGTGTACTGCATTGATAATAAACGAAAAGTAACGATTCATTTACCGTGACTTCTGTACACCGGGTATCTCTGACCACCTCCCGAAAGTAAAGGCTTGATCTAAAGGAAAACATAAAACCTCCCGGTAACCCCTTGCACGCTTAAAGAAATTCAAAGAAATCATCCACCGTAATCCTAATATCTATACCGGTGCTTTTCTTCCCCCCAATAATAAGGTTCCGACCCAATCTTCCTCGCAGCCGCCATGTTTTGCTCCTTAGCCCTCTCCGCAGCCTCATACTCCTTCTTCTGCATCCGCAAGTACTCCAACCTATTCCGATACTCCTTTCCCTCCATCTCCCTCCTATATTCCTCCATCTCCTTCCTATATTCCTCCTTTTCCTCCATCTCCCTCCTGTATTCCTCCTTCAGATCGTCCAATTCCTTCTGTGCCGCCTCTATCTCACGTCTGTCCCTTTCCCTCTGCAACGCTTCCTTTTCACGTTGGATCTGGGAGGATGATTTGGTGCGTGGAGTTGGGGCGGGGCGGGGAGAAGTGGGAGGACTGCTGCGGCTCCAGGAGGCAGGTGTGGTATTCAGGCGGAGATTTTCCATTTGGCGGGTGGGGGAGGGGGAACCTCTGTAGGCGCTGCTGTGACCTCTTTGAAAGTCGGATACAGCTTGCGCAGCGGTCCGAGAAGAGGAGGTGGGTCTGGACGTCGGCGAGGATGGCTTGGATGCAGGACTAAAGTAGTTGGGTACGGAACCGGAACTGGGGGAAATTGGAGAAGTGACCGATTTCCTCGAAGACATTGGGGGAATCGGCTTGAAACTTCTGATCTGCTTGCAGATTCTTTCTATCGGAATCTGCAACTCCATTGCCAGGTCCATAAAATTGGCGTCTACCTGTTCTTTATCGTGCAGAGGCATGATGGGTCGGTTTGTTCCCGGTACCAGCAGTCTGTATTTTTCGGTGAGATGTAACAAGGCTCCGTAAAACTATACACCACCAATGAAAGTCAGAATCAAATCTGGATGTGGCGAGAATGAACGTATTTAAGAAATACTAGAACATTAGAAAGGAGGTTTTTTATAAAAAAGAAAAGGAGGACTAACCCTGCCTTCACCCCTATGCATCCTATCGATGTAATTCACAATTACGAATTTTATAAACCCGTCCTTAGTGAGTCCTGTGCGCTCCGGCCTTCTAAATTGCTTGAACGGGTTGTGAATGTGTTTGGCGACTGTGACGTACTGGCACTCCATGGCATCGTAAAGCTGTGGAAGGATCCAGGCCTCTTGCTCCATCAGGGTGCTGGAGAGCCAATCTAAACATCAGTAGAAAGCATAATGTTAGCTCACTTAAAAACCTAAACTAGAAATCAAATGTCGCCGCGAAGGCAAGTATCACGTATATGAATTACAAAAATATACGCGCAAATGTAGGGCAAAGCATTGAAACTACGAAACCACAGGAGATATTCTACTAACGAAATTCTTCCTCCGAGAACCCATCCTCGTCCACGTCCAAGTACTCGGCCACAACACTCATCAGCTTCTCAACCATAATGTATCCCTTGTGCGAATCTCTAAAATGTACGTCGCAGAGTACATAAACGGATTCAAGCATCTCCATTAGCGCGTCCGCGCCGGGCGATAGGTTAAAAGATTGGTAGCGGGCCATGATACCGTGGTCGCCCGGGTCGATAAAATCCTCCACTGCTGGGTTCGGCATCTTTCTAACTTTTGCAAATATGAGGGGTTATGTGTTGAGTGTGTGTAATATTGCAGCGTCGGATTCGAGTATTCGAGTCCGCTGGGGGGCTGGAGGTAATGGGATTATAAATGGCTGTGCTTTTGGCGAATGGAAAGATGTCAATCAGCGCTTTATAATTTTTATCGGAGGTGCAAACGGGGTTTAAATGAATGGCGCAGATACATACACGAATCACGAGGCTCCCGACATTTTGGGGGGGTTTTCCTACTTTGAAGGATCGAGCGCCATTTTCGTCTTGAGCTAAGCCACCAGCCATGATTCACGATTCCAAACGCCACAATTGTGGGTCCCCCGCCATCTCGAGACCTTTGCCAATGTTAGGCACGGGCCCAAAGCCCTATTCAACGCAGTATACAATATTGAGGGCAAGCTGTGGACAAGCGAGTCAGAGGCTCCCGGAATAAAATTAGGATAGAGGAAACTGTATACTGACAAATACCAAGGCTAAGGATATTCACGTCCGCTAGAAACGCTTATATCTCATACTTGGTAAGAAGTACAAACGCGCAAATGATGTAGTCATTTTTCAAGAGACGGTCTGGCAACTTCAGCTCCGGTTGACATTCGTTGACTCATTACTGAAGGGTCAACCCATTATATTACGGCTCGGTGATTGGCTATTATTGGGTCTTGTAAATCGAGCCTGTTGCCTCTCCTAGGATCCTTTTGATCTGTCGGAACACTTATCGCTGTGTTGATTTTGTTGTATTTTCTACTCGCTTTTCTTAACTCCTCCAAATGTGAGATTTTATTTTTTGAAATGTCTGCGGTTGCGAAATGTCTGCTTTGTAGAAGTATTTTGAAGATTTTTCAATTCTTGTTTAAACCTCAGTATTATTGGCGACTCTCCTACAAGCCAAATTTCAGTCTCAAAACAAAATTCAACACCAACAACATGACCGAAACTACTTGATCAAACAATCATCTCGAGGTGACCAGCTTAGCATGTTAGCTGGGATTCTTTATTGAGTATACCAAGTACCCACTCCCGTTGCTATACAGGTGGCGCCCCAAAAGTAACAAAGATTCCTCCAATCGTCAGCCTGGCTGTAATACACAGTATTCGCGGAGGCAGGGCCTAAAAACATCCCCAAACTCCATGAAGTACTCAGACCGCTCAATATCATTCCCATGGTAAGCCACTTAACATCCCAGGTCAGGTTTGGGTATTCTGCCTGCGCTTGAGCCCTCATAGCATCGACCTTTTGCGCCGCTATCGATATGGCGGCAGCATGAGTATTGGTCACTACAGCAATAAATAAACCGATAAGAACCAAGTGAACGATAAACAGAGCCTGGGTGACGGTTCCTTTTGTCGTCAAATTCCCGAGACTGAGAATCAAAACACCGCATGCCACGAATGAAACAGAACTCCACAAACGTGGACCATAGCGAGCCGCACACCGACCGATAATCGGACCTAAGATTGTTGGGAGTAGCAAGGCAAAGATGGCTCCACCGCATTCAGAAGAAGACCAGTCGAATCGGCGGAGAACGAAAAGGGGAATCGCCTGTCAATGTCAGCTCTATGTTACTTAAAGTCCATGACGGTGTGAATATCATGTCTATGAGGACTTACAGCTTCAAGCCCGCAGCGAAGAGAGGCAGCCACCGTTATGGCCGTCACACTACCAATCCAGTTCCACCCAAGCTTTCTAAGGGAAGATACGGTGTTGGCTTCCCTTGACTGTGTCCTTAAAATTTCTGCCGACCCCTTACTTGAGTCGTCGCCAGCATCCTCCAAGTCCCCCCGAGTTTGCGTAGCACCACTTCGCTCCGACGTTCCTTGCTCGCCTCGTATTAGAGGGTCTGTTTCGGTACCTTCGAGTCCATCGGTAATCGTCCCGGTTTCTTTCTCAGGGCTGTTGTCCTTTACCGATACCCGTAGGCCAATATCTATAGCCATGAGAACTTCAACCAGCCCAAACACAGCCCAATGCCCAAACCTATCATATAGCGGACCCCCTATTATTGGGCCGGTAAGCTCCCCTATAGTTCCGCTCATTGTGACGAAGCCCATGGATTGTCCCAGGTTGGCCTCGCTAACCTGAGATACAAGAAATGCGATCCCAGATACCCACACAAACGCTTGCGAAGCCCCTTGAAGCGTGCGCGCCAAAATAATAAACTCGGGCGTAGGGGCGAGAAAAAAGAGTAAGGTCGAAGCAAGCATGATCAAGATCCCGACGATGAACGGTCCACGTTTCGAGGAGCTGGTGTCTGTGACGAATCCTGCCAACCCTATTCACAGTGTCAAATGATGGTCTTTTCTGTGGCGATTGTGCCTCGCAACTCACAGCTCGATATGAGGGCGGATATCCCGAAAACCTCGAGCGACAAAACAGACCATTGTTGTACTACTTGCTGTTAGCATCGGTATTTCCCAGGCATTTCAAGACGAAGCATGATAATACTTACTTTGGTCTTCCGGTATGTGTAGCCAGTGAGCTAAAAATTCCGGTAGGAGAGGAAGGACCTTTCACACAACATGCATTGAGAACCTCTACCTTGAACAGGTTGTATGGGACGGATTACTTAGCTTACCAGGTCATATATTAAGCCATCCTATGTACCACAGGATGTATCAGTGATGCGGCTAGAGCGAAATGAGGGCAAGCTAAAAATACCGTGAAAACTGCAAAGGAAACGACAAAAACGGCGAATCCTTCCGACGACCTCGAAGCCAAATTTGCCATCCTGTAAAGTCTTTTGATAAATACGAATGAAACTGAAAACAAATTGTCAATAAGTGGAGAGAGGTCAGTATGCGAAATCAGCCAACTTTCTGTGAGTAAGAAAAAAAAAAATCTGTCAAGCAAAATTATTCTTGGGAGCTAGAAAAATACGAACAGACGTAACACAGAACTACCATATATGCACCTTCAAACCTCGTATCACTACTAAAATTGGTCTCTGACGCACAAATTGCCGTCTTGGCACGCTTCGTGTGCTTACGAGGTAAGGCTAGTCTCGGGACAAGCCGCCACTTAGATCTTGATTACGACCCACCCTTGGAATAGACAGATTGAACCCATTTCAGAAATCTCGCAATAAATTGTCGAGCCTATTCTCACCAATGGAAGAGGTTGGATAGGTGGGGGTCAGCACGGGGGCTTTCCCGAGGTTGAGCTGAATCGAGATCTAGAAGAAATTCCCGAGATGTCCCGCTTGAATCTAGATCTAAAATAGGCGAGCTGCACCGTTTGTAACAGGGTCTTAGGATTACGGTAAAATAATTGAATGCCGATTGGGTGCAAGGATATCTCCGGAGTAACACACGCCATTGCTGCGGGATATGATTCGGGGGTAATTATTCCTGGCCTCGGAGCCAGAACATGTCTGGCGGTGTGGTTGCCTATGCATACTGCAGCAAGTGCGGCCTCAACAGGGTTTAGGCATGTATAAAATACAATGCTACTAGACAAAGTATCGAATGATGCGAGGCCAAGTATCTCAAAAAAAATAAAAAAATTGGACTTCTTCACCAGCAGTGCAAGAAATTTCTACCAGCCACCTCATTCTGCTCCTCTAGACCTTGCAGGAGGCCTATCTTTGTGATACTTAGAACTGTCCCACGCTATGTTTCACCATCCCGTAGCCCAGCGCAGCTGTATCACTGTTATCATATGTCTATCGGATCGGTCCTGCCTTCAACAAAGCATATATAATATGGACAATATAGCAGCTCTCATAACTTCTACGATCAGTAAATTCAGATTCTTAAAATCTCAAGACCTCAATATCTAGTTTTAGTTACTACCTTCTGACTTTAGTTCAATTGATCAAGAGACCGCCACCAGCTTTGACAATCAAGATGGCTAAAGGTTCAAATGAAGATCACCAAACGCAATCCACCAAGGCTTGGGGGGGTCTGTTGCCCTTGCTACCATCTCGAAACCAGGACTGTGATTACTGGTGGAAACTTACGGGGAAGCATTTAGCCAACATGGTAGATGCTGCCGGATACACTATTGAGAAGCAGTACGAAGCTCTACTATTTCACTATCATTGGATCGTAAGTGAGCTTCAGATAAACGTCTATTAGCATTCCGAACATCGGTCTGACCCCACACAAAGGTCCCTTACATGGGTCCAGCACCAGGACCCAATGGCGAGTTCGAATGGCCAACCCCGCTTACGGTCGAAGGCTTGCCCATGGAGTACTCTTGGAGGTGGAATACGGCTACTGGTAAGCCAATAGTCCGCTATTGCATCGAGGCCAAAAATGGATCAAGCGGAAGGCCTCTTGATCCCCTTAACCAGGATCCATCCAAGGAGTTGTTGAACCGCCTTCAGGATTCCTTACCTGGTGCGGATCTCACATGGAACAACCACTTCCTACGTGCACTCTATGACAATGATCGATCCAAGTACGTACAGGCAGCTGCTGCAGGTGCGCAATACTCTACGACGGTCATGATAGCTGCCGAGCTCAATCCTGGCGGCCTGTCAACCAAAACGTACTTTATCCCTCAAAGGCCCAATATTAGTTTGAGTCAGCTGCCTCTTAGTTCTCTGAAAGAAGCTATCGCTGGGGTTTGTCCGGGTAGCGTGGCTAGTTTCGCACTCTATGACTTTCTGGATAGCCCGGAAGGCAAGCTTCTTAGTCCGACGTATGTTTCCTCTCTTTTTTCTCCCCAAATTATCTAAAACAATGATTGAGGGATATAAAACTGAACCGTATCGTTTTCGACGGTAGTATGTTAGCTGTCGACAACATTCAACCAACAAAGTCGCGGCTCAAATTCTACTTCCAATCACCGCGTACCAACTTTTCTTCGGTACGAAACGTGATGACATTAGGCGGTCGGATTTCAATTCCCGACAAGCAACTGCAAGAATTGAAAAGCTTGATCGCCGCTGCAGCCAGCCTGGGAGATGATTTCCCCGAGGACGATGACCTACCGGTAGCTCTTGAATTCAACCCTCCGGTTTCGGACGCCCGCGAGGAGAAGACGTTGGTGCTACCCGGACACGGCTACTACTTCAATATTGCACCAGGTCAGGAGCTTCCGGAGGTCAAACTCTTCTTGAGGTTGACCGCTTACGGTTCGGATGATCTCAGCATGGGTCGCGGTATCGCGGCCTGGATGGCTGCACGTGGTAGGGGCGAGTACTGTCAGAGATACCTATCGATGCTCGAAACTCTTCTCCAGCACAGGCGGCTGGGTGATGGAAAGGGTGTTCACACGCATGTTAGTTGCCTCTTTGGAAAGAATGGAGAGCTAGATGTTACTTCCTACCTAGTTCCGGAAGTATCCTCTTCGCCTTTGATGCTCCGCAAATAAATGTTGTCGGAATATAGAATCAATATCAGAAGGAGCGATTAAATGAGATCTAGTTTTGGTTTGAATCGAGATAGATACCTAGAACGGATATTACAATTTAAACTATAAGGTACTCACGTGTCATAGGTTCCAATGGTCAATGTGTATACCAGTTTAGACCCCAATTTTTACGGAGATCAATCCGTATGGTATTGTGGTTTCGAGATTACCTAGAACTCGCACTCGTCCTTGAGATTTGTGTTGATTTTTATCAAATACCAAATGCACCAAAGGACCAGTCTCGTTGCCAGATGTAAGCAGCAAAGGGCCACCAAACACCCATCAGTCGAACACATTTTCAGCTAGACACTTGTTTTTTGGTGTAGCAGATTTAAGCAATCGAGTATTTATGAAATACCATTGTTCCTGCTAAATGTCCTTCCTATTCTAAATAATTGCGGGGTCCGGTGACGAGTCACTGCGGGTAACCGAATAATATTTCATCTTAAGATATAACCATGATATGCTACACACAAATTGTGTCTGAGAGCCAAGAAACCAGTGTATATAAAACGGATAAATCAGCAAAAGCGTAAAATCCCTCTATCAATTAAGCCGAAAACAAACTTGCAATAAAGCCAACTGCTCCTTTCCGTGCACCCCATGTTTTGTTCATACTAAGAAAGTCAGTCAAAGGGAACTAGAAGCATGCTGGCATGAGGATTTGCAACCCCGATTACAAATATAAAGAGAAAAATGCCGCTTTTGGTGGGTTACTCCTGTGCACGCGAGTTGGTGGAGCCGTTTGCTGCGGACAAACAGGCACCCGCGTCGCCAATTCATATTCAGCTACATGATAATTATCACCCTCCCAGCTCGGAAAATCATTTTCTGCCCTCGTGTCGCGCAGCACGGCGAGTGCGGCTGATGAGAAATGATGTCCGTGAAGCGAACCGTGTTATAAGTGTTTGCTAGTCCCGAGACTAAGGTGTTTGCCACTATAACACTCGCACTCAGGAACAGATAGCAAGCTGTGATGGCTCCACTCCGAAATACCCATCGGCGGTCGGTGTTTGTGCTCCGACCACTCGAGCTGGCTCGAGTGAACATAGCAACATCCCTGGGTTTTAATCATGACAGAAGTATAAAAGCGACCCTAATCTGCCATGTTGCTTGGAGGTTGTAGCTATAAGAGAACGAAAACAAATAGTTTGTCCGAGACTAGTTTTGCTGAGTTTGGTAATCTTTCACAAGTTTAGTGGGATCGAAACTGTCGTTGGGGTCAAATTGAGGTGGTTACCTGCAGCTACCCCTCCTGCTTTTGATGTGCTTGGTCCAAGACCTGCATATCCGAACCGCGAATGCGACCAGCTAATGCGGAACGTGGCCAAGACGAGGTATTGTGACGAGGTACAGGTGGAGACTTCACCTTGGTATCTCCATACCTGTTATCCACACTTCAGGTAAACAGCCTGCATAGAAATACGACGCCTTAGTGAGAATGTGCAAACTTAAAAGCATATATTACTTATGATATTGAGTGATATTTCTTACGCAAGCACATGACTCTCAACGTTCTCTGAGAGTTGAGAGCTGTAACCAATCAGCTAAGCTAGCGCACTCGCGACAATGTGCTGCAGCGCCCAAAGCATAAAACCCAGGCTAGAGTATGCTGGAATGCTCCTCTTCCTGTAGCTACAGCGCCACCTTGGCTTTATCTGATTCCTTCAAAAAAAAATTGAATTTCTTATTGGCCAGTACAGCACGATTCCTAACTTTTAAAAGATACAATTGGCTAGTTGGATCTGACACAACGCAGATTAATAAAACCCCAGCCATGACAGCTACTCTAGACCATGATACAAATAGATCTGGCACTTTCACAATAGCCAAGCTCTTCCCGAACGACTTTAATAGTGCGGATGATATCAAGGCAAGGGCACGCGCCTTGGCTGCTGAGAAAGAAAGAAGAGAGAGAGAAGAGAGAAATTTGCGAGATCTTGAAAATTTCAGGCTCAATGATAAAGAAAGACGGGAAAGAGAAGAGAAGAATTTGAAAGAAATCGAAAGACTCAAGGCGCAGGTTGAGCAGTTAGAGAAAAGCAAAACGGAACTGTTTCCGCTCAACCCTAGGAATAATCTTAGCCCTTCGTTTCACGATGTTCCCGTGATTATTATGAATCTAGCTGCAAGAACTGGAATTTCGACTTGGTTAGGTACAGCATCCCGAAGAAGAGGAACCTTGTACCTGAGCTGATGAACCGTTCAGATAGTGGCCAATCAGCACATACTCGACCCTTCAGATCTGACGGTTGGTTTCAACTTAGATTCTTGAAAACAGACAAAGATGATCCATCTTCTCCTTGGCTCATTAAAGATTACCAGAAGAAGCTGATCGAGCTCTATGATCCTGATGCTAAAAACCGAACAATATCTGAACCAGATCTCAACTCTCGACGGTCTCAAGAGTGGTACATTGGGTCCGTGGGCGAGGGGAAATGGGTGTATGCTGAGCCTTTCTCCATTGTCATAATTGATATGCTGAGACGCCTCACTAAAAGTACGATGCCTGAATAGATTTGAAAATGTTTTTTACGGTAAAGTGCTCGAGCTTCAAGACACCACGCCTCTTAAAGACGGGTATGTACACAGTCCCACTCCTCAGATCTGGTGGAGGAGAAGTCTTTTTTTTTTGTGTTGACACCATGCCGTTCTAACTATCAATAGGGGCGAGATTAAGGGCGGAAGCTGTGAAGGAAAGGCACAGGATGGAGGTAAAATATGGGGGATATTTAAATGGGCAAACCCAAACACGGAACAATGGAGACAGCTGACAGGGACCTAATAGTGAATGCATATTCTCACCTCTGGTCGGAGGTTAAACTTAAATTTCGTCTCCGTGCATGTTCAGCTGAAGTTTTCAAAATGTTGCCAGACCCTTTTGGGTATGCGTTCCGGGTTGCGCATCCAGCTGCATGTATCGACACGAGAATATTTGAACTGGAGACCACCCACTCAGCCTGTATTAAATAGCTTGCTATGCCCATCCGCACCTCTTCCACGGGCCTTTTCAATGGAGTGATATTCGAAACGATTGATCTTTTTCTTCTATTCCGATTGGCATAATAATATATATTTTTACACATCTGAATCAATTCGAATCCATCACCTCATCGATACTTGTATAAACTCCGTGGTATAGTTTACCAAGATAAATTTGAGAAGCCTCAACTAAGCAATAATGGATCGGATGCAAGACTCCGACCAGCAAGACCAGTCCAACTCAAAACCCCGTTCCACAAGGATATCACAAGTTGACGCCTTAAAAAATGGCCAGGAAAATTTGCAAGATAATCCTGACAATTGGTACAGGTGCGCGCCCTCGAAGCCTCGGATACCTATACTACACCGACGCGAGGGATCAGCACTCTGGAAGGAAAATCTACAGAAAGAACTCGAAAGCGTTGCTATTCTAAAAGATCTTCAGACGGACCCTCGTCAAAACGACGAACCACGCCGGCAAGGTAATTTCTGGGGCAGGCCCATCATCGAAAGTTGTCTTAATGTTGTCGATTTTTTCTGTCCCGATCCGACCAAGCATCACTACCTCCGTCTGGAGAACGACATTCTAGACAAACCCGGTGGCACGGTGCAAGGCACTCTATGGATTCAATGCGCACCCGGCGAGACCGGCGCCTACGTATCTATCAGATTTCTACACGCCCTGGCTCGAGGATGCGTACCTTGGTTTAGCTTGCACATCGCGTACACGTATCTGTGGGCGTTCGAGCATAGAGAAGTCAATGAATTTATCAACACCTTTGACGATCAAACCAACGGTTATATCGAGAGGGAGTGCGTATACCAAATCTCTTTCATCTGTATACCTATACCACGAGAGACTACTGACGCTTTCTCCATTAGAATTAAAAATTTTGAGGGTTTGAAAACCGAAAAGGGCCTCAGCCTGAATACGGAAGAAGAACGGCAGATGAATTATGCTTCATTCTTCGATGGCAAAAAAAAAGAAATTCCTCAATACTATGAGGCTCTACCAAACTCCATAGTCCCAGAAAAAGATAAGATACATGAAGAAGGGAAACCTAGACCTAAAACAAAATCGCAATCCCCAGTTCAGCATCCAGGGCGCAGATTTCCGACCAGGGCTCATATAGGGACCATATATATTCTTCAAGTCAAACCGATTATTTACAAAGCCCAGGGCGGCATTGAAGGCCAGTTCAAGGATATATGGTCAGCACAGGTCTTCTACAAGGCGTCGGGAGGAGGACGACCCCCTCGGCATATCAACATTCAATTCTCAGGTGACTCGAATCAGCCATTTTGGATCAAGCCTCTGCGTCCGGCAGAGCGGAGATTTGGTAATGCTCAAGTGCTGGAAATATTCGCAGGGTGCATCACCAAAACAAACCGAAGTCCTAGTAAATACCATGTCAAGGTAGGTCTTTACGAGGAAAACGGTGAAAAGATGGACATCTTGACGGCTGTAGAAGTCAGCACCGACCCGAAAAATACGTTTGGAGAACGTCGGGCACCTAATAAAATAGTTCCAAAGGACTATGTTTACGTAAGCAATGGTATCACTCCTCTTCCTTCTCGATGATATCTAACCAATTCTTTCAACATTATTTTGTTCCAAAAAAAAAAGTTTTCGCAAAATCCATTTGAACTATACCAAACCTGGATTCACAAGAGTTGTCTTTCCGAATATATCAAACTCGGTGCTGAACGCCGATATCCAAAGGATCAAGATTTGACAGGCTATTTCAAAGCTTCTAAAAGCATTTTGCCCAAAGAAAATATAGCCAAAGAAAAGACACGTACACGTGACGAAATTTGTGTTTCGCTTTACGATTCTCGCAAGGCGTACATGCTGAATCACGGACACAGACAGGACCCGGCTGCCGTCGCGGTAGCAAATGCAATCAACAGCCACGCCCAAAATGCAATCGTCGGGGTTTACAACCCTCAGATCTGGAAACCCTTGGTGGTTCCGGTGAGTAACTTGAAAGTCAAATACGCAGCCGGCAAAAGAACCTCGGGTGGAGTTACGGGTCAAGGTCAAATCATGGGATCTGCTTCCGGTGTAAGTATAGGGGAGAAAAAGAAGAAAAAAATACTATCAAAGCACCAAAGAGCGAGAAAGTAATCAAGTATCTCCATAGATTGCAAAACATAGGATGAATTGGGATACGAAAGACAGATACCCCGGTACTATGGAAATCCAAGATGATGGGTACGAATCCGGTCAAGAAGCTGTGGAAAAGGTGGAGGAACAGGCACAGGTACAGGCTGCGGTTGAAATAGACGATGAAATCTACCAAGTTAAAAATGGTCTCCATAAGCTATATATAGCAGAGGTACTATGAATTGCATTCTTCCGATCTTTGAGCACGGGCTGATAAACCTTTTATGAAGTGGGCTCATCTGTCCGCATTCTCCTGGGGAGGATTGAAACCGACCAATCCTACCGAAGGTAATGCTGACTTCCATACTAGCCAAATCTACCACAATTTGATATTTGCTACATCGGAGACAAATTCCGTTATGACAAGGTGAGGGTTACCGTATAGCCTGAAAACCGAAACAGGATGCGAAAACTAATGAGAAAACATAGATTCGAGGCAGCGTGGCAAGACCTTTTCGAGGAAGAAGGGGAATTAAAGAACAGAAACTCAGCTGACGAGGAACCCGTCGAGGGCTGGCTGACCATTGAAAAGGACCCGCAAAACGTTGGTCTCATACAGGAGAATCACACGAACACGCACGACGTCACGAAGCCGTCGACCTTTTATCCTCTGGCGACCGACTTAGATGAACGTATAGCCCGGACCGACCTGACCAGCGCCTACCCGTGGCTGTCATTTTGCGTCAGGTACACGGTCAGATTGGAAGGGTGTAGCAGAATTCTGGGTCTGGAAAATCCGGTCTTCACGACTCTCTTTTACCCTTTCACCCGATTGTTCTTCCATTCCGTGGAGAATTCTCTCGATACCAGATTGTTCAACCAGATGGTGCTGTTTGCCAAAACAAAAGAAGAAGCAGATCGTTTCAAGACCACCCAGCAGCTACCGGCGCAGGCTCAAGGTCTGCCGATATTGTTCCCTGGTCACGGGCACGGGGAAACCGTCCCGGCTCCGACGGTGAACCGACAACTAAACTCCCAGAGTAGTCTGTTATCCAGCAACGTTTCGAAAGGCTCAGCAGGTGGGTTCGGGGGGTTCAAGCAACAGAAAACTCCGCTATTCAGCAACCTACCCGGACCTGGAGTTTCCGGGCAGCAGGCGGCGGCGGACACTGCTACCAGTGACAAAAACAATCTCTACGTGCAAAAAATCAAGGAGGAACAACGCCTAAAAACACTGTATCTTAAGACTGAGGCGCTTAAGCTAAATCAACCATCTTTCGTAAAACAAAATATCGTCGACAACAGCGCCGGCGAGAAACAAACTCACTCTATAGATTACAGCAAAGACGGGCTTGCCGGGACAAAGAAGTTCAAACCCGGATCTCTTGCGAATCCCGGTGGGGTGAGTGGGGGGGACACGTACGCAACGGGAAACCAAGCCTCCCTGGCGTACAATTCGATACTGTCGCAAAATGTCAACCAGGGGAACGCTTCATATACGCAACTTCACCAGATGAATCAAAATTTGTGCAATATATTTGGAGGAAATACCCTGCGTAACGACAGTATTTTCGCGTACGTTTCCCATCCATTTCTGTCCCGGAATATCCGAAACTAGTGATCCCTCTTCCCCTCCCGAACAAATCAAATACTAAAACCCTAGATTTATATAGGCGCAACCTTGACCTAGATGCCTATAATAATAATAATCAAGCGGCCAATAATTATAACCCCCAGGGCTATAATTACAATCCCCAGGGCTATAATTATAATCCCCAGGGCTATAATTATAACCAACAGGGCTATAATTATGGAAACCAGAATATCGGAAACCCTGATAATTCAAACATCGATAACAACGACCAAACCAACCGCTGAAAAGACGAATATGAAGATTTTGACTGACGACCCCCCCGGGGATTTTTCAGGTGATGTTCCTTCATAGGTTTTTCAACTCCAGGGGGATATTTTCAGCGTAGTGGGCAATCTGCAACAAGTCCGAAGTATATATATATATATATCTCTATATTGCTTCCTTGCAACGTGCAGACTTTAAGAAATAATTGACCGCTAATTTTTGTACCCAAATTTCTTTTACCTTTTATCTTAATGTCATGTCTTTTATAAAGATATATAATATTTGCTCAACCAAGCGGCCAGGAAATTGATTTACTGACAAGCTGCTCAATATAGCTACCACTCATGTTTGATAGTAATTTGTGCATATCTACACCCAGAGCCGAAATATTTCCAAACGATCAACATGCGATTCCCATAGGATATGATAATATAATTAGTTCTAAAACTACGCGTCATATCTAGTTAACAGACGTTTTACACAGGGAAAGATGAACAAGGCGGAAGGGGAACCGTATCAGCGTTTAACAGGTAATAACATAAGAAGAAAGAAAGAAAAAAAGGTATTACCGGAACCCAAAGTAAAATTTTCCCTGGAATTGTCCGTCTATAATTCATCTGTCCATTGGCATGTCTCTCAACAAAGAGAGAGAGAAGAGAAGGAAACACGTATGCAAAGCTCAGGGGAAACCCTTTTTGATAAGGAAAAGAAAAAAAAGAAAACCATATTTTTTAACACCCATAGCATAGAAACCGCAATCGCAAAAAAATTTATAAAAAATAAACATAAATAGGAAATTTCTCCCCACCGCGGTATAAAAACGTTGGCAGTGAAAAATGGGAGAGGAGAACAAGAAACATCATCTACATCTCCATATCAACATCATCATCCAACGCACTCCCGCTGACCCCATCCGCCATCTCCATCCGCTCCTTCGCCGTCTTTCTCCGATGACTCCTCGATGCCCCCTTGCCGCCCCGACTCCCGACTCCCTTCGCGCCCCCTCTTTTGCTAGGGGTGCCCGACGGCGCCGGAATCGGCGTGCTGGCCTCGGACGGTTTATTACTATTATCGTCAAAATGCCCTTCGCCTGCAACGTCACCTGTTAGATAACCACCTCGTACCGCGTTGTCAACACCGTCCATAGAAATCTCACCTTCGTGATACATCTCCTCCAAGACATCCAACCCCGCCTTCTTCCTCTTCATCCCCTTCTTTCCTCCCTTGCCCTTGACCGCATCATCGGCCTCCTTCTGCTTCGCCCTCGCATCCATCTGCTCCTCCAACGTCCTGCCGTCCGCATCGTCATCGAGCAGCAGCATAGCCATCTCCCTGGAGCCCTTGTTGAAATCCACATTCTTGTACTCTCCCTCGCCACCTCCCACAACCACCTTTTGCACCTCGGCCTTCTGCTTCGCTCGCAACAGGATTCGTTCTTCAACCGTGCCCCTGGTGATAAGCCTGTAAACGTGCACCTGTTTCGTCTGTCCCAACCGATGGGCACGATCCATGGCCTGGCTATCGATCGTAGGATTCCAATCCGAGTCGTAAAATATGACCGTATCCGCAGCCGTCAAGTTGATACCCAACCCACCGGCACGAGTGGACAGCAAAAAGATGAACAATTCCGGGCGCGTCTGCCAGTCTGACACCATATCTCTTCTGTCTTCCAATTTCGAGGATCCGTCGAGACGTAGGTACGTGTATTGTCGGTAAGATAGGTACTCCTCGATGAGATCGATCATACGCGTCATCTGGAAGTACAATAGCACACGATGTCCGCCAGCCTTGAGTTGTTTGAGCAACAAGTCCAATCTTGCGAGTTTTCCGGATTCGGCGACAAACGTCCGCATGGAAGGAACTTGAATGGATGTGAAGCCGCCAATATCGGAGTCCGGCTTTGGCAAGAGCTTGCGAACGGGGTAATTGACCGGGTCCACCTTGTTCTCCACCAGGTGCTCCTCTTCGACCAGGATCGGGCCGGATAGATATCTGCGGGTGCGTTGGTTGAAGAAGATGTCGTCGGTTTCAAAACCGGAGGCCAGATTCGAGCAGGTGATATTAATCGGCGGCGCCGTAGCTTTAGGAATAACCATCGGTTCGAGCCTATGCAACCTCTCATTCTCAAAACAAGATCGGGAAACCTGTCTCAACGACGTGAGGGTAAGTGAATCATCCGGCTGACGCTGGAAACGTTGCTGGTTGGCCGTGTTGAGAAGTAGCATTGTTCTTGTAGGTACGTAATTCTCCTCGTACTCCGGGAAGGGATTATAATCCAGACTCCAATCCGAAAATACCTCGACCGCCCGCTCAATCATCGGATTGTGGAACGCCCTTGTCGCTTCCGCAGGCGAAGTATCGATGAACCTCAAGAACGAGAAGGCCGAGTTACCATCCGCGTATTGCTTTGCAAGGTAGGCCGGATTCCAAATGTTAAGCTTGCTATCGGACCGGTTGAGATACCGGTGCCTGAATCCAGCCTGCGATGTAGGTCCCGGAACATCCAGCCTTCCATCTCTCGCAACCAGTCGTGGAAGACTGTACTCTATCAGATTCGTAACCCCGTACCTCACGTCGATATTGATGCCCTCTCGCATGAATGATGCCGTCTCTGGGAATTTTGAAAAAGCCATCGAGGACGTCACATCCGCCCTCTCGAACAGATCCGGATGATTGCAAACCTTCCTGAACTGCATCACGAGATTCATCAAACTCTGCGAACCCTCTTCGCCCATTACCGCCTTGTCGATGATATCCGCCATGTTGATCTTGTTGCGCAAATTCTTGTAAATCGATCGTTGTCGGTACGTGAGCTCGCAGTAGACGTCCTCCTCAATCTTGTCACCAAGTTCGGATTGCACGTGCTTCTTGATACGGCGCAACATGAAGGGTTTGAGAATCATGTGCAACCGTCTCAGTTGCGCTTCGTTCAGTTGAGTGTTACTCTGCGCGTGACTTTCGATATCCTTTGAGAACCATTCGCTAAACTCGTCGTGGGAATCGAACAGCGTCGGCATGATAAAATGGAGCAAGGCCCACAGTTCCTGCATATTATTCTGGATTGGGGTACCGGTAAGCAGCAATCGATTCCTGCAAGAGAATCCCAAAAGGGCCTTCCAACGTGCGGAAGAGGAGCTCTTGATCGCTTGCGCCTCATCCAATATCATGTACTGCCATTTTATGCGCTGAAAGTATTGCGTGTCCGCGACGACCAACTGATACGAGGTGACCAAAACGTGGAAGGGGGCGTCCTTGGTGTAAGTTAGGTGTTTGCGATCCCAGAATTTTCGAAGCACTTTTCGATCTTTCGTGTTACCCCAGTAAGGTAGAACTTTGAGATCAGGCACGAACCGCGCGATTTCTTGCTGCCAGTTGTGAAGAGTCGAAGCCGGGGCGATAACCAAGAATGGACCCCAGATATTGTGGTATTCGGCGAGATATGCCATGACGGATATCGACTGGACCGTTTTTCCGAGACCCATCTCGTCTGCGAGAATGCCGTTGATACCCTGTTCGTAAAGGTTGACGAGCCAGTTGAGACCCTTGAGCTGGTATTCCTTGAGCTGACAGGTGAGGAGCTTGGGTTGGTCGATATAGATGTCTCCCAAACTGGTGGGGTTTTGAAAGTTCAACTCGTCCGAATCCAGGTTGACATTCGAAGGGTTATCGCCTTCTTCGTCAACCTTGTTGAATGCCTGCGCCTTCTTGCGAGCCTCCTCGATAGCCAGATGCGCGTTGGTCTTTGCTGCTGCAGTGAGAGCGTTATCATCAGCCTCATCGAAATCGAGATCCTCGATTCGTGTGACTTCATTGCCGAGCTCGTCATCGTCATCATCTGCTGCTGCCTTTGGCGCCGCAGCCTGAGCCGGATTAGCGGAGCCCGTATCCTTGTCCGTGGACCTCTCGACCTCGTCGGTCTTGATCTTCTTGCCAATAAAGTGAGAATACAATTCCGTCTGAGAGATCAAAAAGTTCAACTTTCTCGCCTGTCGTCGCGATTCGCGCTCTTCTTCCTCCTTCTTCGCCTTCTCCAACGCCTCCTTCTCCGCACGTCTACGCATATCACGCTCCTCTCTCTCGTTTCTCTTCCAGAACGCGGTCATCTCACGCATCGACTTTTTCGCACGAGCCTGAACATCCTTTGTATTCTTCGTAGTTCGCAACTGCCATCTTCGCGCCTCCTTGGATGCCAACTGACTCGTCTTGCGTTGATTCGACATTTTGATCTGGAGAACGTATTGCTGATGTCGCATAATCTTTGGAACATCCCTCCTAGCGATCTCCCTCCAAATTTGCTCGTACATCTGATTATACTGCTTGGAGGAATTCGGCAGAATCGGCTCCGGCGTAACCTCTCGCGGAGGCTCGATGATTGCATCCATGTCTCCTCTCATCATGCTCAATTCTCTCGGGTCGTCTGTTCGGCGCTTGGGCTTTCCGGGCTTCTTCTTAACTTTGCGGACTTCCTCGTCGACAGGAGCTTCGGAATCCGGATCGTCATTGTATCCTCTGAACGTGAGAGTCCTCTCCATCGGTAACAGTTTCCCAGCCTTCCTGGCTTCCTCCATCAGAGCCCGCTGTCGTTCAGCGCTCTCGGCTGCTTCCTTAGCAGCTAGCTCAGCTTTGGCACGGTGTTCGGAAGCGGCCTTTGCGCGACGTCTTATACGCTGCATCTCCTTCTTCCTCTCCTTCTCCTCGAAATCTTCACGTCGGAGAATCTCTTGGTAGGCGGCATCGTGGAAGCCCTGTTCGCCACGAACCCGTGCCGAAACAGCGGCCGTAGAAACCACCTCTTCGACTCTTTTGCTAAAGTTCAGACGGCGGTGCTTGCACTGTCTGTCGTCCATCCGCGTGGTCTGGAGGCGTCTCTTTCTGCTCTTTGCTAGATAGAAATCTCTCTTCTGGACGTACAGGTCGGAATCCTTCAGAACATCGTCTTCCGCATCAACAGCATCAAAATCAACGGGAGGCGGAATCCTGTTGGAGTTCTTATCGGTCTTTAGAGGTTTGACGGGTGTGTCTTCGTCGATATCCATTTTGGCGGGAGAATGTCGTGTCTGACGTGGTTGTGGTGGTGTATTGATGTTGACCTGAACGCCTTCGGCCTGCTGTTTGCGAACGTATTTGCGTTTCGGGCGTGGGGTCGGTTCCGCCGGTGTCGAAGCCACGGAAGATGGAGCAGCAGGTGCCGGTGCCGGACGCGAAACCGGCGTCGCCAGAGGTTCTTTCGGAGCAGGCGCGGGTGGTGGTGGTGGTGGTGGTGTAGTCGCACGAATTTGGGCAGCAACAGCAGCCGGAGGGGTGGGTTTTGTGATTTCTGGTGACTGTTCGGACGCGACGGGGGGAGCAGGGATAGCTGGCGGTGCCGCAACAGCAGGAGGAGGTGGAGAAGCTCGTGATTGCGCGGTAGACGGACGGACTTCCTCGGATCCGGATAGCAAGGCAGATATCGACATGGCCGACTTTTTTGCCGAACCGGGCGCGGACTAAATTTGAGTATATTAGCGAATTGGAACGCGATATACGCGGTATTTTCGAGAGATAAACCCATTGGGATGAACGTACGGATGGGACAACGGGTGATGAAGCCATCACGGGTGGTCGATAAGAAGGACTCTGGAAATCGGCACGTGGCGGATAATTCGTATCCATGCTGTGGACGGAAACTCTTCTGGGTCCACCGTTCACAGAGGTAGGAGACATCTGCCGTTTGGCATCAGAGTGTGGAGTTCTGTATTCTGTCGGCGATCTGGGAGCCTGAGGTGGCGTCCGTGGCCGGTCTTGCGGTCCTTCGTGATACATGTAGGACGGGCGAGACTAGAAGGAAAGAAAAAATCGCAACGGTCAGCAAAAATGCAATTTCACCGATGAAAAATGGATTTGAAAGGGATTATCAATTGTCGACGACGGGTAATATGTTTGATATCGCGACAATTCGGCAGAATTTTCAGAATCCGGATACTCACAGGCTGTGTTGGTGACGTAAGGGGAGGATATCGGGACGGTGGATTCCAGTCTCGCGGCGGCTCCCTTCCACCACCGACGGGATCGTAATAACTGTTACGTGTCGATACGTTGTTGTAGGCTCCGGGAGAGGGTGGAGGCGGTGAATAGTGTCCTCTAGGTGGGACGGAGGGAGTTTGGGTTTGGATCGGACTTTGGAGATGGGGAGGTTGATATCGCGACGTTGAGGCTGAAGGTTGTTGCTGATGTTGTTGTTGTTGTTGATGAGAGGATGGAGGAGGAGGATGAGGAGGGTGATGATGTTGGCTTCGGGAGTCGTAGTATTGATTATGCGGTGGTTGCTGGGAGTAGGGCGAGGCGTGTGCTGGCGGAGGAGAGCGGACGTGAGAGTTGTAATTGAGGTTGTTGCCGGACGGAGAGGCGTACGAGTTGGAGGGAGGTGGATAGCCAGGGGGCACCAGCTGCTGGTGATGCTGCTGCTGCTGCTGCTGTTGCGGTGTCTGCGGCCCAGCAGCAGGCGAGGGATGGGTGAGGTACTGGTGAGACGGGTGAGAGGCAGGCGGCGGAGGAGGAGGCGGCGGATGCGGATGCGAGGGAGGATGCGAGGAAGGATGGTGATAGGACTCCATTGTGTGTCCTCGTTCGTGCCTCGCCCTGCCTTCTGTTGGCGGTCGTGTTTTTTTTTCTTCTTGGTGCTGCTTGCCTTATGTTGGTTGGGTTGCTCGTGCTCGCCTATCGGCTGTTTGAAGCAGTGTCTCGAAGCGTGGGGACGCTGGCTCCAAGTGGTCGGTCCGGGCCGATTGAAAGCTGATGACGAGGAAGGGACGGAGGAGACGGCGATGGAATCGGGAAAAGGGGAGATGGAAGAGAGGCCCGTCGTCGTCCGAACGGGGCGTCCGCGGACCGTCGATTGCTTGCGGATCGAGCAGCTTGAGCTTTCTGGCGATATTGTTTTTTGATTAAAACGGTGCCCGATCCATGCGCCGCCAGCCAGTCAGCCAGCCAATGTCCGGCCTCGTAATTGGCGGGTTAAGCGGGCAAACACGTTGGAATTATGTATGTATGTATGTCTGCCGGCTGTCCCCTCGGGTCCCACAAAATATCTGATAATTGGAGCAAACGGAAAAGAAGAAGGATTGATCAAGGGTGATGAGGCTCGCGAAGCCACATTGTCGTTTTCGAGATCGGATGGTGGTTGATTGAGGATCGATCGGATGTCGTAGGGCTCGTCGCTCTCGTCGGCGGGACCGCGGTTAACGTGACCAGGTGTCTTGTCTTGTCTTGTCTCTGTCGGCTCCTCCACTCTACGGCGTCGGACGGGGATTCAAAACGGAGGAAAGAAAGGGAGACGGACGGTGGAAGGGAGAAAAGGAGGGTGAGGAAATCTAGAAACGAAAGAGAAGAGAAGGAAAAGGTCAGAGAGAAAGGCCTCGTTACTTCGTATGGCATGTATACAAAAAAGAAGGGCCGCAGGTGTGAGACAGTTAAAATCGGGGTGCAGGACAGACAGTTGAGTTTCAATGCAGCTGGGCCTGCAAGAGTGGGTAATCCCACCGGCGCGATTTATTGGTGGAATGCGTGATGACGAAAAGGGACCTTTCATCAATTCAATTCAGTTCGATTCGATTCAGGTATGCGATAATACCCTACTGCTGCTACTGGCTGGTGCTTGTTCTCGTGCTGGGCTGCGAGCTAGCCGGTTAGCTCAGATCAGCTAGTTGGTTAGCTGGTCCCCGGTCCCTTATATTATCATATGCTTGGCTCGTAATGAAACCACACGGCCGGATGGCGACGACGATGTTTGACGATAGACAAGTATTCGGTCGTCGATGGCGGGGCTGCATGCACCGTGGGGACGGAAGGGAGAACAGTCAGCTGCGGTGAGAGCTGATTACTACGGTCCCTCCGACGCTGCGATAGCGGAGAGCCGGCTGGAAGAGGAGCAGGAGGGAAATTAAAGACCAGAAATCCGGCGGATTGCCTTCTTCTTTCTCTCGTGCGCACAGCATACAGACAGACAACAGCATGGATGCCAGCCGGCAGCAGTTAGCGCATGGGGCATGGATGGCTGGATGGATGGATGGGATGGATGGGATGGGGCTAACTAGCTAGCTTTGCCAGCATCGCCAGACGGCCTGCTTGGTTGGACCGCCGTTGTTGATGCTCTCCTTCATCCATCTCCAGAGCTGGAGTGCATACACGCATACATGCCTACCTGCATACGCTATACAAGGGAGCGCACCAACTTGCAGAGCAGGTACCTATTAATATATCTTCACACTACAGAACAGAGAAGAGAGGCGTCCGGACCTCATGCACGAGAAGCATTCCAATTTCTTCCTCTCGCACAAGCAGAAAAGCCACCGTATGCTGGCTAGCTAGCTCTCCGGCAAAGCAGAAGAACAGCTGATGGCCCATGTGCCAGCCTGCCAGCCTGCCTGCCAGCAGCCTTCTTTCCCTCGTCTACCGCAGAAAAAGGAAACGTCCCACCGCACCGGACGAGCAGCAGTCAGACAAAAGGTGGTGTGGAGGGAGGTGTGGTTTTGACCCAGGAGTTCGTCTCTGCTACCCGTCAAACCTTGCCCGGTTGGGTTCGCCCGTCCGTTTTTAACGTTGACATGCAGATGAGCATGCCGGGTCCCTGATAATGATCCATCTCATCGCCCGCCCAGCCAGCCAGTTCCCTACTCGCAGCAGTTAGGCCTCACCTCTCTCGGTCGAGCTGGAAAGGCCCGATCGTATCCTCGTGGACTCGGTCAAATCGTATCCATCTCGAAACGTCCCTCGCTTCCCGGATAGCACGATTGGATGATACCTTTCGCCAGACGACCAGGGAATTTCGGTGTGGATGCGAAATAATAATAATACTTATACCAAAAGTAGATTTGAATCACGATTGCGCTATCATGGGCCAGGAATCTGTTTTTTCGCGGGCGTGGTGGTGGTGGGAACCAATAAACTTCCTCCCTCCTCCTCCCTCCCAAAAAGCAAAATTTTTGTTTGAAACAAAAAGAAACCATGGCCCGTTCTTTTTGTTTTATTTCTGGCTTTTTTGCTGACTTTCTCAACCACGCAGCGAAAAAAAAGGCGGAGATGTCGGATTTTCTCGCGCAAAAAAAAAAAAGGTACCCGGGACTGGTCGACGGTTCCGGATAATCAATCGGCATGGACGTCACCGAAGAAAGGAAAAAAAGACTCAAAAGTAACATTCTTTTTTCCCACCGCCGCAAGCCACAAATTACCAGGAATTCGGATATTTCTTCCCACCCCAGTGAGGTCTGCCGTTTTTCGCGGCGTTGAAATCCATGGGTGTCATTTTTTGGTGCAAAGTGCAAAGCCATCTTTTTCTTAACGAAAATTTCAAGCCCCATTTCCAGGGTCGACCGAGTCCCACAACCCCATCTCGACCTTGAAACTACGCGGGACCACCTGGTGACCGTCAGCTGCGTCGTATCGCTGATTTAAAAGAGGAAAAAAAGGGGTGGAGGGTGAAAGAAATAAGGCCTGTCAGCCAGCCAGAGCGCTCACATATCGCACCGGTTCTATGGCCATATGTAAGAGCGCTCGATGCATTTCCCGTAGATATACGTATATGACGGGACTGTTTCAAGGACGTTTTCAGCAAGCAAGAAAAAAAAAGGTCACAAGGTTTCCCAGGATCCAGAGAAATGTTGCGCGCACGTACCTTGCAGCCCCATATCTCGTACGCGAAACGGGACTGATTCCGAGATTCGCGACTTGACTTCATTGGTGTCATCACGTGACGCATAGAATGGTGGGTGGATTCTCCGTCGGGAACCAAGAATTTCCGGAGCCCGTTCCGTTAGCCGCGTTCCGCCAAGGTAGTTCTCCCTTATCGATATCTCATGTTTGTTATATTCGAATGCTCAAGGTCTTAGTATAGTATTAGCATATCCACCCGTAAGTCTTTGACAGTTTTATGGTCTTGGAAGGTTCGGATTGATAAGTGGGACTCTGTAGAGCTCTATAGTTCTATGGATGTGTGTGAAATCAACGAAAAATACAACAAAAAGACCAGAATTTCTTATTGCGACTGGAGAATATATTTGCAACATTTCCCTGATTCGCGTATACATTTTTTCGGTGGTATAAAGTTATGTAGGTACTAGGTGTGAGTTCATATTAATCAGATATATGTTATGAAATATATTAATAAATCCCCGAAATTAATATTTATTAAACAAAACATTTCACACCCAGTCGACATGTAACCAAACTGTATCTCGATCACTAAAGATGGGGAAAGATCCTGCTCTCTAGTCTGCCCTCCTCAATGTCGACCATCTAAAACTAAAAGTTCACAAAAACTGCATTATAAATTTTTCAAAAGGTATCTAACTACCCTATGAGAGCTGTCCCCCCCGTTCGTACCCGTAACCGAAGCTATGACCGAACCGTACCCGTAACTGACACCGGACAGACCACAATCGCCGGAGTGCTTATGCTCAACCCGCTCACGAAAACATCCTCATAACACACCGTCTGCACTGTAGTCTGCGTCGTCGTCACCGTAGCCAGAGTATTCGTAACCACGCTCAGATCCGTAATCGTCAACCGACTCGTGATACTGTTCGAATCGATAAACGCCCCGCACGCCGTCTCAATATCAGAAGCGACCGCGGACGCGAACTCCGCAGGCGTGGGGACCACGGTGATTTCTGCATCCTCTGATGTCGTATCCCTGGGTACCAGATCCTTCGTGAGAGCTGCTCTCGCGCGAAGGCTCACGGATGATAAGACACCGGTTACGGAAATCGAAGTTATGCTGGGCACGACGTCGATGACGGTAGCCGTGCAGTCACGTGTGGTGGTTCCGCCGTCCGTAGTATCCGCCAGGTAAGACCAGCAGAAGCAGGCGGATGCGAATCCGTTCATGAGGCCCGTGGTGCTGTAGGCTAGAGTATAGTTTAAGCTGTTGCAACCACCGATGTTCGGGTCGAGGTTCATGGGCGTCGTGATGGGTGTTACGGCGCTGGTGGGTGCGGTGGTCGGGGTGGTGGTCGGAGCGAGCGTCGTGGTGGGCGCCGGTGGCGCGTCCGCTACCGCTACAAGGGAGATGATTTCGCAGTTCGGATACTGCTGGATGTAAGCATCCGGATCGTACGCCGCGCCGAAGAAGAATTCATCGCTCGCGTCCGTCTCCGGGCAGCCGATATACGCCACGTCGAGGACGGTATCTTGGTTGAGCAATAGGATCGTTCCGTTTCCGAGGAGCTCGAAGCGGTCTACGGTGACGCTCGGGTTCGAGCCACCGGAGCCTCCGGAGACCGCGACCCGGAGTTCGGTACCGGTGTTTTCTGCGACCAGGTATTTTGTCATGTTGTAGTTGAAATATGTAGGAATATTTCCTGCGCTGACCCTTCCGATAAACGTGACTCCGTTCTCATCCTCCATAATGTAATACCCTGCCAGCTGTCTTTTCATCGGACCGGGAAAATCAACTCGGATGGGGAAAGAGGTCCAACTGGGTGTCGGCATCGGAGTAACCTGGGTGTTCGACGTTGAAGAAACCGTCGGGGTGATAACCGTGGCCCCGGTCGGCGTCGCGGTAACGGTACGCGCCAAAAGACTGACCGCATGGCAGCTGGCGGAAACGATATCGGTGCCCGTATAAGTCTGGAAGAATTTCTCGCGGTCAAAGACAGCCTCCAGCTGCCAGACGCTGGTATCCCACTCGGCAACATTCGCTTTGCATCCCAGATACGTCAGGTTGGGAACATTGCCGTACGGGTCGGTGGCCTCAAGCGAGACCTTACCGGACCCGCCGCTAGTTTTCCATTTGTAGAAGGTTTTAGCGTTCAACGGTGCGTGATGGATCCCGGCTATGATTGTGTCGTCGTCGAGGGGGTTTAGGCTTCTGTCATCTCTCTTACCCCCCACGTCGGGAAAGTCCAGAGCGGCTATTCCGAGCCTGATACCCGTGCTATCGAAGAACAGGTTGTCGTCTTCGTCCAAGACCCACGATGGGATGATTGGTCCCGAGGATATGACGACCCTTGGGGGGACTATCCCGAGGAATTGGTCTTCCCGAAGTTCTGCTACGTCTTCTAATAGTTGGACTTGAAGGGCAAAATTTTGACCAGGGGTTATCGTTGGTCTAGCGGCTAGATTCCCATTTGATGAATTAGCAAGATTGTACCTTGTGGTTAGAGTCCTTTACATACCATTGCTAGCCCAAGAATTCAGGATATCTGTACAGAAACCGAGTGCTTGGCCACAATTTGCCTGCCTTTCGGCAAGAAATGCAGTTACAGTAGGCGTCTCTGTCACATAATGAATGATTGTGGCAGGTGATGGGTCATAAGAAAGAACATTTTCTGCGTAGACCAGTTGGATAGCTAGGCCGCTATAAAGGAAGACGAGATGTCTTCCGCATCTTGTGGTCCACATCTTGTCAACGTTATTCTGGAAAAAATGTAATATTTTATCGGTGATAGAATGTATTTTATCAGTTCAAAGGACCAAGATAGAGGTTGTAGAAAAAGAGATTACGGTGCATATACTTACACGAAAGAACTATCCAATCCCTTATCACTGTGCCCGTGGAACCTCAACACCTACTGAATGGGTATGGTAACATCTACCAGTATGGATAGACCACCAAGATTGGAGTATCATGTCACAACACAGGTATGACGTTGCATTTATCCATGTGTTCTCCAACGTGCATAAAAATCTTTCGGGAAATCGATAACTGCAAACGGTACCCGATTGGATGCTTCGCAGTCGAGCCGCATCGGATCATGAGGATCATGTTACAGTGGTCTGGAACTACACTGAGATCGTAGAGCACCGTGAACCTATATATATCTGAATATCCGGGTCTACTTTAGTGGAAGCTTACATTGCATTGAGATTGCAACACACGTTCTGTTCAAGACTATAATGGATCTAAATTCTCTCGCCGTAATAATCCAAAGTTTGCCTCGCTGTGAGGTTGCCGTCAAGTCGCGGCCAGCTTGATGGATTTTATTTCTTGCCACAACTTTCAAGATCTGGGGTTTCCTGGTGTAGTTGGTTATCACGCGACCTTAACATCAGATATGACGTTCACTCGGTCGAGGTCATGAGTTCGATCCTCATGGAAATCATTACCCATATTTTTTTGCCAATTTTTATTTCACTTTTGCAGGAGTGCACTGCTGGTCTCATAAAACTAGACTCTGATTGTCCTAAAATACTTATATATAGCGAGCTTCGGCGAAAGCGTCATTATTTCCCCTCGCAACTCTTTTGGTCAAGAACCCTTTTCGGGCCCTCGGGACAAGTTATAGCATCGGTATGCTTGAAATCGCATGTTTCAATCCCCAATCCGCTCTCCTCGCGTCAAAACATGGAGCTTCTAGAATCGAATTCTGCGCCGGAGCGTCAGTGGGAGGAACGACGCCTACAGAATCCGATCTCAACCTGATCAAAAAAGAAATCACGGTTCCAATAAACATTATGATTCGCCCTCGTGGTGGAGACTTTGTCTACACGGATAACGAGTATACGCTAATGGAGCGATATGTGGAAACCGTCCAAGATAGCGTGGATGGATTTGTCTTTGGGATATTGACAGCGGACGGTTCCGTGGATGAGAAGCGCTGCATGTCGCTCGTAACGCTCGCCGGTGGGAAACCGTGCACGTTCCATCGAGCTTTCGATTCGTGCCCGGACCCGTTCGAAGCCGCGGATGCCATTCTAAGATGCGGCTTCAGAGCCATCTTGACATCGGGGGGTAAATCTTCTGCCGTGGAAGGTGTGGAGGTTGTTCAGGAACTTCAAGATCGGTTTGTGGGTGAGCTGGTGTTCATCCTGGCGGGCGGTGTTCGGTCGGAAAACATGGAATTTCTCAAAAGCAAGGCGCCAGCGATTGAGTGGCATCATTCCGCCGCGACTACGAACGGCGGAGAAGTTGCAGATGAGGATGAAATACGTCGGCTTGTTGAATACTTTGTTTAGCTAAGAGCTGACCTATAACGCACCTAGACCGTCAGTTCGAATTAGTACGGGGGCTATATTTTCCATTGAAACTGTGCTATTATTCAGCTATGTATAATTCAACAAGCCCTTTGGTACCGTAGTTGGGCTACAAGGGGCTCAGAAGCCTTTTTTGATTTCCTACAGGATCCATCACGTATAGATTCAATCATAACTTAGAAATACAGTAAAGTAGTAAATTGGTATAATCTTATTACTTGTATTATATCTGTTCATTGCTTCTTCAATCCTATTTTCAGTAGTCTTCACTATCTTCTTCATCAGAATAATTATAAATAGTCCGTGGCCGGTACCAGTCAGCATCGTCATCTTCTCCATAATCAACTTTTGGGTGTTCGTAAGTGTCGTCACTGATCAGGACTTCGGTGACAAACGCCTGGCTTTGCGGCAAAGAGTCTGGGTTATTTTCCCGGAAAACTTTCAAAATTTCAGATTGCGATGCCACCGGCATATTTCGTTGGAAAGGGCCGTCGTCTGGGTTCTTTTCTCCAAAAATACAACTGAAGAACTGCAAAGAGCCGGTAAGCTTGGCGGTGGTCTCATAATCAGCTTGTCAAAAATGGCAATGTAGGAGCTCCAAGCGTTTTACTGGAGATTTGATGTGCGCGAATTCGGGACGGACGATAGCGAGCTGCGGTTCGAAGCGAGCCATCCCGAGCGCAACCGCTCTATCAATCCGAGCGGTTTCGAGTCGAGGCATCTGGAGAATTACCGTGAGGTACTCGCCGGGAATTCCGACGCGAAGCTTCCTTATATCCTCGTGCAGTATGTGTCCGTTCGTAAAATGTCTCATGCTGGACAGCCCGGGAAGCGGGCTGTCAGGAACCATATTTAAATACAACCACGAGTATTGGCGTTCGCCGTCAAGCGTTGGCTGGGAAGATTCCCAGACGGAATCGAATTGCTGCCAGCTGGTTTCGAACTCGCGGGTCTTCAACTTTGTCAGGTTGCCCAACGCGTATCGGTGTATGCGGATGCCTTGCAGAGCGGTCGGACTGGGGTAAATGACTTCCATGACCGCATCTCCAATATCAAGCGACACCAAATTTTTGGTGTAGCATAATAAAAGTGGGAGCAGCGCTTCGGAATTCATGCCCGCCCAGACGGCGCGTAACGTCGGGGAGGTAATCATGCCATCGGCGAATCTTTTGATTTCTTTCTGCTCTTCCATTGTCCAGGTCCATCTTTTCGCCCATGTCTTTATCTTTAGCGGCCTGCGGCGGTGCCAGGTCACTGTGATCGATTTGAATCGCTCACCGATCGCTGGGTTGACGGAGAGGGATCTGATAAGTTTCCAGGATGATAGGTTGACGGAATCGACCTCAAACATGTAATCGATTTTGCATTGTCCCGCGATGAAATTGTAGAAGAACTTTGATGACTGTTGGCAGCGACCGAGGTCAGCGTAAGTGAGATACTGGCTTGAGAAAATATCTAACAGCAGTTCTGCTGGGAAGGAGTACAGGTGTGTCATGGTGATATTGCACGCGGTGCTCGAGTTTAGCAACCTCCAAGGCCGGCTAGAGTTTAGCAAGCGCAAGGTGTGGCTATTGATGGTGAAAAGCCGCACAGGCTAGAAGGACACTTGCTCTATATGCTGATGATGTAGATAGCTGCTCAGCCAAGATGCACACGTCCTGAGAGACGTCAAGCCTGATCAATCGAGGTTGAGTTGCTGAGGTCTTTTGACCCGTTGGTGTGCACCTGCGTACCTGGAGGTGTAATCCGATTCTAGGAGCTGGATTGGGATACGTAGCAGTTTAGTTTACCCTCCGAGACCTCGCAGTGTAAACGCAACATGCAACACGCAACGCTCAACAGTATGCAGGTAGTCTCACTGGTAGTTTCGAATCTCACTGGATAGCAAAGTTCAAAGTAAGTGTCAGTTGGTCATGAGGTATTATTTCAATTGGAGAATGGATTTCTCGCTCCTTTTCTATCTGGTGTTACTAATATCTAACTACACGAGAGGGGATCATGGAGGGGGATTATGGAAACGGGGTGGTCTCGATACTCAGAACCACCAAAGTGTGAAGAAGGAAGGTGAAGTTTCGACCATCTGGAAAAGGCGGGGCTAAGTTTATACGTGTTATGTGAGTAAAGCGAATCTCTTCCTCAGCAATCAACTTGGTGTAAATCACAGACTTGAGGCGAAATGACGTAGAGATTCGAATTTATTTTGTATTCTACATGTCGTCAACGTTCCAACTGTTGCCAAAAGGACATCTCGAAGGTTACCAATAGGACACACCTAGTTTACATATTTACATACGAGGCTACTTAGATAAACACTTTCGTACACCACTTTTTGTTGGTTTCGTTTCTGGCAACTTGGGTTAGTCCTGCTGCACGCTGCCGCACTAACTCTTTTGTCAAGATACTATTGACCAAACTTCAGCTTCTCATGTCCTAGGAGCGAGGTCGGATTAAGTAATCAACCCAAACACGAAGGGAGTTCGGTTTCCGCTACTGTGCATGCAACTACTTTGGTTTTAGTACACACGACACCCAGATATGTACATATGTACATCCATAGTTTTGCAACATAAAAGCTCAAACATGCGTGACGGTTTAGCTTAGACCAGTGCCGTTACCCGATGTGTATCCGCTGCAGACTTTTGACGTTCAGCCTACAGGACAAAATCTTAATTTTGTGGCTTGGTTTTAAACTTCCCTCTGGTTGTTGACTTCAAATCGGAATAGAATTGAGCCATCCGGCTCAAAAACTCGCCGACCGGACCTGGCACAACTGATTATAGATACAAAAATCTCACCTGGTATACACAGGTCTGAACAATACTAATATTTTACGCAAAATTAACGCTACGGGTTGCGGACTCCTCGACGGTGATATTCCCAATAGAACACAAGCCTATCAGAGTCTAGTTTGTCGAGACCACGCGAGCCCATGAGTTGAGGCCAAACAAAAGCTCCGAAGGTCGGAACTGACGAGCCGCCAACCTGCATGCAAAAGTTGCCTCAGCTGGCAGGGCCTTAAATCGCCGAACCGTCCACGATGGGTATATTAATAGCTGTGATCCCTCAGAATCCTGAATTTGTCGGAATTAATTACGTGGAAACATCACTGTGCATCAGTGTGGTGGTGGCTTGGCAATCTCTTCTGGTCTGGATGAAGACTAGTTTATTATTATTCATCGATAACCGCTATGCCACGAAAAGCTTGACTTAACCTCCAAGCAGTAGGTGCAGCAAGTTCAGACGAGATTCTGGGCACCGAACAACAGAGCCGCTTCGGTTGTCGACTATTTTCGGGTTCTCTCGTTAGGCAGCGTTGGGTTATCAGGCTCCCGGCCACTGCCACTAGGCTCGCAGTGCACCTGGCCCCACCTCACGAACCAGTTTTGTTGGCCTCCAGCCCTATGACCGGAAGGGACATTAAGAAAACGGGGCAGAACACCTGCAGCCTCACGTAGGGAGCCGGTCCGGTTAAACCCGCTTGCTTGATAAATATGATCTGACGAGCTGAACCAGCTAGCCAGGCCTCATGATACAACCCGCCAACTGCAGTCGACCAGTCATTTGCCGTATTTCCGGCACGAGTATTGGCAACTTGCAAGCCATATCCACACATTTTAGGCGAAAAACCCTGGATCCACATGTTTACCACCCACATTTCGTTTCGTTCTGGAGGGCCGTCTTACGGGGTTTGGTTACCACTGGTGCCTCTAGGCCTCTCAGCACACGAGGGACTTTGGCGCTAGTGAATGAGTACTATAAGATCTGGTTGCGGTTCGCCTTGCGAAATAGCTGCGAACGTCATATTTTGATAAATTGAGGTGCCCGCGTGCGATTTATTTATTTCCAGCATTTATATATTTCTTTACCAATCCCCGCAAGATCTCGATAGAAAATTTTTCACGGAAGGGATATCACAGCTCAATATTATTTACATCATTCTCCGATCTCCTAATTGCGCTTCCCGGCCTTTCTTACGTAGAATTTACCCTAAAGAGCGTTCTATATATTCCTGGGAACGTTACCAACCTGCGAAGGCCGAGCACTTGATTCAGTCTGAGAGATAGCGAGCACCTCGCGAGGCGTAAAAATGCCACCACTACAACACACATTCGGTTCCATAGGCAATGTGCCTTCGCACCACGGAGCAGGGGCTGTCCAGGATCAATCTCAACCTCTCCTTCCTGCGGTGACATCAACAGCAGATCCAGTTGCAGTACCCCCGTATACTCCACCCGCAGGTGCTGGAGAATACACACAGAGCCCACAAACACTCGGAGCACCGCAGCAACCGGTACCGATATATACGCCTTTAGGGCAATACGATTCACCAGACCTACTAGCTGCTAGACGGGAACTGTTGGATCTAGACACGCAGCTTTGGAATGAATCCGAGTCTTTAAAGTAAGCTATCTATCAACCTATATTTCTAAAGGAGGAGAAGCGAGATTGTAGTAAAATAGAATATAACTAACAAACACAGCAACCTACTTAACGCCCCCTCCCACGACCCTTCGGCGGTCGAACACCTGCAAGAAGAGATCATCAAACTCCAAACCCGAAAGGGAATCATCCACCAACGTCTGCAAGACCTGCAAAATCCCAGCACCTACGCCTACTACCAATCGCAAGCCATGACAGTGAATATGAGCGAGTTGCAGAGGGGGCCATTTGCGTACAACCATGGGCCCGGAGTGGAAGCACAGGCTCTTGCAACTAGCAATGGGAGGACTAATACTCAGAAAAAATCGAGCTGGATTTGTTGTATTTACTTTCTTATCGTCATTCTTGTTTTTATTATTATTGTATCCGTGGCCATTTCGCGTAATCATCATCACTAAGGGTTATGATTTGGACATATGCTTGGATACGCTTATTTTTGTATAAAGCTTTTGGCGTGCACTACTTGATTTTCGGGGCGTTTCGGGGTTATATATTATGAAGACTAAACAGGGAGCAAAATCTATAGATCTAATAAACTTATGGTTCTGGCATTACGATATATATTTTTTTCCAACTTTCATAATCAATACTCCCCGTACTTTGCATTTTGGTGGGTTGGGCATGTTGTCGAGCCAGCTAAAATTGTACAAAAAATAAAATTGCCAGATTCGGGCATCTACACGTTGTTTGTGCCCTGCGTCGTCGATCTGCGCCGATTGCCGCTGCATAACCTCTGGTGCAACACATTTAGGCAGGTCTTGAGACCTCTCTTAAATCAACTCGCAAGAAATATATTCGAGTCTATTATCGATATGTCAGCACATATCAGTAAACTAATATCCAGCATCTCCTTTGCATTTGTATATCATTTTACGAATAAAAAGTTTCTTCGCGCTATGAATGTGCTGGTACTGCTGTCTGTTGAGAAAGCAAGTAGCTTAAGTGGTGTGATTATGAGTTGAGGTCTCCTTGCCGTTTTAGAAGCGAGGCAGACCGCTGAAGCTTCATACCTTGAATTCATGAATCCATTTTTCAACTTGATAAAAAAGGCCGCCGTGGTATAAAACCAATACGAGATCGTATGTACGCGGAAACGGCTCGGAAGCCAAAACAAGAGCTCGATTGCCGGGTTTTTCTTCTCGAAGCTCTAATTTTGGACACATTCGCCGTCGCTTGTGATATTTGCACTGCCCGGCTTGGAAAGAGGTCAAGAATCTTGAGTGCTCCGGTTGGCGGGGCCAAGGGTAGCCTGTTTGGGTGAAACTGTCCCCGATACCAACCGCAGCACCAACTTTGCTCCAGCTTGGCTTCGGGGGATCGATCCTTCGTGCCATCTCCACGAGGACAGAACAGCTAGCGCTCTGTGGTATTTGGAAGATTTCTCTCAGATACGGTATTGGCAGACAACCGGGGAGCTTTTGAAGAAAAATGCGTACATCCTTGACCCATGTCTGTAATTAGCATCATGGAAAGTGCCCTTTTCTCGCAAACAGAGATGAGCGAATGGCGACGGTTCCAGGGCATGCAGAGTCGCTGTTCGAGGTTAGGGCCGGGGGCTTTCGTACAGTCCCCACTCCCATGTGCCTTTAAATCCACCTCCCCGTCCACCTTCCTCTCGCCACCCATCTCGTTCCTGCGGCTCCGAAACTCTCCTTCTTCTTCTTTTTCAGGCTCGTGCTGCTTCGCACAAACATGCTCCGCATACCATAGCAGTGCTATCGGTACTGGATATATTCTTTCTGGATTGAACATTTCTCGTCGATACTCCCCAGCTTCCCGATAACGTCCGTTCCTTCGAATCCGAGCACCGTTACCGTCGCCTAGAAGCGGCCGATATAAACCTCTCTTCCCCACACACGTACCAAAAAAAATGTCAGCCAACAACACCGACGCCGGTGAATCGGCGCCGTTCATCGTCCCGGACGAGAAGCGGTATTTCCGCGAGATCATGGAAATCGCGGATATCAAGAAGAAGCTCTCGCATCTAAATCTCATCATCCAATCGGAGGAATCCTCAGCCAACGCCACCGAATACGATCCCGCTTTTGTTAACCCGGCTTTCTCGAACGCTTCCGCCTCATCGGATTCGATCGCTACATCGATAAACAGTTTGTCGTTATTCGAGAAGAAGGAGTTGAAAGCGGATTTGGAGCTCAGGTTGAGTCAGCTGATGGCTATTGTTACACAGGATAAGAAGAATCCGGTGGTCATCGAGGAGGATAACTTGGCGAGAGAGATCGAGGCGCAGAGGAAGGAGGATGACCTGCTGGATTTTCAGTACCATAGAGGTATGAAGTGGACTATTGGGGTCGCAGTCGGGTTTGGGTTGTTGTGCATTATGATACCGGCGACTGCACTTTTACTGCTCCAGAAGGGAGTTATCTGAGTACGGAGCTCGCGTTATTCGGATTACAAACTTACAATCGAACTTTACAGCTAGTCTTCTATTGTTAAGACGTATTCGATTCTTAGCTATACAACATTTGAATACCAGCTCACACCGTCAGAGTCGTCGGTTTTTGCCTGTTGTTGCCTTCGACGGGACAAGTCGGTGCTACCTACTCCAACCTCCGGGGCCCCTCGAGGGTTATGCCCACAGTTAATCTTCTTCGATATATCGATATTATCCATTTTTTCGGCGTTTCGGATCGAATTTCTATGTTCTGGAAAGGGTTCAAAAGGATCAACATTATGCTGAAGGCATATCATGGGAAGCATTATATTTTCTTGATTTTAGTTCACCTGTACCATAGCGAGGCGTGCAATTGGAAAACAGCAAATTGAAAACAAAAAAAAAGATGGTGGTTTGGTCAGGAGGCCTTTTCATAATAGTAGGATTGTGCATCACGGTAAACAGATATGTGAGTCTAAAGGGAAGCTCAATAGGACATTGAGCGAAGTCATAGCTTCAGCCAATGGCCAATTGGAAGTCAGGGACCTGAATTTGGGTCAACACGAGAACCCACTCGGAGCTTACAGGGGCACGCTGACCAAAACTCCAACTTCAGATCGTCAACGGGGCGAATAAAAGCAAGCCCTCAGCTGAAGTTGGCACGCGTCTAGGAAACAGTAAACGGCAGTCACAACCCTCAAGCCATCTTGTCCGGATTGTAATTGACTATTTGTATTCTTCGTTATCGTTTCACCTTCTCCGTGCTTTGTATCTCTCATGAACACCCCAGTCTGCCTCACCAGTCCCTCACGGCCGCAACCTTCCCAGCTTCAGAGAAGCTAATCACAATCGCATCATAATGGCCGATTCTACACTTCCAATTGAGGATACCAGCTCCTGCTTCGAGAGATTGCCGGCAGAAATCCGTAACGAAATTTACGGCTTCCTGCTCGATATCAAGCAGTGTACCGAGACATTCGACAATCATGGCATCCAAGAATACCAACTTCACCCGAACATCTTAAGAACAAGCAAAAAGATTTATCGGGAAGCACACGGCATACTGTATGGTAATAGTGGCCCTGTCATCACCGTGGCTTTCTATGATAGTCGTGCTGCCAAAGCTCTCCAAGACAATCTTGTTTCGTTCTGCCATACCCGATACACCAGATCGATTACTGGTAGACAGCTCCACATCATCGTCAAACCTACATTTATTCCGAGGAATGAACGGGAACCGTTTGCTTTCGTTCTTGTTGGGATGAAAAATATAAAAGCGTTCGCTCGTTTCCTCAAATTTTACAGTAAGATTATCTGGATCTCTGGGTTACTCTGCTATCGTCAATATTAATTATATGTCAACTACTTATAGATTGGGGACATAATGACGGACGTGGCATCCACTACGAGTTCAATTTTGAACCCTATAACAATATTTTCAACGAGATCCGAGATCCTGAAAAGTTTGTTTCTGACATCCAAAGAGCCCTTGCCGTCCCATTTGGCAACCGTTCTTCCGTCCAAACCTGCACCGCAACAGGTCTTCTCAGCAAAAAGCTTGAGAGATCTTTCCTCGAACTCATGAATGAAACAACCATCTGGCTCCGTGCTGAAATCATGGACCTTCTTAACGAATGTCTCCAAGTGTACACTGACGCCACAAGATTTTGGGCTAAAGGGATGTTGGATCAAGCTCTCATCCGCTACGACTGTCTCCAACTCCTCTATGCGAACACCGCATGTGCTAACCCTCTGCTCCATTGCCCGACCCGAGTCCAGGATCAATCTCTACACAAACAACTCGACAGGATCATTCTGGCCACCCAATACAACCGTATTCTGGCCACTCTTCTCGGTAGACAGTTCAACACACTCAAGTGTGAGGTTAACCTTAAGGGTGATAAAGACGAGGTTCTGAAGAGGATTCTCAAAGAGGCAGAGGATTACACACAATTGATCTATACTTTTCCGAGAGAGCATCAAAAGGGTACGGGAAGTGCGTTCTGGCATCTGGTCGCGGTTCTCAGAGCTGTGCTCCGCCATCCGGAAACAGAAATCCTCATGGCCTATAACTTTGCCATCAAGGGGTCTGTCAAAGCCACCAAAGACAGAAAGGCCCAATCGAAGAGATTGGTCCTCGAAGCATTCAAACGAGGCTTAGAGCTCGGTGAAGACGTGAGAACAAACCCTTATTCGACGCAAAATATTCTGTCAACGAAGAAACTAACTATAACCTTTATATAAATCTAGATCATCTCCGTCCTCGCCACAAATCTCAGCCGTTCTCCACTCGTCTTCAACATTAATTTCACTCATCAAAACGTCACTGTTCTCAACGAGCGCTTCATCCTCAAAAATTTGAACTATTTCGGGCCCATGTGGGAGGACAAGATCCAAGCCGAAACCGAAGAAGTCGTCGATCCTACTACCGGAGAGACGCGTAAATTCGGAGACGTGGTCGACGTACCTTTTTGCAAGGGTGTCCTCGATGAGATTAAAAGGGTTCGGAAGGGTGCTTGCAAATTCGATCTTACGGTCTGGGTCGACTCGAGCTCTTTTCATTTGAAGGGGTCGTGCAAGCATATGAGAAACGGAGATTCAACGGTGCATTCGTTTCCATTCGGAGGGTTAGCACCTTTGCCCTTTGGACCTGCCGATTGAGATGACGGGTCTATTAACTTATTATTGAGGATAAATATTTGTCTTCGATTTTTAATTATCATTTGGAGGACACTTCTTTTTAAAAGATCTGGCTTCTTTTGCTGCGTTTTTTTGCATAATTTTATAAGAGATGGTTCCTGTACTTAATCAAGATCAGGATCGTTCTTCTTAATTAATGTTTAGTCTGATGGTGTGTCAATCAATCTGATATATTTCTATTTTTTGATGGCCTATAAATATTGAGCTGAAACAGAAAACTCGTATCGAAGTATGGATGAGGGTTCTGTTGAATGCGATTACGTCTAAGCTCCTAGACATTCAACAAACAAATGATTACACCATTACGATTTACTTCCCATATCACGATAAACGCCTAAAAGCCGGTTAGTCGATTTTTCAGACAACGGAACACATATGTTAGTGGTGATAATCCATGATTTTCATCTCAAAGTCCTAGTACCCATGAAAGCTCACTTTAAAAAAAGCTAACCCAAGAAAATCCAAGGCCCATGATATCACCATATACTCTAGCATCTTGGCTCTCTTAATACATGTTCATACGACTAACCTAGATATTAGAAAAATCGGTTGAATATATCTAGGGACTGGGAATCTACAAGAATCCTGGCTCGACCACTGCTGACACCTCTCATTATATTACTCCTGTTGGTCCCAGTAATCGTTTATAACGTAGTGAGGAATGCGAATGCGAGGTTGGGGATTATAATCGGAGCTACGAGCTTGTTTCTCACGGTTTTATCGTTACTCACGGGAGGCAAGATGCTTGATTTGGTTGTGGCTGGTGCGACGTAAGAGCTGATCCGTTCTCCCAATTTAACGGAATGTTGTAGACTAACAGTTGGTGCGATAGATATACGACTGTGCTGATCGTTTTCATATCCAACCCTCCTCCCGCTGAAAAAAAATGGAAATTATATCGTCCCAGGTATCACTTATTTCAATACTAATTTATTAGGGAACTCGTGCATGTATGCAATTTATATGCCCACCAAACCAAGCCCAAAGGTACTCCAAAATCATTCCACTCAGCTTCAGAGCATTGCGAATTAGTGGATCATTTCAGCCTTCAACTACTATCCACGGCGCCTGATCCCCGCTCTCCACCTGCCTGCTCCTCTCCCCGTCACTCAGCCCCCCAACATTCTTATACCCACCCTTAGCAAACATCCCCGGCACCCACTCCCCCTCAACAACCTCATCCAACACCTCTCTACCTCCAAAACACTCCGTCGTCCTCTGCGTCTGTGCCGGCATAACCTTCATCGCCACGTGATACATGCTCACCAGCACGCTCCCCAGGTTCACCACGTACGCCCTATACCCCTGCTCGGGATAATGCGCCGAAGTGTATTTATTCGAGTAGGAAATCATCCCCGTCATGGTCTTGTACACCGCTGGCACCACCCACATTGATATCTTACGGGCATCCAGAATCCACGTCACTCCCAACCTGGGATTCGACAAGTGTTCTTCCGTGGCGAGTGGTGGCGGCGGGTTATGACGCGGCACCCTCTCGCGTAACGTCTTCTCGTTGTTCAGTATGCGCCGGATTATCAACGGCTGCATGTATTGCTCGTGATAGCTATCCGGAAGTAATTCGTAGTGTACAGGGTAGCCTGATTTGTCGGTGCCGTAGAAGCCTTGGAAGAACCAAGTCTGAACAAAGTCCTCTTTTTCTTTCGGGTAGGTGAAGTTCGAGTACAGGTCATCCATGTCCTTGTATCCGAATTCTTCCCAACAGGGGTCGTCGCCGGAACGCCATTTTTGAGTGGCGACGATACGGGGTAAGGAGTGGGATATGATGAGCGACAAGTCAGTGCGAAAGGTTTTGAGCGTTTCGTCGCGCCATTCGGCGAGGAGGAAGCGAAGGAGGAAAGTTGGATGAAGTTGAAAAGGGGCCAGAGGTATCGCAAGGGGAGTCTGGGAAATGGTGGAACGAAATTCGGAGAGGGCGGTGGGGTGTTTGGTAAGGAACTGCTGGGAGCGAGAGGTACGCCCTTCGACGGGGAGGGCGGATACGGCGGCGACGATGGCGGCGTCCCAAGCCGGGTAGTCGATCTTCACGACGACTGGTGCTGGTGGAGCTGCATTGGGTACTTCTGATTCAGTAGGGGCAGTCGCGGTGGCGTCTACAGGTTCCGGTTCGACTGTTGTTCCATTTGAAGCTTCCATTTTGTGGTGTCCTACGCGTGACAAAGCCAAGTGTGTGCGACGGAGCTAACTCACCGATGAACGCGAATCGAAAGTCGCCTGGTAGGGCGCAACCGATCGAAACCGATCCACGTCCATTTCAAGTTACCCTTGTGTTGCTGCATCTAAATACCACACACAACACGACCTGCCCAGAAGTTGCGAGTAGAACATTCACCTGCCTCGATTCAAAGGCGGGGTTTAACCAGCAATTCAAGCGTCTAAACTTGTTATTTATTTGCATACAGATCTTAATGTTACTACAGAATAGTTATGATATTGATGGTCTTCATTCGGAACACTGATCTTTGCAAAACATACCCAAAAGATGTAAAGACATCACAACTCCAAACCCGAACAATCATAATATCACTATGGTGATGTTAACACGCCAGTTTGGATTTAACACGGCGTATCATCTTTAGGGCCATTGCAGTTACGTTGGTTTAGCGAGAAGAGGGTTTTTGGACATAAACTCTTGAATTCTGCGAACTCAAATTCATTGATCCGGATATTCTATCTATTACAAATAACAGTTTGGAATACATTTGATAAGTGCTGGCACCAATAAAAGGTGTCATCACAATCGAACGTGTTGGAAGAAGAGAAAACTTTAAAAACATGGTGGACCAAATAACAGTTTTACATCGTGGCTTGTCTCGTCGAATCGTGGCGTGACAAAGCTTTGCTGAGTGTCTAAGCAGGTGTATATCGCTTATTTGGTCAAAAGGTGGGAGATCGGGATGCATGGGATGCCGACGTTGGCGAGACCCTCCTATATAGTCATATTAATATTTTGTTCAGGCCAGGAGACGTTTCTTGAAGGAAACCAGAGATGCTGCTCTGTACATACCTGTTTTTGTTGAACACCCTGGCAACAGATAGCGTCGTACTTGCACTTGCTGCTGAGGATATCGTGAACAGAGCCGCCGATGCCTGCAGATTGTTAAACTCATGAAATCTAGTTAAAATGGAACGGAGTATCACGTACCTCCGAAAATATCGAGCGTGCTGCATTCACCAAAGATGGACAGGCCTTCCAACAAGCCATTAAGTCCGAGAGGACTATGTTTGATAGAGTTTCCTCCAGTTTCCTTGTTGCAGCAATGAACGGACCCGTTGGTCCCACAGGCTGCTTGAGCTTGACCGACGGTGATGTTATCGTTAGTTATCTCATCTGGGCGACCTCCGGAACCTGGGAATAGAGGAGCTGGCGCTGGGGCAGCTGCGACAGCAAGGGCAAGAGCGAGAGTGATAATGGAAGTGAAGGTCTTCATTTTGAGTATTGGTTTTGTTTTAGGCTGGAAAGCTCGGTGAATTGAAGAATGTGTAGTTGGAGAAGAAAAGATTGTCTGAATCAATGATAATGATTGTTTGTGTAAAAGATGGTCTGTAAGGATGAAGGCTGTTGTGATGATGAGAAGAGAAACGATTTAGACGGACAGACACTCACTATTTATGGACGATCTGAACTTCAAGCATGGCATTATTCACCATGTAATTATTTACAGTGGTAGGTGATATTTGCAAGGGATATCCGCAGCGCCAATAAATCAGACAGCAAAACATACCAGTTGATCGACAGTGCATTTCGATAGTGCATTCCTTCAATAGCGCCGAATTCGCGAAGTATGTGTTGAGATTTCTCTCAGGTATGTCGGTTGGCGGTTGGCGGTTCGCGGTTAGTCGAGTCTTCGTCAAACCTAACCTCGAAGACCAGCTGGCCAGGTAGACTCGGTAGGACATCAACCAGACTCTAAACATTAGCCTCGCAACGATACCGTATGGTCCAGCAGCAGCAGCAGTGTTGTTAGCCCAACAGGTTTAACTTAGTCATTTTTGCTGTTGCAATACGCTGACTCTGTAATCTAATCTACCTCTACCGGTGTCACGGAGATTGTGTCAACTGGTGTTTGTGCTAGCTATGGGAACTTCGTCAAACTGTCAGCTCGTGGTTCGAGGTTCGCGGTTGGAGACATACTCAGCGACTCGTTGCAAACGCCCATTCCTGGGGTAAAAACGTTAACGTTAGTCGGTTTCACATTATTTGCCACATTCCCATTCCAATTCTAGGATTCTGCATTAGAAGGTTAGGTGCAAACCGGGAGTTTCGTACGCGTTCAACATGGTTATTTGCACGATGTTTTCAAGCATGAGTGTGGACTAGTCAACTAGTCAGGTACGCAGGCATGTGCATGCAGGCTACCTTCTAGTCGTATTCTAGTATAGTCCAGAATATTTTTACCCGCTAAGCGTAGGAATTAAGATTAATCTAGATTGCTAGATTGAGCGGTTCGAATTCCTTGGTGGCAACAATTCCCATCCCTTCATTCTTTACAACAATCTCGATTATACCAAACTCATCTCCTTGTTCGAGAAGGAATCTAGTTGAACCAGGTTCACGTTAAATTTTGTATTGGATCGCCATTTTTTCATTCTATTATTTTCAATTCATTCATTAAGGCCGGCCTAGCTGACGTATTTCAACCTCTTAATACCTAACACCCGCTTCCTTGCCTCCAAAATTTGACGTTCACCCTGTCCCTTTGAGGAATCATCTAGTGAAAACCCGAGTACATTCAAATTGGTGGCTATTTACATTCTTTCTGTTGACAGCTGTCATAGCCCCCGCCTCCACGACGACCCTCGCAGCTCCAGTGGAAGTTTCTGAAACCTCACCAAACTATGGCCAATTAGTTGCTGGCAATCAAACTGCACCAGGAAGGATCGGGCGATAGCGACCGGAGACAACGGAATTCAACCGACTACTAACATACGGCCCACTCGTTCCGGGGAATGTTAGGTCTAGCGAATCAACAACACGGCGCCGCATGTTACTTGTTGGGTTGCTGCCGCTATAACAAAAAACGTTCTGGTTACGAGACTGTAAAGCTGAGTTCATGAAGAAAGGAAAAAAGCTGACACCGCAACAAACCCAGTTCTTCAACGGTCTGAGGCCCGAAGTGTGAGACAAGCTCGCGGAATTTCGTAATGAAGCAAAGGCCACCTCTTATTAGGGAGATAACATCTGGAACAACCTATCCGTCACTACGCAGCTGAATACAAGTGGTAAGAGTAAGAATTAGAATAGTACTCCTTCAGACCAGAATAACACTGGAAGCACCCCAGAGTAAGACTAGCAATAAGGCGATAAAACTTACGTAGCTACATCATGCAAATGATATCTAATATGTGTTCTGTATCTTATCACTCATGAAATATTCAACGAATCTTTGAATTTGTTTTCTTCGATACGTACTACTCTATGCAACCAATTTGATATAAATATAAATATTTGTGAAAATTTTGAATGTCCCAATAAGATTCTCGTAAACCCCGGTCTCTCGACATCATTGATGGAACCGCTCTAAGCAGCTCTTCTATCTGTTTCCCCTCTAGTTCTTTGTCTCTGGGGTTTTCTCTGGACTTGCCGCTGATGTAGCCTCTGTTGTAGCTTCTGACAGTACCGCTTGCGTCTCATTTGGCTTCTCCGTTGGTGTTTCCTCTGGGTTTGCTGCTGAAGTTGCTGCTGAAGTTGGCGCTGAAGTTGGCGCTGAAGTTGCCACTGGCGTTCCCTCTGGTTTTGCCACTGTTTTTGGCTTTGGCTTTGGCTTTAGCTCCTCTTTTTCTTCTTCTCCTTCTTCTTCTTCTTCTTCTTCTTCCTCCATCTCCTCCTCCTCTTCTTCTACAACTTCGGGCTGTTCTTCTACAGTGTCTTCCTCGGTTTCTTCTGCTACAGTCTCTTCTTCAGCGGTTTCTTTCTCTTCCGATTCTCCTCCGGCTACTGTGATGTATGTTAGCCAGACCCTCAGAAAAAACCCTCGCCATTCTTTATAAAGGCTACTAGAGTATCATGCTATAAATTACCTCCGTTCTTCTTATTCTTCTTATCCTTCTTCTTCTGTTTTTTCGCGGCATTTGCTGTCTTTTTATCAGCTTTCGCGGCCTGTTTCGCGACCTGTTTCGCGGCTTTCTTCTCGGCTTTCGCAGCTTCTTTTGCAGCCTTATTCTCAGTTTTCGCAGCTTGTTTCGCAGCTTGTTTCGCAGCCGCTGGTTTGGGTGGTGGCCTGGATGCCACAGCTGGTTTAGCTGTTTGACCCCCACTGTTCTTCTTTGGCTCCCGCTTATCCTTCTTGCCGATAATAATATTGGAGTCGGGCCCAGCTATAGCTGAACGCTTATTTGATTGAGTGGTTCCTAATTGTGTACTTGTTAGTCCCATCAACAAGCACAAGCTATAGATAAGGGGATAGTCGGTACCTCGGAATTGAGAGGCAGGCACATCTCGCCTAATCTGCAACAAATCCACGTCACCAGGCGCGATAGGAACCACTCGTGTGGATATCTGGGGTAGCACAGCGAGAATGGCTACCGCGGCAGAGGCTGAGATTCTGAAATACATTTGGATAAAATTCTCCGTGTGAGTTAATCTTGAAGAAATTTCAATAAACCAAAAAGGCTCTCAAAATAAAGGAGCGAGTGAGTGTTCAATTGCCGTCGGGCCTAGATATCTGAAGGCTGGATCAAAGAGCGTTAGTGATTTGTTAAAGCTTATTGGTAAGATAGTTTTGAATCTACGGGATGAGCCCGTTTTTTTAAAGGACTTCTGAAAGATACGGTCTATAGATATTTGCTCAGAATCTTACCCAGAAGATTTACCGTGACCGATATTGCAGCATTCATGCGATCCAGGGATTCCGAGGCAAGAACTTCCTAAACCCTGCTATAACATGATTCTATACTTCGGATAATCTGAGCTTTGATCCATTGTAAATAATTGTGTCTGGACAAATTACCAGTTGAATTTGACAACGCGATAGATATCCCTTCTGTGGTGAGGCCCACCGAGCAATATCCCTCGCTGAAGCTTTCTGCACTGCAGACACCCTTGCCGTTAAGGCGCTTGAATCCGAATGGTCTTAAGTTTAATATTAGCCGTAAATAAACGCTATTAGAGTACTATATGATAGTTTCAATAAACCAACATGTATAGTAAGAACAGATCGGCGTATAATCTGTGCTACAATCTGGCTAGTAACTCCATATTAAGGTATTTCCACGCTTGTATCCTATTGTAATACGTATTTTATAAGCCTGAAAAGACAAATTTGATCCTATAAGGGTACAGGTAGCCACTAAGCTTTTCTTTGCGACTATAGAGAGGCCAGGGTACCCATATTTTTCGCAGTGAAGTTTATGAGACTAACAGGATAGAACGGTTATTTATGTTAGAGCAAACATAGCATTAGCATACGGATGGCAAACACAAGAAGAAACCTAAAAACAAATAATGATAATCATGGCTGCGTCAATTTCTGTGTTTCATTTTTCTGTCACTCGTGTCCAGGCTTTTCAAGAGTATGCGCTTAGGGCGAGTCCTACCATCGGATCCTGGTTTATAAACCTAGCGCTAGAAATAGAACTCATTTGCGATGCAAACCAAGAATTAAAGACGGCCATTGAGGAACATCTAGTCCCCAAAAATACTCAAGAGATTCTTGTGACATTATGCCGGGCTTTCTTGTAGTGCCTGGCTATAATTATAAGTAGCAGATACGTGAAAGATAAGACAAAATGTACCATAGTTCCGTGCTGACAATGAAACCCTGCTTGCCTGCCGCGCCCCCCTTTCGCTTGAAATTCGGCTCGCTTGCAACAACCTACTCTCGCGCTCATGCATCTAGTCGACAAGATTTCCTTTCCGAGGAAATAATCTGAGTTACGGAGTACCCACGAACGTACGGAACTACAGCTATAGAGCTACTACTTCGGAAAAGATCGGAACATTGAAAGATGGCATATAATACCTCGCAACTTCGAAATAGCCTATTATTTTAATTGGTTCGTCACCTCTACGATCCTTCGACGCGAAGAAAGCTTGCCCCGAGATTTGTACAATTGTATGAAACAGAACGATCGCCCCGCAACATATATCTACTAGCAAATCGATGCATATGTGGGACAATCTCAGATGATATTAATGATAAAGATGTTATATGGGGGAAATTACAGTTAGAAGATCTAAAACAAATTGCTTTTGATATTAGAGGATCATAGAGAAGCTAGTAGCTGACTAGGAAGGTTTAGATTTATATGATCCTTAACATTCTCGAGCCGTTGAACGTTTTGAGGTCTACCGAAGACACTGGGACGTTTCCCCCCAATTCCCTCCTAGGGTCCTCCTTTCCGTTTCTTTGGTTGGCTTTTCTTTTTCCTCTAATCATTTTCTAAAGGGGAAAAGAAAAAGGTACAAGTTCAACTCTGCGTATTCTTACAACTAATATTACATCAATATAAATTGTTTCTAAACATGGTCACACAGTCTGGTCGCATCAGCCTTAACCACTCGGTAAATCGGCTCAACTTCCTACTTATCACATTAAAGGTGGTTATTCTCTAAGCTTTCCCGAAATTTATTTCAATATCTCTAATTTCGAGTCTCTGGTAACCTAGCTACACCAGATGACGAACCCAAATAAAGATCGAACAGACAAGATTTTGGAAGTCTTCCCGGTATTATTATTTTATCACATACCTCCTTCTTTCTGGGGAAACCAAATACCGTAAAGTTTCTGGCGTGCAGCCCCTGGCGTGCAGCCCTGCCAAGTCAAATTTCAACGCTCTAACCAGTGGTGGCAAAACCAAACAAAGATCGAACAGACAAAACTTGGAACCCCTCCCGGTAGCATAATCTAATCGTATACCTTCTTGGAAACCAAACGCTGTGAATTTCCTGGCGTGCAGCCCTGAAAAATACAAAAGTGTCCGTCAACATCCCATTGAATATCGTCCGGATGAGTACGACAGAAAGATGTTCGGGTTGACCTGTCGATTGACCGGGTTCGAAATCGATAATCTGGCCACCCATCTCTAAATCTTTACAGAACGAGCGGCGCTTATAGCAATATATCCAGCAAAAGCATGCGAAAACTCGAGTACTCGGTTGCGCTGGATACTGGCGTTGATGATCGTCGAATATTTTCTTTCTGGACGGACAGGATTACGTCGACCGTGACCGTCTGAATTCGAGAGTATCTTCGCATACACTTCTACCCAACTTGGTTAATTATGAGATTATCATCACCACGTTGCGGAGTCCGTTGCCTTCCTTTCACTTGTCTGCAAAGGTCAAAATTATGTATATATATATGATGTCTTGTAACCGTATTGTGCTTTCATTTTATATCAACAGCATCACTACCACTGCTGAGCTTCACCTTCCTTCACGGAAATCCTCCATTGCGATGATATTTCATCTGCAATAGTCTCTCATTTTCAAATATTTTGCCATCTATCTACAACGGCCTCTCATTTCTCAAAAGCACTTCCCCTTTGGATTGGATACAAACAAGTCCAAGCAAAATATCCATCCGTAACGCTCATTTTCTTCGGATATATCAGTAAAGACTCCGTCAAAATGAAGTTGGCGGTCATCTATGCGCTTCTCGCCCTGGTCCCATCAATTGCCGGCCACGCTGCCATAATTGATGCTTGGGGTGACGCCGGTCAAGCTCACGGCTGTGCGCTTGGGGTCATACCGGGAACGACCCGCAACAATATCAAAAAGGCAGGGCAGCTGGACACGGGCGTCTTCTCGATTCCAACGATACCAGACAGATGGTGCAAAAAATGCAAGGTGCCAGGGTATTGGAAGAAGTGCAAGGCTTGTAAATGCACTCAGTATTGCAAGAGTGTCAGCCGCCGCAAGGTCAAGGTCAAGCGCACTTCCGCCAAAAAAGCCGCAAAGAAGGCAGCCAAACAAGAAAAGAAGGCCGCCAAAAAAGCAGCCAAGCAAGAGAAGAATGCCGTCAAGAAAGCAAATAAAGGTGCAAAGAAGGACGCCAAGATACTGAAGAAGGGCAAGGTGGATGCCGTCCGGTATAAGGAATGCAGAAAAACAGAATGCCCAAACCAATATCTCGCCGGTTGCAAAAAATGCCCTACCAATAAATGGGGATACGATTTCAATTGCGCGGCTTGTCGTCAACTACTGCCCCTCGGCTGCGGCAGAACCCAATACGTTGCAAAGTCGGACCTCTATGACATTGACGGCAAGGATTACTGGAAAAATCCCACGGGCTCGTTAAACGTACCCGCTTGGACTTCAAAGATGGCCGAAAAGAACCAGGTCCCGCAAGTCTACGCCGGCGGCTCTCTCTACCTGACGGTTCACCAGATCAATCCGGACGGTGGTGGTCCGTATTCTTGCGTTATCGATTACGCCGGTGCGGCACAGAAATGGGAATCGCAGCAATTAAAAATGCTCGCAAACATTGAGGGAGTGAACGGACTGAATCCTTTCCAGTTGAGGAAGGGCCGATTGACAGTCCAGCTGCCTTCGGATATGAAATGTACTGGAAGCTACAGCGGTATGGAGAAGATATGCATGGTTCGATGCAATAACCAAGCTCCTAACGGTCCGTTTGGTGGATGTATCCCTATTCAACAGGTGGAGGGTGATGCACCTGCGCCTCCAGCTCCCGTCCCTGTGCCCGATGTCTTTAAGAATATTACCCAAATTCATACTCCCCCGGACGAGGAAGTTGACAAGGAAGTCGCGGAAGATGAGGCCGAGTACGAGAATGAGGATGAGGAAGCGACCGAGGAAGAACCAAAGGAAGAGGTACCACCAGAAGAGGAACCGAAAGATGAAGAACCGCCAGCAGTTGAAGATGAAGAAGCAGAGGAAGAACTCTCTGGTGATCAGAAGGACATGTTGGAGGCAGCCGGATATTACTGATGACTGCATCGGTTGCCTTTTTCTATTTCTGTTTGAGACGATTGAAGTTCAAGCTAAGGCTAGGCTATAGTTGGCGGACATGCTGGTCGAAAAGATATATATGGGGATTAACGATAAATTTACGAATTACAACTTACGAATTACGATGCTCATGATTAACGATTTCCTATAAGTTACTGATATTGACGTTACTAAAATATTTGGTTCATCCGGTTCAAAATAGATATATCTGTGTTCAGTTTTAGAATTATCTCATAGAAAAATATATAAATTATGCCCGTTCAAAAATATCCCGCTAATTCTTGTAATGAGATAGCTTGGTAATAAATTCGCCCTGAAAATACTCCCAAGGAAGCAAGATTGCATCCCTGGTTGCTCCCATTTCTTGGTGGTGTAGTTCCAAGCCGTTTAGTTACTAACTATCAGCTCAGTGCTAATCACCATTACTGCCAGTATGCCCGACTACTAGAAGGGCTCAGATCGACGATACATGCATAATTCTTCCCCTAGGCAAAAAAGGTTAGAAATATGTTATTTTAGAAGGTTCAATATTGGTATCTATATATGTTAAAATTTATATACTTATACCTGTCTGCAACAGACTATTTAGAAGATATTAGTGAAGACAATAAAAATCACTGGAGCGAGCTTTGACTAAGTGATTAATCTACGGAGCCATGGGAGCATGTATTTTAGTTGGGCTTTTAGTGCTGCGGTAGCAGCCGTCTAGTTGAAGATAAGCAATTGTTCCCCACCCCCGGTACTATACACCATGTTTTTGAACAAACGAAAAATCGGTATACTTGATTCCGGTAAGTAGGAGAGCTAGTCTTATCACGTGGATCTGGGTTTCATTTTAAACCCCCGGCAAGTGACACTACTCTAAATCAGCTGCGCGCATTCGAACAATTATAAAAAGAAATATTTTTTTAAAAAAGGTTACCCGCACTCATGGTTTTACGAGATAAATACCACAGTTTCAACTATCTCATACACATCCATCCATTCTATACCTAAATAACAATATAAAAAAGAAGAAAAATCAGATATTCCGCCCAAGTATTTCAACCACTCTCTCTCCATAAAAAAAAAAAAAAAAAAGCAGGTATAATTGCTCATAAAAAGCAGTTGGTATAAAGAACCCTATATGAGAAGAGAGACGTATACATCAACAGGAGAAAAAAGAACCCTCCAGGTCCCCTTCTCCCCAAAACTTTAGTAAATTTTAAATTCACAGTCATTGCCCATGTGGTAGTAGCAAGTAGTATCCGTAAAACCCGTAATCCGCACAAAAGGAATAAAACGAAGGACATGAAAACCCGAGTCCGTTTGCCCCCCTCTCATCCGTCAGCAAGCCCGAGCTCTTGCCGACGGTTCAAACACTCGGACAACCAAAATATAAAAAAAGTCGACCCTACTCGTCCCATGCTTTGCAAACAAAAAGCACCAAAATCACCAACAAAAAAGGAAAAAACGCTACAACAGTCTAATCTCTTCTCCTCCCGTCATCCCCTTCGATCAACGGCGTCCTCTCCCCTACATCCCCCTCAGCACCCCACCTGACACCGAGTAAACCCCACAGACTCCTCCACCAAACGTCTACGCCTCTCTCCCCTCTTCCTTCAACAGGCCCCACACTTCCGCTCGCTTCTCCGGCGGGAGCAGCGGCGGTTTCCTCATCACCCAGAGTAGAGGAGGTGTAACTGCCCCCACCGAGCGCCTTGACAACATCGCACTTGCAAACCGGACACGTCCGCCTCCTGGTCGTCAACCACGGTGTGATGCAGTTCACGTGGAATTCGTGCCCGCACGGCAGTCTCATTACCTGACTGACACCTTCCACGTATTCTTCCAAGCACACCACGCATTCGGGCGACGGCGGGAAATATTTGAATCCGGGTAATATGCGCATATTCTTCCTCGAAGACGAATAGGTATTCTTCTGCTTTCCGTTCGGGGACAGGCTGGCCGTGGTGGGTGGTGGGGCGGATGATACCCTCGCTAACGGGGGGAAATGTGAGCTGGACGAGGTGGAGACTTGGTTGACGTTTGGGAACGACGAAACCACTAACGATCCCGGTGTCGACTTTTCGCTCTGCTGGGGTTGGTTGCTTCCCGAGGATGACGGGATGTTTTGCGGCGCGGACGGGGATGGGGGATCGGATGGTGGTTGGTAAGTGTGCACGGGTAGTTGGTCGACCAGGCTCTTGGGTGCCCGCCACCTGCGCCTTCTGTAGCGTGATCGGAGTAAGAGCATCGTGTAAACGACGGTGAGGGTGATGACGGGACTGACGACCAACACGAGTAAAGTATCGATGAACGGGGAGCTGCTCAGCCTTGTCGGCGTCAGGGTGATCCAGAGTCCGTGACTCATATCCGGTTTGTCGGTTCCGGGCTTGCTGCCAGAGGAATCGTCGTCCTGTCCGAGCCAGCCGAATCCCTCCAATGCCACTGATCCGTCGGTGACGCTATTACCTTGTTCATCGTGGGGTCCTAGTGGGCTATTGTCGTTGTTTTCGGAGCTTCTTGGAGGGACGTCGTAGGTATAGTCGAGGTCGAAATGCGGGTCCGATTCTTTGTGCTCGGACGGATAGGCGGGGTACTCTCCGGTTTTCTCGTCAGCCTGCTTGGACCGACTGAAATATGATGCGAGACGACCTTTGGCGGGTTTTGGTGGAATCGGCGTGTATACCGGCTGTCGATACGATGAACCGGATGGCTTTGGTGGATGTTTTGGCAGCAGAGATGTGAGGAGATGAGAGGTAGTGTAAGATGTGAATATAGCTGGAATCGAGATATTAGATGTATCACCTATAATTAAATGTTAGCAATTTTCTTTGAAGCTTGTATCAAATGGAGCTCCGTTTAAACGCACCCTTAGCGTACATTGTCAGCAGCGGACGGTGAGCTTCATTGTCGCCTACGACGACAGCTATAGCTCCTCTCCGCTGGCTCCACAGCACTTTTTCGTAGAATCCGCACCCGCCTCGGGAGATCAGCACGATCTTGCCGGCTATTTCAGCGGTTTCCTGCAGGGTCTCAATATCGGCATGGCCCGTTACGCTCTTGTACCCTATACGGTCATCGGTCTTGGAATCAATATCGTGGCCGTCCGACTGCTTGTCGTCCCTCCAGGTGAAGCCGTCAGGCGAGGCGTCATCGCAGGCCAGTTCCGACTCTGGTAGCACGAATAGCTCCCCGGTAAGTCCCTTCTTCGGCAGCAACGGACCAAAGGCGGCCGGTTTGGACAGGAAGAAGGTCGAGTTGTCCTCGGCCAGGGAGATTATCGCCGATGTCGGGAAGAATGACGGACTGGCGGACAGCGGGAAGCTCACGGACAGGGAGACGTAGAGGAGGACGAGCAGGAGGACGGCGAGGGAGACCAGAAGGAAGAGGAGTTTGAGAAGTGGGATTGGCATCGTCGGTCGAGGTGGCGGATGCCCTCCGCTCTATTCTTCTCGGCTACGTCGGATCCAGGGTTGAGTAGGAGAACTAGCTGACGGGTGGGTTGAAGGTTTTCTGGTCTGTCTGGTATAACAGAAAAAAGAAAAGGCTCGCCTGTCCTGCGGGGACGACAGATGTGTGAAATATCGCATTAGTTATCAGACACCTGGACGAATAATGAACGGAATAAGAGCAAAAGCGGGGACGTGGTAAAGGGAAAGAAAGGCCAGCTTTTTTGATCATGTGCTATCCGACAAGGCAGGGAATTAGGCTCATCGGGGAGAAGAGCGTGTTCAAGAGAGAAAGAATGAGGGTTCTCTGAAAGCACCCATGTGGTTCTTGCGTAAGATGGGACATATGTAACAGATCGAGCCAAGCAACAAGAGTCGTGGGAATGAAGCGAGATTGCGAGCGTTCGGAGACAACAAGAAAACGATTGACAGGACGACAAACCTATTCACTGATGCGACAATCTTCCCACGTGGAGGCCGCGTTGCTCGTCGAATGCGGCGATATACTGTGGAAAGTAGTGTGCACTGCAGAGGCGATGGCGATGTTGTGTCGGACGAGCAGGTCGGACCCGGATCCCGGTACCAACGCAGGCTGTGGGAAGGAGAGAGAAAGTGGTACCAAAACCGGTATGGTAACCAGCAGCTGCCTGTGTGTCGGCTTGTGAAAAGGCTGAGCGACAGGCCGGGAGACCGACTGGATATGTCGAGGGAGGGGTTTGAAGAGGTGGAAGAAGTGGAGATGGAGGTGGTAGTAGTGGCGGGGGGATGGAGGAAGGAGCGGTGATGAGGAAAGCAACGATGGTTTGTTGTTGATGGTGGTGGTGGTGGTGGTGATGATGATTAATTCCTCCGCCCGAGAAAGGCTATCCGGTCCAGCTGCTTGGAAGCTTGGAAATAAAAAACAAGAATGATAATAAAGATGATAATAATACGACGACGAAGGATCAAACGGCGGCGCAGGAAGACTGGATTTATTATTCGGACGGCCGCTCGTGACAGCTGGACGAGGTGGAGTGACCGGCCGGCTAGCACGCAAACAGCAGCTCCCAGCAGCTCACTCGGATCGGGCAGCGGGGCAGAGCACACGACGATAACCAAAACGAGATCAGATGAACCCGATTAAAATAAAATAAAAAAGGTTGTCGCGCGACCGACCATCCGTTTCTCGATTCTGATTATTCTTATTGCTATTATGCGTTCATGCAGAGAATACCGGTTGGTACTATTCCGACGGGGCTGAAAGAAGTCTCTCTCTCGCCATTCACCAAACTCGCCGTCCCTCCCAGCCCAGCCAGCCAGCCAGCGAGCATCCGGCCACCTTGAAAGACAAATAACGAGGAACTCCTGTCTCTCTTGAATCGTGTCTCGAGAGTAGCGTGATAAATAACCGCCAAGAAGCGCTGGGTAGTCCTGCGCCGTCGCTTTATCCGGAAAGATCCGAACACAATCTACCCGACACTAACAGTCGCCTCCGCCGGCTTGGGCAATTCCTGGGGGCTGCCGGATGCCGAAACGATCAATCAATCTCATCATCTCTCTCACATCCTGCATCGATCGTTCGAGGGCTTGCATGCATGTCTTTATTTATTTGTTCATGTATGTATGTGCAAGTACGTTTCTGGGAGCATCCATGATTGAGGAATAACCCACAACACCGACACAACACGGTCCTTTTGCCAGACAACATTCCTCGGTTCCAATTCAACTCAACAACACCGCTTCACGATGGCTGGGAAGGCGAGTATCCTCCACGGAGCATATCGCAGACTAGCCTGGAAGCATCAAAAACAAATCTTGATCGGGAGCAACCCTGCAATAAACACTCCATGCCATCCTAGGACTCTAGCTACGTGCAGCTGTCCATTAAATGGTCGATCCGTCCAGCACCAAGTTTGCAACACCAATGTGCCGCCAACATGGCTTGCTCGAATGTTCCATTTGCATTCGGTAACCTGGAGATTGGTACCAAGCATTTCGTCCACGAGCACTCGCCATTTTCTTTCCAAACCACAAGACCTGCCAAGCAGTACGCGTGTAGGTACATACATACGTATCAACAGTCGTGTTTGATCCTAGCCTCTTATAGGCATATCGCTCAACAGAGACAAGACTCAAAACCTAAACTGGAGGGCGCTCCGGGTGCTACAACGCTCGAAACCACAGTCTGTTGCATTTAGCAGCCCCCAATGTGTTGCGCCAGTGACGTCAAAAACGCGATCGTCCGAAAATGTAAGACGTCAGTCAATCTGGTACTGTATCATGCATGTCCAGCACACCTGGTATCAAATCGGTTTTTGATGTTTACCGTAGTCCCTCCTACCCCCATCTCGAGATTTCAAAGATTTTGTTCCAAAAGTCGCGGAATACTTGCATTTGATTACCAAGCCTCCAGCTGCCTAAAACCCTCAACCATCGAAGAACCGAATAAAAAAGTAAACTCTCGTCGATTACAAATTATATACTCCCTACCCCTCTCCGGTACCCACTTTTTTTCTCTCGCCAAAACAGAAAGAGAAAAAAAATGTCAGAAGCACCCGGTTTGGTAGGCTCCTCCCAGGACCCACCAGCCATACCGGGCAAATCCGATAGTGCAGCTGCCAAAGAGGAATTCGACGCCATCAAACCCCGCGCCGAGGAGCTTGCCAACGACGCAAAGAAGAAGAACGATTCATCCAATGCATCCAATGCGGAGTACGGACCCAATCAACGTAGCGAAGAGTGGAAAAAGGGAAATCGTGATGCAAAGGCAGATGTCGGTAGGGAGAATTTTGCGGGAGTCAAGGTGAGAACCATCAATTTCGTCTAGGTTTTTATATCGATTATGTTCAGGGGAAGTCTGACGAGAAGTTTTCGAGGGTAGGAAACGATTCCGGAGTCGTCTTATCACCCGGATTACACTGGTAGCGAGGGGACTCCAAAGACGAAGGATGTCGGGAACGAAGTACCTGCGAGTATAAATCCGTCTTCGATAGAGCCGAACCCGGGTGACTATTATGGGTCCACGGGAGGATATTAGCGAATTTTCTCACTTGTGTGTATACGTACTCTGTGGATTTGCTAGTTGATAGGGAGAGCGGTGTTGTTGTAAATATTTAATTGAAAGGAAGGTGAAGAGAACAAAGAAAGGAGCCGGTAGGATTTACCGTACGCGTGTCTCGTTTTATCGATATTCAATCAGTACCGGAACTAGGCTCGGATGACTCGTCGTTCTAGCTTGTGTAACCGGGAGCCTCTTCCAGTAATAGCCTAAATACCAATCGCTCTACGGGTAAGGGAAGTTTAGTTTCTTTCGAGACCAGTCGCTACCAAAGAGACTAGACTGAGAAGAGTACATATCTTTTTGTAGCTCGTACATGGGAGATTGTGCTGACCCGACCAAAGTATCCTTTCGAGGATCTGGTCAGCGAGATAAGTAAGATGCAACGACCTGACATCTATTTCACAATTGAAGGGATAAAGTATATGTGGACCTCCACTATTCGTTTCACAAGACGCGAGACTTTCAAGTCTTTTTACTCGATGGTCGAATGGTCCCAAAATTGCGGCTGGAAGTGGACTCTAAAGTAAGAATGTTGAACCGCAAAGTTCAAGGTTGGCCTGGTCTCGCGAACTGAACTCTCCCTTACCGTTCGTGCGAGGCTGGCTTTGATACCAGATTGGCTGGTTGCTTTCCATCACAAAGACAATTCGGCAGATAGAATCCGACTGGATCTCAGGACAAAACCCTAGCTCTCCCTATTTTCGAATCGTTATCGATCGGGGGAACATGTGGACCGAGTCAATAATTTGTTTTCATAAACGGTGCATTGTCGAAGACAAAGTGGATAGAACCGATAATCTCTATTTCCTACAAGATTTCACATCTACACAGTTTTCTGATGTTTTATGAACCGATTTGCAAAACTCTTCCCTATGCTCCATATCAGCCTCGAATCTATATATCAGCCCTCAACCTCCTTTTCGGTCAAACATGTGCATCCCCTTATCGGAAGACATTAAGGTCGAATATCAAATCAGCCAATCCGTCCGACCTCGGGAACCGAGCCCCCAAGATTCGGCACCATCGCTCTCGGACCCTCCTTTCTTCGTCACAAGCTTCTGAGACACGGGAAAGCTATCCTTCCTCAGACCCGAACCACGACAAAAACCCACATGGCAGACTTTTACAGCTATTTTGCGCACCTGTATATGGTAGGGCCTCGCGGACTCGGCTTTGCCGTTTCTTCTCAACCTAGCTGCTCGACCAATCGATTCTTTCATATCGCCGGTAGCGTCTCCGGGCCCTACATCTCCCCTCTACGAACATACTTTCTTGCTCGAAATTACGCTTATTAAAGCCAAAAGAGAGACCAGTAGATGCCAAGTTCCGCATGCTATTATTTCGGACCGAGGAGATATGCCGATTGCATAATCGATACACCTTGCGTATCGGCTTTTTGGGTAGGTTTCAATTCGCTTGATCCTCTCGAAACCGAAAATCTTGCGGATCCACAGCGCGAATAGCACAAAAAAAAAAATGGATTACTTTGTGCTAGTACTTTTGTGAGGTTTTCTGTTTGGTCAAAAAAAAAGTTCCCGGCCAGGATATGCCGGTATGGTGCCCTGTCTTTTCCATGAACCGTTTCCGCGTGCCAGAGCACCGGTGATGAGCAGGGATCATGGCGAGATTGAGAGCAGTAAGTAAGAACCTTAATTTTCGACGTTTGGTTTGATTTGCAAAAAGATATTTCTCACGAACAAATGTTGGACTTTCGTACGGATCTTTCGCAAATTCTTGAAAACAGATATTCGCAACTTTGGTCGGATTGTGTCTGTGTCACCCTCACAAGATGTGGGCCTGTACGATTCAGTAGCACATTTTTGTGTGCATACACGTACGAGGTACGTTGCGTCAAAGCTGTGCGTCGCTGTGGCTTGACAGGGGGGATCAAGCCAACATTTGGCAAAGACAATTTATTCATGACTTTTAAAATGAAAACAGAAAAAAACAAAGAAGCAAGAAGCCCGGTGTTTCCATCATGAACTGAAACGCAACAATTCTCGTCCAACGGCAACAGTTTTGTGCTTCACTAATTTATGCAGGCTGATGGCACACCGCCGCTGCACAAAAAACTAGTTCCCTTCAGCGAGCCCGCCCATTCATGCACCGTCGATCATGGCGTTCTCCCTTGACGCTCGGTGTCCGTGTGTCTGCATTAGTATCTTATAAGCAATATTGCGAAACAGGCCATTCTGGTCATATAATTCAAAAAAAATATCATTAAAAACGTCCCCACATTCATCGAAACTTAGCTTGACCTATTAAAGGTTTCCAAAGCCGGGGGTTGAGTTTTGACGTTGATATTGCGCGACAGGTGATGTGGCTGGACGCCAGCCCTTTTTGCGCCTGAAAAGCCTGCATTTTCCCTTCACGATAATAGCTAAAAGATCACATGAATATATGGGCTCATGCAAAAGCTGGTCAAGGATCGAAAGTTTTCTTTGTCATCTGGGGTTTCTGTGGGCTCCGGACTGGGGGGTGGTTTTTGATTAGCCAACGGAGTTCCGAAACGACTAGCTTGGAGGTGTTGAAGCAGCGAACCAGAGACGTTTCGGCGTAACGATTTTCCTGTGCATGGGTGAAGGGCCATCGCATCGGGGAAGGGAAGGGAAGGGATAAATTGGACAGCAAATGAGAAGAAACTGTCAAAGCGAGAAGAGGCCAGAATGAAAAGAAACAAAAAACGTGGTAAAGAAGATCCCCTTGACATGGCGGGAACCTACACTTGACTCGTAAACCATCCTCGCGGGCACCCGCGTGATCCTTTTTTCCCTTCCAAAGATGTTACTCTGCAGTTCGCGCGCAAGGGTCAAAGGTCCGGGTTTTTTTTCCTGCGAACCCCGACCATTCACCAATGAGATGGAGGCCATGTACTCTGTCACTCCACAAAAACGTCTTTCAGGGATCCGATTCCAACTTCGGTTGGTCGGCCAAACACCAACTGAATTTTTTCCCTGGAGAGCCCAGGGACCTACAAGAAGCAAGCACGCTAAAAGTATACACTCGCACAAGTTCAATGCGGGGAACTGCACCACCGCAAAACAAAATAAAAAAGCTGTTGTGGTTTCGGGGTGCCAGGATCCGTCCAAGAAACTTAGCAGACAAGGAGCGAGAGCCGGGACCAAGCAACATCTCAGTCCTTCTTGGAAGCATCGGACACGGCACATGTTCGTGGACACATTGCCGCGTAGGTACCAATCTTTTTTGGCAAATTGGCCAGAGTCGCCCATCAATCTCTCAGGGAGTTAAGTTTCAGGGAGGGTACTTGAACCTTTGAACTCGACTCCCCAAGCGCAGCTCCTACTTTTGTATTTATCCACAAGACACCTCCCCAGATTTTCCAAAAAGACACACACTGCCATCCGCCGTTCTCGCCAATCTGCAAGTTTCTTGCAAGGTCCCTGGTATACCCCCCAATCCACAAATTCAAAAGTCACTTGCCTCGAAGCGGTCCCTCTCCTCGATCGACTCCTACCGTTCGCAAAGAAAAGAAAAAGAAGGCTACATTAAGAAGGAAACGCCTCCGGACGCCAATAAGGAGCTGAAAAGAAGTTTTTTATATTAGAGCGTCTGAACCCCAGACTTTTTCTCCAGCTTTCCGCCCCACAGATACCCCGACAAGAGATAACTAGCCTGCATCTCCACACTCTACGACCTTTTTTTGTCTCGTTTGCTGGCAAAATAGAGACCATTTTCCCTTAGCCCTTCCATTTTTTTCGGCCTAGGGCATCGGCTCCAGTACGTACCTGTTCCTCGCTTCCCTTGTGAACCCCATAGCATGCGAGAAGAGGCGATCGAGTTATATTTCCCATAACCCTTCCCGCACTTCCCACGTTTTTTCCCCTTCTCTCCCTCTTACTCCATCTTCACACTCCGATCCAAATTCGTATAAACAGTTTATCTTCTACCTTCTTAAAAGTTTCCATATATTTTATTTTTATTTTTCGATCATAGTATATTATATATATATATATATATATATATATATATTTTTTTCTTCTTACTCACGAATATATATAAAAAGTGTTTGACAAGCCAGACGACGGATCCACGCTGGTGCAGCGTCTTTTCCGCAAATCCTCGCGCAAATCCTCCAACACACCGCTACCAACACCGCAAGCAGCGCAGAGGTACCATCAATCTCGAACTTTTTCTCAAGCTTCGCACAATCATACGATCAACAGTTTCGATAGATCCAGTCGCGGAAGCGTTGCAATGTCAGATCAGGAACGGAGAAGAGATACGGGGACCAGTCCTACGAATATCGGAAGGATCACGTCTACGAATATGAGTTCGTCGGACAGTCAGAGGGTATGTGTATAAATTCTTATTTTTTTCTTCTTCTTTGGATGGATAATTGGGATATATGCTAAAGGGAAATTCGTTAAAGGATGTGTTTGTGATGCCGCCGCCGCAGCCGAATCCGCCGAAGAGACCTATCGGGGAGAAGATGTGAGTATTTCTTTCGGGTTTTGGCACCGAGATAATTGGTATCAGTCGCTGATAGATATTCCTTTTTCTAGCGTTCGATGGCTCAAGTACGGACCCGTCGACTGAGGAGGAACAGACGAAAGCAGCATCTCTTTCTCAATTTCCATCGAACTCTTCTTTTTGGTTAACAGGCGTTTTTTGTGACGGATCCGGATTTCATTTGAACCTTTTTGCGGGATGCCTTCGTCTTTAAAATAACAACCGATTCGAATTTTCTCATCAATATCCCGATAACCCATTAGCAGCGACCTTATCAAATACATATGTCCTGCTCGGAAGCCAATTTTTGGAGGAAAGAGGCGATATATAATGCCTACATTTCCAGCATTCACAACTTACATCCGATAACAATCTCTCAAGAAGATACTCATTTATCTATATTCTCCATTCTTTCATGAATCCATCTTTTCTGGCAATTTAGCGAACTCTGGCCATCTTGTTTATTCCTTCAGTCACCTCTTCTACGACAGACTTGCGAGAATATTTCAATCCAAACATACATCAACCTACTAATTCACTTTTTTCACTCTCTGTATTCTCCTATGTGTAACTAGTAACACCATATTTTCCTACTTACTCTACGCTTGACACACCAAGTCACATTTCTCCAAAGACGTCTTTTTTGCCAAAATTCAACTTCTCCCTCCTTTTCTTTCCAATTCTGTCTTCGAGCATATATATGCACAGACCTCCCTTAGTAAATGGAAAACCCAGCAGCGTAACCGGCAAGCTTGCCAGACGAAAAGATTTCTCCTCCAAGGAGAATTAAAACTGCAAACCGAGTGTGTGTGAGTGCGAGTGTGGGAGCCAAATGCAGGAAAAAGAAGAGACACCTATATCACGTCTCTTATGCATTTATCAGTGACGCTTAAAGAACAAGAAAAAAAACACTCTTTTAGCACGATCCATGTGCGTAATGTACAGCTTGCATTTGTCACACATCGCTCCTTCCCCCCTTCTCTTCCCCATTTTTTCGTCTGTATTTTCTTAGTAATTTACCCAGATCGAAAACGGGTCAAAGCTACAGATACCTGTGACGTTCATACAAAGAAAGCGAGCGGTACCTGACTATCACTGCCCTTCGGGAGATCTGATGCTTTTAAGTTATAAATTGTCTCGGTGAATCAGCCTGGCTGGGATTACTTCCTACTGGTCAGAAACAACGACAAAGAGGGGAAGGAGATCGAAAACATGTACCCTTCACACAAGATATCTCGTCCACAGCACCTAACCCAACCACGCAGGTTTTTTTTTTAATGCACGCACAGGCATCTCGTATTTCTATCGCATGTAGGGGGCCAAGCAGCCGGACGATGTCGAAGCTGAACACACCTTCGCGGCTGTGCTTTCCCGTGCATGCGCGTTAAGAAAAAAAGGCTTTTGAAAAGAAAAAAAGTAAATTTGAACAGCACAAAGATAGAATTGAAAAAGAAATCTACATATGTCGATGGTATGGCATGATGGCGCTATTGGTACCTATTTTAAAAGGGTCGTCCCTGGCTTGACTTTTAAAAAAATAATTCAGAGGGAGACGCGATGATATGATAGGGCGGATCAAGTTTGCCTTAGACCACGATTGCTCAGATCACTTAAGTACTTGCTGCAAGATCAGAGTGGAAAAAGGGTTCTTGCCGTGCCGCTTGCGTACTTTTGTACAGCGGATGTGATATGGGGAGTTTATCTGAGGGATCCTCCCTGGCCGCGACGCTGAGGTGGTTTCGCGTTCATCTTACGGGGTATACGTGTATCGGAGAAATGATGCTCGAACAGATGAGTTCGGTTCCAATCTCCGATACAATATCAAGCACGTGAGTAATCATGGCAGAGTTGACCGCTTCCCCAAACCCTCCCTTCGTTCCGTTCAAATCTCTCTCTCACATGTCAGACCACAATTCGAGCGGGGCTAAACACGCAATCTGACGGCTGTCAAAAGCGGAAACATCAGAAAAAACGTTGTAAACAACACAAGTTGACGTTGGGTCGGTTGATGAAATACCACACGGTCAACCGAATACGAAGACGAGATTGGCGAATGACGCCCGTCCCGAGTGCCGAAGTAGATTGTGATACGGGTACTTTTCACCTTGAGAATTTCACAAGGCCAAGATTGCGCCAATCCTTTTTTTTCTAGTTTTTTGTCATGAAGAATGAGATATAATTGTCCACACCTCGTACGATTCTCACGACTAGTCACCGTTGAAGTTTATTACACGTCAACAACGAAGAAACCAACCCCCAGCATCTTTAAGCTTAAATTGACCAAATGTCAGAACGTCTCGTATCGACAAAATTAAACGAATCCAATTGGCCTTTCCATTAAAGCTTCGCTGTATAACCCCCCCTTGCTCCTTTTGGGTGGTATGTTCTTTTTTGTCGCTCGCCAAATTTCACCTTTGAATTTATCCAAGCCGCCAGTCCCTGCAAGGGGTTTCCTTTCATACCTACGCAAGGCTGGCCAGCTGGGGGAACTCGCAATTTTTTTCGAACGTTTTTGGCTTTTGGAGACGAGCGGTCTGAAAACCCTCAGTATCCCTCCCTTCGGTTTCTCATGATATTGGTGATTGAGGTATACTATGATAAACCAGGTTTTTCGTATCCGAGAAGTCAAAAAAAGACGTGATCAAATTCTGATGGTCTTGATGTTTGCCTAGACCGGCGCCTCCAGGCTAATATAAAAATAAAACCCTCCCAATTTTTCCGAACCCACTCAGCTCTGGTATTTCACACACCATTCTCGGAGGCAAAAAATTTGTAAGATTTATATAGGAATATGCTTTTATACCAAGCTGAGATCAAGAAGGACGCCGCGCGCAACGTGATCACATGTACATCATGCCCCCTTGGAAAATTCAAAGACACGGAAAAAAAACCTGGAACAATCGGCACCCGTATCTCCAAGTATCATCTGATCTCCTGCGTGTAACTTCACCATGCATGAAAATCCATGACACGGAGGAGGAAGAGGAGGAGGCAAATTTACAAAAGAAAAGAGGACACGGTGCCTAGTCGCGCGGTCGATTCCGAACCCCTCGCGCTATCATACCCCGCAAAAAGGTATCGATGCCGGTCGTGTCTTTTTGACAGGTCAGAGGACGGAGGTCATATGTTCCGTTCCAGGACCCCGAGTCGAGGGTTCGGTCTCTCTCACTTTCTCTCTTCGAGCTCTTCCAACATTTGATCCACAAGAAACCCTTGCTTCCTTTCCTGCACAAACTCCGCATTTTTACGATAATCCATCTCCGACCCCAGTACCTGAAAAGAGATCGGAGCTGGCTCCGAAGGACTAGACCGCTTTTGGTGAGCTCGAGTCCGGAAAAATCAAATGTTGCGAATAGTGGCCGTCTTTGCTGGTGGATTCGGATAAAGTCGTACCTGGATTTCAAGGCCCTGACCCATGCATGTCATTCCCACACGTTGGCCTCGGTTAATTCCATTACAATGTGAGATGTTGGATAAAGATAGCGAGATATCTCTTGGTTTGATGTATAATTTCTTGATAATGATAGTATGATTGCATTGACTACTAGTGTCTACGACTAGTGTGTTATGAACATCAAAGTATCTCCAATATATTTGCAAAACCTTAATCCCAATTCCTGCAATCCCTGATATCCCAAAAACCCAGTGTACTTGAAATCCTTTTTTTTTGAAAAACAAAGCCCTTTACGCCTTCTTCTTGATACCCACCATGTCCTTCTCAAAAGCATCCACAACTCCCAATACCAATTTCAAATGCTTCAGCGCCAATTTCTCTTTCCTCCTGTCCGCAATTCCCAGAGCGGTCCTCGTTGCATTCTTAATCTGCCTACCGTTCAACTCCAAGATCGCCAGGTCTTCGTAATCCCCATCCACAACCGCGGTCTCCGTTCCGCTGCTCTCAATCTTGGCGACAAAGTTCTTCCAAACCTGTGCCCTGGCATCGAGCGTGAGTTCGTTGTACCGGATCGCAATATGAATGCGCGATTGGATAGCCTCATCAAAGGTCTCGACGCGGTTGGACGTCAAAAAGAGAATACCGTGGTAGTATTCCAGAAGACGTAGGAAGATGCTGACGAGGGCGTTGCGCTGGATATCGTGGAGCGAACGTTGCTCGAGATACACGTCCGCTTCGTCGAGGAGCAGGACGGCTTTCCAGATCGTGCACAGTTGGAGGATCTTTTCCAAGTTTCTTTCAACGGTGATTGCGTCCGTTCCCAAGCTACCCGCCGAGACGGTGTACAAAGGTGATTTGGTGTACTCCGCGACAGTTTCGGCTGTCATGGTCTTCCCGAGACCCGGGGCACCGTGAAGTACGGAGATGAGACCTTTACCCTTACCTTCGACAAAGTCGTCAAAGTGGGATTGGTTGGTGATGTGAGATTCAACCAGGCCGCAGATGAGCTCCTTGGTTTCCTCTGGCAGGACGAGCTTTGAGAACGAATCCGTGTTCCAAACGACCTCCTCGAGGATATCGACGAAGAATTGGAGCCATTTCTTGCTACCGAGCGTGTACCCGTATATCGTAGCGTTACAAAGAAGTTTCTGATCATCTGTGAGTTCGAGAACCTTCTTTGTAGAATGGGGCGAGTCATCGAAATCCTGAGCGGCACCGACACGTGGGGGACGGCCGGGCCGAGGTACGGAATTGCCATAAGGATCGTAATCATCGTACTCGTAGGTTTCATAGCGGCTGCCACGTTTCTTGCGGCCATTCTTTGCAACGATATCTTCAGGCTTGTTCAGGTCGGTGAGCCTTCTGGCCTCGTTGGGGTTGAAGATGGCGTGAGTACCCGCATCGATCATGACACGACCGTTGACCGGAGTCTTGGAGGGACCAAACATGGACATTTCCACGGCGATCCCATTGTATTTCTTGCAGTGTGAACCTTGGAGAGCAACAAACTTGGTTCCTCTTTCGACCAGCCTCTTGATAATATCCTCCTTGTCGGAGCACCAATCCAGAGGGACGATGGAGAGATCCTCGATTTTCATCGTGCCATCAAAAGCATCGATTTCAAGATTTGTTTCACTTTCGCCAAACTTGGTACCATCATAATCAATGTAGCTACCTGCGATGGATCCACTGAATCGGCCACGATTGAAGGATCTGAGTTTCAGGACACGGGGTTGCGTCAGGATGGTGGTGTATAGGAGTGACCCAGGACGGAACAGAGTCCAAAGGCTAGAAGATTCATGTCAGCAATAATCCAAACGGATGAGTGCATGATGTAACTTACAGGTCGAAATTGATCAATCCTTGATCGGTCAAGTCCTTGTACTCCGTATTGATTGCCTCAAACTCATCGTTCAAGAATGTCATCAACACCGCCAAGTGCTGACCCAGCTCGGACTCTTCGGTCTCCTTCTCAGCCAGATCGTTCAAGTTATCCTGGTAGTACCAAAGAACATCCAGGGGGAAGTTCAACGACACATTCGCTGTTGAAAACGAGATGCTGGGGTAATCGGTGATCATCTCCTTGAGAGCATCCTTGACTGGCCTCGAGAGGATATCGATCGACCTCTGATAGATCTGACCGCTTTCACTGAAGAAAGTGGTGCTGCGGAAAGTGTAGTTTCCATACTTGTCCGCTTGCTCCTTCAGCTTTGGAGGAGCCGAACCGACTTCATAGAGGTTGGCGTAGCCGTAGGTGTCGTAGCGGCTTTCGAGGAACTTGACTTCGTTCTTCAAGGTGTCATCCTTGTGAACTTCCTCAAAGGGTTCCTCATCAGAGTGTGGTGGATCTTCCATAGGGTAAGCTACTCTGGGTGGTCCTCGAGGAGCCGGTCTGCGATTTCTAGGCATTCAAGTGGCTAAAGAGGGATAAGAAACAAGTACGAATTGTTCTCGCTTACGTTCAAGATGGAGACGTCGACGATTGCTAGTGTTGAAAAGGTTTCGGCGATGACGGGAATATCTCAGCCTTATATAGACGAATGCCTTGTGGAAAACAGGTAGCGCAGGATCCAGTGTATGAAATCCTTCTCCTCTATTCCATTCACGGATACCCGCACGACTCACCAGCCCTGCAATTCAAGGTTTCCTTGTTGAACAAATGGGGTCGTCTACAAACATACCAGATGTGACATTCCGTTCCATTCGTGAACGCTGAGAGTACCAGTTATCTACACCGCTTCCGTGTGCGCGACTTATGTCACCCGCTGCGGGGCTACTTTGGCGAGCCAGGGGTGACAGCCTCGCGTCCTCCAAAGACCGCGGGCCTGACCTAGTTTTGCATTTCCTGCAAAAGTGACTCACGGGAGTTGATGTGTAACCTGTGGGGTCAGCATTAGGCCAAAAGTGAAAAATGGGAACACCCCACTATCTCGAACGGCAAAAAGTTCTGTTTCCCACCAAATCCAATGGCACGCACGCGCTCATGACGCGAGCTCGTGAAGACGTGTCAATCGGAAGCTCCCTTCACTGCATACTTGATGACGCTTTTGGTGATCTGATGAGAGCTTCAGGTCAACGTACTGTGTTGTCCCCACCATATTGGGAAGTCGTCTCGAATTGGTGAGTCTCAACTTCTTGAGAGAACAGGTCATGGGTCTGACAACTCCAGGATTGTTCCAAGTATGGCCTATGGTGGTCGAGTGGCTCAAGAGCAATTGCCCAAGAGCATTTGTTTGCTAGAGCTTCTCACAGCTATACATATCATGATATTGGAACAGTGCAAGAGATATGCATCTTGACCATAATGCTTCTACATTCATGTTTATGAGTGAACACATTAAAAAAACTTTAGGATATTTTTTTGGTATTTTCCATCCTTTCCTGCCTTTCCTCCATTTCTCATATTCTCATCGGCTTTTGATTCCTGCTTCATCTTAATATCCCCATCATCCTCTCTGACTTTTAATGTGCGTGCTTTTGTGGTTTAACAATGGTCTAGAAATGCTCATCATAGTATCATACAATAAAAATCAGATCCCACGGGGGTAATTAATCCTCCTGAAGCCTTTGTAAAACTAAAAATGTCAGGCCTTGTGATTTCGGAAGGTTTTGAAAAAAAGGGTTGTGGTGGTTTTTGATAGTCGTAAAAAAGTGACGGGGTTTTTCGAAATGAAGATTCGAGGTCATTGGTAGTAGTAGTAGTATATAAAAGAAGAGGAAAAAGAACCGAGATCGACTGAACACCCGTATGCATGGACAAGATAGACGTTATAAGGACGCGTTTGGAAGAGAAAAAGCCGAACGCAAAGATATATCAACAGAAGTTCAAAAGACCTGAAGTCGCCCCATTATGACGGAATAAGAGAAGTATGGAAAAGGAAGAGCATCAATTTGCATTGATTCTCCGGAAAGGTTGGATTTGGTTTTTTTTGTTGACATATATATCCCATCTACTTCTTCCTGAACGAGCATCCCTCCGTCAGTCTAGCCTTGCCACCGGTGGGCTGACATAGGACCGTCGCACACGAGCCGCAGATAACGACAGTTTGAGCGTGGGAGAAGACAGTGGTGATGACGTAGCAGCCAGGGCACTTGACGTCCATGAAGAAGGATCGTGGGGCTGGGACGAGGGTCTATGGGTGAGATATAAATGTTAGAGACGCTCTTATGGCGGGCATATTTGCCGGATTGGGGATATATTGATCAAATCGTACCTTGAGCTTATGCTTGCGAGCCTCAGCAAGCGGGGATGGGTTGAGGAGATCTTCTGCGAGAACCTGTGATCGTGGAAAGCAGCCAGTTAGCAATTCTGCTTGATTCGTGAAATTTTGACAGCACCATCCCCCAGATCTGTCATTTAATCCCCAGAATTCCATGTTTTGTCCATCTCAAATCTCTCTTGCAAATTCCAGCAGCCACAGAAGCCCACAGCTTCATCCGTGCTCCCATATTTCCTTCTCTTCCTCCTTCACATTTGCACGTGGCCCCTCCTCTCTGTTTCCACAAACCACCACCAAAACTATCGGAAAAAAGGTCGTCTTACCATGTTGATTGACTGTTATCGAAAGCCGAGTGTATAAAATTCGATTCGAAACGGGAGGAGAGGTAAATCGTCAGGGACTCGGTCGAGGGGTTCTTTTAACGAAGATGAGATGTGGTTGGTTCCGTAAATTCGTAGTCAGAGAAAATTGGGAAGCACACAATTCTTGCTCCCAAAAGTGACTCTAGACGATCAATTCCGCTAGGCCAGATGAGGAATGGTGGCAAGATCAAACGGAAGGGCTCGAGACCTAAGCAGGCAAACGCCTCACAGACCCCGCAACACATTTCGACGACGGACCGCTAGAGCCGCCAAGGCCACATGGGCCCTGGTCCCAATCCCCCCGTTTTTGCAATCTTTCAGTTGAGGGAAGCTGTTGGGCCAACTGTAGACGGCCGTTGCTATTACTGAATGGTTTGCCATCTACTAGTACACGCAAGAGTTACCACAAAACATGATGTCCTCGTGTATGATTCATACTGATTTCACGCTGGGGCGTTTACGCCTCCGAATCTCGGGTTTGCCACAAAGAGAGCTTAACATGAGCTCCAGATTGAGGCCAAAAACGAGGATCGGGTAGCCCCGTTCCGGATCTGGCTAAGTGAGCTGGCTAAGAAGCCTAAGCGTTCAATTCCACGTTTCGAAAATGTAAAAGCGGTCAGACATAAGTACAAATCATTTCAGTCATATGGTCCTAGTTTCCTCCAAAAGAGTACAAATATGCACATGCGACCGTTATTAAGACCCTGCACAAAGAGAAAGAGGCACGTTCAAGACAGATTATTTGCCATAAAGGGGATATATCAGACCGTAGATTGATATACATGCAAAACATAAAAGGAACAGGGAGCGAAGCTTCGAATATATATAAACGCCAATAGCTCGATCAAAGGTGCGCGCCAGATGAGCCAAGTGCATGTACAAAGAGAAACAATAAAAAAAAAGGCAATCCAAGCTACCAGAACGTAAGCTGACATTGACGCATTCCCATGAAGAACCGTATACTCCCGAGACTTGCGCGTTCAATTGACCAATCGAGCGTCAAACCCTTTTTTTATTTTATTTTATTACTTTTTCAATAAACAATCATATCAATTCATCCTTTCCAAGGCTCGCGCTGCGCCGAATTGCCTCCCGGACGGCGGTTTCTGGGAATACGGGTCCTTGTCCGTCACACTTGGCCTTCGGTTTCAGGAATTCACTGACGGACTGGATATCAACTTGTCCACCCACATACAACGGATCATTTGTGATCAGATCCCACGCTGCAGCGGCGCCGAGTAGTGGCTCTCCGGTCTCCGGGTGATGGCTTATCCTGTGGCTCGGTGTCTTGTTCTTATGCGGCTCCAGCACGATATCGTAAAAGTCCGTCGGCGAGTACGATATGGGACCCACATCGACGGTAGGAGCAGCGGGCTGGTGAGCAGCTTGAACAGCTGAAGTCGCGCGTAGAATCTGATTCTCGGTTTGGATCTTTTGGATCTCCCGTTTCAATCTTTCATTCTCGGTAAGGACGGTCGAGGAGCTGGCCTCGAGGCTTGAGAGCTTCTCCTCGAGCTCCTTGACGTGTCGTTCTTTACGCTCGCGGAACGCTCGTTGACTGTTAAAACACGAATGGGTCAGCATATCGGTCTAGCGGGGTAATAGCATGGTGGATCTATGTTTGACTTACGCTGCCCGATTCTGAGCTTTCCGTTTCTTCACAGCAACAACCGTTAGCACCATTGTAGTAGATTGAGAATGATAACAAAAGAAGAAGTTTCATACCGACTGTTGGGGAGTGAGGTCCTTTTCTTCACTGCTGCTCCGGTTCATACCGGGACCGGTCTCCTCTCCATTCTGATAGCCCTGGCCCTGTGCCGCAAGAATCTCCCTATCGAAAGCTGCAAATGCATCATAGTTTGTACCATAATTCTGGAACATCCCTCGGCAAAAACCCAGCAACCCGGGGTAGGAGGATCCGTCAGCAAATGAGATCTTAGGAAATGATAGACCAGCGTACAGGGGGTGAGGGGGGGTAAGAGCGAATCTCTGGGAACTCCGGATGTGATTGCAAAAAACGGTAGATTTGATAAGGGCTAGAAAGGTGGGAAATGGGAGCGAAAAGCTCAGAAATCTTTGCTTACATTGCTACTGTTAGGGGAGGCGTTCCGAAAACTCTCCTCCGAGCCCGAAGCTGGTGCTCCGCTGCCCTGGCTTGACGCCGGCTGTTGGTAAACCACGTAGGATTGAGGTTGGTAATATGTCGAATAATCCATTACTGAGCGAGTTTGTAAGGTGTTTGTCACCACTCTTCGAGGAAACGGAGCAATTTTGTGGACTGGTCGCGAGTGGTAGATGGCAGATACGTTTACTCTTTTCGGGTGCAGATGTCGATGAATAATTGAGTTGTAAGCAGAAAGTGGAGAAGGAAGCGAGAGTTGGACAACGCTAGTGATTTCCCGTACGAGCTGTTCGGAATGCAGAAAACTCTGGTGGCTTGAAAGTGTTCTTCAGGAGTGGTTGATCTGAGGACGGGCAAATATGCTGAACGAAATCCGGGCAAGTCGTGAAGTTCTATAAATGATTGAACGTGGGAGATATTGGATGAAAAATGATAATAAAACTTTTTTTGAACTCCTTTGAAACTATGGCAGCGAACCGCAGCAGGAAACCGAAGGCTTATTAAGTATTTGTTTGTAAGCGGGGAACGAACGAACGAAACCCGTGCCCAATTCTTTCGTCCGGTACCTGAGAGCTTAACAGAGGTGTTAATCTCGAGTGTGGAGTTTCAAAACCACAAAGGCCAGGGGTAACGATGCCGTGCCTCCCCAGAACTTGGGTGGGTAGTTTCGTTTCAGATGGCTTCCCTGAGCACCTTAACCGGAACAAGCCGTTGTAGACGCCTTTTCTTGGTATGATTGCGTGGTGGGTGCGTGGGTATCGATAAGTAGCCAGGCGCAAAAGGCACAGGTTCTAAATGTGGAGGCTGAAAGGAGACGGTGGGAGTTCAAATGCAGATTTGGCGATAGATTCCAGTTCGCCGTGTCAAACATTGCAAATTGTGACAAAGGAACAGGTCATTTTTATATTCACTGTCATCATTTGTCAAATTCTTAAATTTTAACCATAGCCCACTCCTATCCGAGATGTTCCTGTCATCCTCCTCAGCCCTACGATATCTTCTCCTTCTCTTTAAGCTCTTACTTCGTATTCTCATCAGAAACGGTCGGGATTCCATGCCGAAAGAAGCCTGGGTATTCCGGTTGCTGCCATTTTTCGAACACACTTTGGTTTAGTAATCTGGAAAGATCTGCAAAGGGTTCTCCCTACGAGGTCCAACCGGCGTTGAACGGTCTTAGAGCTCGCGCATTGTGGCTTTTTTTCGATAAACTACAGGTTGGATCTCTCGAGCTCGCAGGCGCTCGGGCCGATGCATTGCCTACAAAAGCACCCCCATGGTCAATGCTGCAGCTTCAAAAAAATACAAATATTGGATTACGAGAGATAAGCGGGCCCTCGAGAAATACTTCAACTGCATACGAACCACACAAACGTATTCGAATTTTAAACATTTTTTAATTTGTTTGAGATCGTACCCGCGAAGGGTCCCACCGCCCTGTCGCGCAATTTCTTTCTCTAAATTATTTTTCTTTCCAAATGTCAGACCCCGCAACTTAAACGAGACGTAAGGCTTCGCTTGCCGACTTCAAAACCCGTGCAAGGCAGCCAGAGTTATCCGTGGTTGTATAAAGCTAAGCTTCTTTTTCATCCTGACAGCAGGAATAGGCTGTATTTTTAGAAACTGGCGATGTCTGGGCGCGCAATATATCTCGTGTTACAGATGGGCGGAGGGGGTGTTTCTGGAACCTCCAGCTGTCAATCAATTGATTCCTCGCGACCGGATCGATTTGATACTCGGTTGAGTCGCGTATCAGCAGTGCTCCAGATGTACCTCAAAAGTTGACTGCCAAACACTATTTCCACGTGGAATGGGTATCCTTGCTAAGTTTAATAAATTCTTGCTGTATAATATCTTTTTCATCGTCAACCGGACTCGAGATTGATAGTAGGCTCCAGCCGGATAAGAACTTACTAAGGCCATAGCGCGCACTAATTTTCCCGACTTTGACTGAGCACATCAAGTCCATCGACGGAATGATGCCAAAGTCGATTTTTCGACATGTCTCAAATTTATGGTGTGTGAGTGTCTAGGCATACCCAAATTATGATGTGCGAGTGTCTAGGCATAGCCCGGATGCGATAACGATATTAAGGTGAAACCCAGCCGTAGACGTTCGATGCCCCGTACGAAGGTGTGATTCAGTTACAGTATGGCCTTTTTACAAGGCCATTGGCCTGTCGACAATACTTGGGCAGATGCGCCCGTAATTGGGTCTGTTGTCATTGTATTCATGCAAAACTTGCATCTTTTGACATGAGCAGGTATTTTCGGGACGTTACCGATTCGCCCTTTATTTTTAGGTTCAATATCAGGATTTATTGGGAGATTTTGATTCCAAGAAATTGAGGAGCATCTCACTTAGGCAGTTGTTTGCAGCCGATCATCGTAGCCCTGATGTAAATTCTGTTGGATGGAAGTGTATTCGCCTCGAATAAACGTCAACGTGTGGAGATGTTGAATTCTTGTACTACGATTGCTGGTTGTCAGAGCTCTCAAACCACGTGCTGACATGCAACCGCTGATCGAAAGTGAAGACATTTCCAGTTTTTCCGTACTCCGAAAGATAATCCGCATAATCGTCGAGTGATCTTCAAGATTCTAGAAGTTGGTGCGATATTTGAGCTGGAAGTGTGGCGACAAACGGCCAGACTCCAGCCTGCATGATGTAATTGTCACCGAACGGGGGTGGCTAGTGTCGGAAACTCCTTCCGATTCGATACCATGCTGTATTCTGTATCACAGTCCAATTAAACCAAGTTTTTTTTCTTCAGTAAGAACCGGAAGTTGAGTACACGTACAGCGGCCCCAGATTTTTGCTCTCGGTTGGCGGATGTTTCCGAAAGCACCAGAACATGACGTGTGGCCCCACGAGCGCGGACAAGGACTGGCCAGGACTGGCTGCCAACTGTGGGGATGAATGTATCTGGCCCCAATCGCGTGCGAGATCTACGACCTGCCAGCCGCTTCCCGCCTAGCGGTTCTCGGATAAACCTTTTGCGGTGGCTAGACCGCCATTTCTCGGCATGGCTGGGGCCAAGGGCTCCAAGGGCTTAACCGTTTCTTCATCATCCTGTGACGCCTTGCGTCAGTATTACCAGTCAGAATGAGAACTTACGTCTTCAGCTTCGATATGTTGCCGACGTCTCGATGAGTCCTAGCGGGAGTGAATTGATTGTAAGGGGAAGGATATAGCGGGGGGAAAGCTTAAAGATGTCGTTTCTTTGGCTTAGCTTCGTTGTGATGCCTGCCTGAGTGCGGATTCAAGTCATTTTGATTGCGGAATGACATCAGGACGATGTCAATAATCACAGCTGGAAGCTGCCATTACGTCTACGGCCGCAATGGATTCGGAAATTTTTACAAAGACGAATATCTCGAGGACCGTAAATTTTCTATATAAGGGGGAGATGTAGCTCGCATATCAACCTTTTTTTATCATCATCAAATCATCAAATCATCAAGACTTCAATACAATTACAACAACAACACAAACTACTTATTTAATAAAGATCTATATCATCTTTTATATCAACCTTCAACATGTCGAACGTTATCAACAAAGTTAAGGATGCCCTCACCGGCCACAAGGACCACGATACCACCACTGGTACCACAAACACCACTACCAACCCAAACTACTACAGCGGCAGCACCAACGCCGGTCCCCATGATTCCAATGCCGCCAACAAGCTCGACCCCAGAGTCGACAGTGACCGTGACGGTTCCCGCACTGCCGGTACCAACACAGGCACCTACGGTTCCACCGGTACTGGCTTGACCGGTACTGGTAACACCTACGGCAGCAGCACCACCGCTGGCGGCCACGGACCTCACAGCTCCGGCATCGCCAACCGTGCCGATCCCAGAATCGACTCCACAACTGGAGGCCGAAATACTGGAACCACCGGATTCGGAAGCACCGATTACAGCGGCTCCACGAACGCTGGCCCACACAACTCCAACGCTGCAAACAAGTTGGACCCACGTGTCGACAGCGACCGAGACGGTTCTTACAACTCTGGCGCCGGCACCGGAAACACCTACGGAACCAACACCGGTACCGGAGCATTCGGCTCTTCGACCGGCGGCGGCCTCACCGGCTCCAACACCACCCATCACTCTTCTACCAACCATTCGACTACCGCTGGCCCGCACAAGTCTGATTTGGCCAACAAGTTGGACCCACGAGTTGACAGCGACTTGGACGGTAGCCGAACTGTCGGTAACCAACCAAAGTACTAGATTAGTTTTATGAATACCTTTCACGAGTCTAACGAGAGCTGGATTTGGATTTCTATTTACTTGATGGTTTTCTCTGGCGTTTAAACAATAGTAGTACCCCATGTACTCTAATAATTTAACAAATAATTGTATCTTGTGTGCATTTTGAATGCGCATATTGAATATCGATATTATCAAACAAATTTTCAATATTTTCTCGAATGATGTCATCAGGAATTGTGACCAAGATATATGAAAAACTATTATGCTGCAGTAAAAGCTATGTAATAAGTTTGAATTCTGGAAATTACGGTAATTACATTAATTTAACCAAGTTATTCCAAAAAGTATACAAAAGTTAGTACTAAAGAGATATATTCATGATCAAAGCTGTGAAATCATATGCTCCTACTCTTAAACTTCAGGAAACACTCGCCAATTCTAACGATAGAGTAATCCTTCCACTCCCGTTCCCACTTCTTCTCGTCATCGCTCTCCCCAGCCTCAATATCAAACTCCTTAACCAACCTAGCAATCGTAACACTCATCTCATTCAACGCAAGTTGCTTCCCCGCACACGCATGAAAACCGTACCCCCAAGGGATAAACGCCTTCTTATCGCTTACCAACTCCGGACTCTCATCCGTCCACCTCTCCGGCACAAACTCTTCCGCTCGCGGGAAATACTTCTCACTCGTCATGAGGGCCAGGATGGGAATGTACACCTGCACGTTTCCGGGGAGCTTGTAACCACCCATATCGCACCCGTCGGGCGAGACGGTAGCGTGCACGCCTGTGGGAATGGGATTGTTGAGTCTCAGGGCCTCGTTTATGACACCGTTTAGATACGGCAGGCTCTTGATGCTTTCGACGCTGAGGTCGCCTCCGGATCCGAGATGTGCGTCGAGTTCCGCTTGTAGCTTCTTTTGTACGTTTTTGTTCTTGGCCAGAGATCTTAGGGTTTGGGTGATCGTGGTACCCGTGGCCGCGCCCATGAGCACGGAGAGCTGGGTGTTCGCGGCGAGTTGGCGCGGTCTACTGAATTTGCGGCCGGTTTCTTCGTCCTGGGCGAGGAGGTGGGATGTGATGTCGCGAGAGGAGCCGCCGCGTTTCTGGCGGTCGATGAGGAGTCTTTCGCCTTTGGAGCAGAAGTCTTGGACCACTGTTTGCTCGCGAATGTAGGATAGAAAATCGCCGAGGATGCGAAGGGTACCTTGGAACTAATATTGACCGCTAAAGTTAGACGAATGGTTTATGTATAGGTTTGGGACACTTGGTAGCCGTTGATGAATTGACTTACTCCTATCCATGAGAGGTACTTGGTAATCGCTTTCGAGTATCCTTGGTCACCGGTCCCAGCTTGGATACCGGCTGGTTCACCGAAAGTCAAGTCCGCGGTCCTGAAACCAAGCAGTTAGCAATCGGCTTCATAATAAATCCTTGTATAGAGCAACTTACAAGTCGAGCGCAAAATCGTCGATAAGTTTTGTGCAATCCACCTGATCTCCGTTTTTATTCTTCAATTCGTCGAGCAGCTTGAACACCGCGCTGTCGGTCTCGACGGCATAGTGCCTCAGTTCATCTGGTGCAAATGCTCGATCCCTGTTTTTAAAGTATCAGTCTCCCCGAAAACTGCTCCTGCAATTTCTTTACTGAAGAGCGACAGAATGCTTACCAAATCCTTCTCCAGATAGTATGATGCCATGCACTTCTCGTTTCTTTGATGCTCGTCGCACCTCTCAGCTTTCCACCTTCGTAGAACGGCCCCCTCGCATATTTCCCGCCGTAGATCTTCTCAATCGCCTCCACATCGTTCACGGAAAGCTCATTCGGCCCCGTGCGAACCACAGGCGCGTTATATTTCTTGTGCAACCCCTTCACCGTCTTTGAGAACTTTCCGTTTCCGAGCTGTTTCGCCATCCAGTAGTTGGACACCGCGGCCTTCCTAGGCCCGGGGAACCTGCGCAGCGGGCTGAAGAATAAACGGCGAATGATAGTGAAGAATATGCAAGTGCCGATAAAGGTGAGATTGGGAAGGAGCCAGTATTCCATCAGAACGGAGTATTCGAATCGCGTCATCAGCAAGGTGCCTAGGTGGACACTGCTGAGGACTCCGTAGCCAAACAGGACTTCGATCAGGCTGGCTTCTCGGACCGGTGCTAGCACTAAGCATGATATTATACCTATCGCCGCGGCGGCCAAGTGTGGGGATAACATGATTGCGACGACGTCCGGGTTCTGGGATTTCAAGTCCGAGAGATACTGTATGGAGGCTATGAACGATGAGTGTTAACGCTGCTCAGATGCATGTTTCACCGAAGGATTTAGTTCTTCTTACAATCAATTCCGTTTACGGTTTTGGCCATGACACCATGAGTGCCCTCAAAGTGCTCCCCTATCCCACGAGAGGGCATAGGCATGTTGATGCTCGAGAATGTCATTTTTGCGCGTGGTGTTTGAACCAAACTGGAATAATAGAAAGAGACGATAAATGATAGAGGCAGACGACTCTACGGGGAAACAGGATAGAAACAGAAAATCCAAGTCGCAAATATCACCGCGAAGTAGAGAGAATGGAGCCTCCGACAGGAGGTATGCGGCGCGGAGACACTACGATTATTTAACCAAAATTCTGATAGGCTCTCCCGGCCGGGACCCCCTTCACCCACACGTTCTCTTACTTTTTTGGTATATTTTTTGTTTATCGATACGGGTCACTAAGATATCTACATACTGTGGCCAAAGCATGACCCTTTTGCATTGAAAAGAAATACGAAACTTCTGTGATATTTAACCGTTTGCTTCATTAATGGCTAGAAGGTCCGTAGAATGTTCTACGAACCCTGGTGATGACATGGGTGTGGGTTGGGATTAACCGTAAACTAGTCCCTAATTGGTGGGATGGGAGGTGGTCAGAGCGTTCAGATGGGGTCTTTTGTGGAGGCGAGTACTTTGGACTTCGGAGAAACTTGGTGGGACTTTTGTAGATCTTTGGGAGAGCAGTCCTATGTGCGGTTCAGGATTGTGGTATGTTTGGAATTGAGGTTCTTTTGTGATTTTGCAGCCATGCATACTGCCTTTCAACGCTGGAAGGCCGAAGGACTTCGCTTCATTTGACTGCTAGAAGGAAGTTTACGGTGCGAGCTGGCGCCACAGTTGGTCGGAGCACGCTGGTACCTGAGAAAGCACCCCGGTCCGTCAATACTGTGTCCAAGTTCCGCGACTGAATCTCTCGGGGTCAATTTAATATACATGGTACCAGGTACCGATTTCCGGGATGGCCTGGGCAGCATATCCGATCAATTAATTCAACTGTTGAGCGAGCGGGTTAATGCCATGGTAATTAATTTAAGCGTTGAGTGCAGGATATTATGTAGTATCGAATTTTAAAAGCCAAGTTCGGATGAACTCTTGTACGAGACAGCCAATACTGAACGAACTGACGGTTGGAGGTCAAGGTAGAGCTGATGAAAACGGCTCCTATGCCGCATGGGTGAACCACTGTGAAATAAAGGATCTTTGAGACTAGGTGAATACTTGCCGTTGAGAGTCAGGATCCTAGGTGTGCGTAAAAGATACCTGATGTGAAAATTGGGTTTGGTCGATCAGACTGAGCCACCGGTTCGTTTGAGAAGCCACACCTGAGGCGACGCATTGCATTGAAGTGTCGGTAGACCTGCCTGTTGACAAAGATTACCTCGGTTCGTTTGTATTTATATCCTGCATTGATGATTTCTAAATTCTCATCATTAAATCCAATGCAATAAGTCATAGTCGGAGCTGGAGCTCAAGAACTCGTCATTTAGTAGGTATTTTAGGGCGACAAGAGCTCACCCTATGCACGAATGACGGGAAATCCTCCTAAAAGCCGTCAGATGGTCTCAATTCGTCAAACTCGATGAGCTCGAGCCACGGAACAACTCTGGGAAAACGGGAATGCTGTACTATGTAGCTGCGCAACACATTGGTTCTAATTGGTGCGGTGGTCTTACTTGTCACGATCTGGGATTGGAATTCCCCTCGTCGTCTTGGAATGAAGTCTAAATTGATACCCGGGGTAACTCTTCTTACAGCTTATAAGGATTTATGTTGACCTATCGATAAAATATGCTTGCCCATGATGGTCTAACGTTATCACCAGCATTATTGATACCCATTCAACAATTCGAGACCAATCAATTGGGTCGATCGAGTCACACTATCTGAGAATTGAAAAATTTAGAGTTCGCCAACACAGGGGGTTCTTATCGGTCGGGTCTGGTTTTGGGGTGCTGCTAATCATAATTAATTGTAACAGCCTTTCTATTAGCTACGTATATATTTTTTAATTTATAGGCGAGCAGGTTCCCGAGATTACCGCTGCGTTGGCTCTGACTTTGCGGGCGGAGGACTAACGGCACGGGAGCTGGGTGTGCGAGGTGCTACAGGAAAGTCTCGAATCCAGGCATGGATCAGGGACAGAAACGGTAGACTGGCGAAGGATCCAATTGAGCTGCAACCTGCCGCTCCGCGATCCGGCTTTTGGCACCTGGAAATAAAGGGTTCTTGCTGAATATATCCGTCGATTATCGGATATATAAATGATTATCGATCGAGAAGGCGGAGGCTGAATATAAGACCACAAATCTTGGTGTCTCCAAGCAAGAACTCGAGTGCTTGTATAATCCCCAAGCTCAACTGAACTGCGCTATATCCTATCTCGGCTATCAGCTTGGTGGATATCAATGGTCTCGTGGTTATGAATTGGCCTCTGGTGGATAACTGGAGTAAACGGATCAAGACTAAATCGATTTTACGAGTTCAAAGCAGTTGTAGCCCCACATAACCATGTCGTTCGACAGCGGTAAAAAATGGGAGGCCGATGTCTCTCCGCTTTTCGCCTTTCAGGCTCCCATATTGTGCCATTTCCTGTTTGTCAACGGATGTTTCGGCCACCTCGGGCAAAGGCTCCTTCTTTTGGCCTCTCCATGTGTCCAACGGTTCCAAAAGTTCTCGAACGAATATTCGCAATTGGCCACAAAAAGGGTTTATTTGACGTTAGCAATCGTGGCACAGGGAGACGGGGGTTTGAGGGTTTAAAAAGAAAATCTGGAAGCGTCTATGCCAATACGTGTCCATGCAACGTTCGTCGATCAGTGGAGATGCATAGGCGGAATAATTCCGCACGAGAAACAAACAAAAAATAAATTACCCCCTCATTTCTCTCCTAAAATTTTTTGGACAGGAGAACCCTTGAGATTCGCAGCTGCAACATTTAGGGAAAGGCTGCCCAATTAGGGCCTGACAGCTGGATCAGGTTAAGGAACGGCGGTTTTGTATTGCAGGTTCGGTCCAGCTTCGCTTTTTGCTCGCATTTTCCGGTAGCCGCGAAGTTGGTTTCAAGTTTTTATTTTATTTTTTATTTTTCCCTGCTGTGTGTGGTGTTAACCTCCTCACTTTTGCGTCTTTCGAGCCCGTGCATGGGGGGCTTTAATTTGTGCCCGCAGGTTTCCTAGGTCCGCGAGGTTTTGCGTTGTGGGATGGAAGACGGGGACCGGATCATGCTTTTTTGAAGGAGGGTCGGTGCGGCATATACACGACCAAGGCTTAGATGCGATAGCATCTGATGAATACGGTCATTGATCACAAGATATTGGCATCACGGCGTAAGCCGGAGACATGTCAGTCGATGTCTGAACGTTACGAGGGGGAAGGACATCTGCAGTAGCCACCAGCAGCAGCCTTCACCCTGTGATCAGCTGCTTTACTCCTCATCTCATGGCTAAAATGCCAAAAAGTGGGATCTGTTTGGAGCCCTTTCGGCCTTCGGCTAAGGGTCAAAATGGAAGAGCTAAGAGGGAAATATGCGCAGCTGTTCTGGTGGTGAGGAGTAAAGCAAGTGTGAAAACCTGCCGGAAGGGCATTAAGCTCAAGTAGGAAAGCCGTGACAGGATTGATCTGACAGAGGAGGCATTTGCAATTAAATTGGATTCACGACCGATGCCGTTCGATTGGGGACTCTCACGCTGATGGATGGATTGTATTCGGGATGAATACAAATATTTCTGGACGGGACTGCCGTGCCGTAGATACACGCAGATATGCTCCGCTTTGGAGGCCCGGCGAGTCATGATATACGATGTTCTCGATACCGAGCTTCTGCCTGGGATATTTGTCCAGACCGACTTAGACATCTGCTAACGAACTACCCAGTTCAGTGGTTCAGCCACCGGTTTGAAAGGCTGTTGCGTTTCTTGGAATATGGGCTCGCTGGCCCCTCCTTGTTAATTGCGGTTACTCGAGCTCGCTCGAATAAGCAAAGGAGCCAGCCGGTCCCACATACGTACATAGTAAAGAATAATTTCGAGATTCGACAATTCTCCTTCGCTGGACGGTCGAGGGGACCTGAAACCGCTCTCGTCAGGTTTGATAGAGACAACAGCCGCTGGCTGACCTTTCCGGCATGATATGTCTGTTTTATACGTAGGCTCGAACGTGACACCCAATAGTACACACCCAACCGACTTGCCTACGTGCGGACATACGCTTGAACTCATGAACGTAAATGATAGTAATAATAATAATAATGTGAATGTATTCTTAGACCCCCCAATAGCAGTAACCTTAATTGCACTTCCTTTTTTCCCTCCCTTTTTCCTGCTTCTTTTCGGCAGCAGTTTGATGCCCAGCCCAGCCCTCGTTCGAGATTGGTTGACCGCCCGCCGACTGACACACACACACACACAACAACAACAAGCAAGAAACTCAGGATCAGCCTTCCTCCCAGTAGTCCCTTCCACAACCTCCTCCCTCGTCTCGATCTCGTCTCTTCTCCTTCTTCTCCTTCTTCACTCCTCAACATCAACCTCGTTCGTGCAGCCTCGCTCCCATCTAGGTACGTCCCATCCCCTCTCCCTCTCGCTGCCCTCTCCCGTCCACCTTGCCTCTGCCGTCTTCCGCCTCCTCGTCATCCCCTTTCTCCCGATCGGAATCTCAGCCTGGATCTAGTCGTTGCACCCAAATATAGAGTTATACCTGGTAGTCCGTGGCTAATACCTGCACCTCTGAGGTACCTCCGCCAACAGGACCCTAGGTTGGTACAAACCCTCATCACCACCACCTATCAGCATTCCTTCAACCCTCGTATCTGCCACATACTCTCCCATAACATCTACTCGTTCCCGCTCTGGGAAATATAGTGGCCTTTTTTTTTTTTTTNGTGTGGTTTTAAACATTCTAATCAGCCTCGCTTTCTCATATAGAAAGGACAGATCCGAAAACCTCCCCTTCGGTTCTCTCCTCAACACCATCCAACGCGTTTTATCTCTCTCAACACCTCATCTCACAAATAAATCGATCCCGGAGGAGAGTTTGTAGCAATATAACCTCGACATCAGGATCTCTTCCTCTCACACAGGACCGATCATTCCTTTCGATTTCCCTTCGAAAGGATCCATCAAATGTCTAACACCAATGTTGCCCCACCGGCTCCTCCAGTGAGTAATCCCTCCCTATCTTTCATTCGGATGAGATGGACTCCATCTCCCGCTTCTTCTCAACCCCGGATGGACCTTCAATGCTAACAAAGTCTCCGCTGTAGGATCTGAGGGTTGGAAACAAGTACAGAATCGGCCGAAAGATCGGTAGTGGCAGTTTCGGAGATATCTATTTGGGTACGATACAGCCCCTCACGACAAGTTACAAGGGTGCGATTACCGGCAGTGGATGGAATGCTGATTGGAATTTTGTGCAGGCACCAACATCATAAGTGGTGAAGAAATTGCCATCAAGCTTGAGAGCGTCAAGGCCAAGCATCCTCAGCTGGAATATGAGGCTCGTGTTTACAAGTATGGCTCCACTCTGCGTTCCTTGGGGTTTCTGAAGGAGATGGAGAGTGTTGGTTGCTAACAGAATACTGTCTAGATCTCTTGCTGGAGGTGTCGGTATCCCGTTCGTTCGTTGGTTTGGTACAGAATGTGACTACAATGCCATGGTTCTTGACCTGCTTGGTCCCTCCCTCGAAGATCTTTTCAACTTTTGCAACAGAAAATTCAGCTTGAAGACAGTGCTTCTTCTTGCTGACCAGCTGGTATGTTCTGGCACATTTCGATTCTATCTTTTAACCAAGACCTAACCCGACCGTCGAATAGATCTCCCGCATTGAGTACATCCATGCCAAATCTTTCATCCACCGTGATATCAAGCCCGACAACTTCTTGATGGGTATCGGAAAGCGCGGCAATCAGGTCAACGTTATTGATTTTGGTTTGGCGAAGAAGTATCGCGATCCAAAGACACACTTTCACATCCCTTATAGAGAGAACAAGAACTTGACCGGAACTGCCCGATATGCCTCCATCAATACCCACTTGGGCGTCGGTACGTAGCCAAGCTCTCACGTGACCTTCCAACTAATGATACCCCGTGTGCTAACCAGCCTTGCAGAACAATCTCGACGTGACGATATGGAATCTCTCGGCTACGTCATGCTCTACTTTTGCCGTGGCTCCCTCCCATGGCAAGGTTTGAAGGCCGCTACTAAGAAGCAGAAGTATGACAGGATTATGGAGAAAAAGATGACAACTCCAACAGAAGTGCTCTGCCGCGGCTTCCCGAACGAGTTCGCCATCTACCTCAACTACACCCGAAGTCTGCGATTCGACGACAAGCCCGATTACAGCTACCTCCGAAAGATCTTCCGTGACCTCTTCGTCCGAGAAGGATTCCAATACGACTACGTCTTTGATTGGACCGTCTATAAATATGTGAGCCCCCCGTTGTCCCGTGGCTTATCGATTCATCATGTTGACAATACTATCTCTAGCAAAAAAATGCACAACAGCTCGCTGCGAATCAGCAGATGCAAGCTACCGGAGAAGATGAGGAGAAGCGTCCTCGGATGAATACCAATGCTGCTACCATGGGTCAGCCCACCCCAGTGACGGGACCTACCATGGGTAGTTCTAGCAAGCCTGGCGCCGTAAGTGGTACTAGACGAAAGGTTGTTGAGCGCGGAAATGTTGATCCTGCTATGGATAGAGGTATGACCGGAAGTGATCGAATGTGAGTAACACACGAACCGCCTTCGTCGAATCGCCTCTTCCCCGTTCGCACGTTCCGTTGAGCGAGAGGTGGTAACGGAGCGCACGACATCCTTGAAACGACAAAACAGACGCTCACGCGAAAGATTGTAGGCTACGATCCTCTAGCAAAGCCGCGCAGCCAACTTCGACCGGACAAACCTACGGATCCGCAAGCGGCCAACCAACCTACCGAGTGAGCAAACAAGACGACGTTGTTGGTGGTCGGTGGGGTTACTAAATGATTTCGACAAACGTTTTTAATATAACCTTTTTCTTTTCTTCTGGGAGGTGGTTAGGAATCGACTTTTTGAACGAAAATAGACCGGGAAACATACAACAATCTCTGCTATGACCGAATGACTTTCCTTTCAACAATTTACTGGACTGGATACGATGCGAACGAATAGACGAGACCTGCCTATACAACGACGCAAATCCAACCATAAAACAGGTTATTCATCATTGCTGGACTTTTTTCTTTTTGACTTTCCTGCTCTTTTTTTCTTTTCTCTTCCTTGCCTCCATCTGGAGGGGATCACGTTTCTTGAGGTGTACTACATTCATCTCTCGAAGCTCCCGGAAACCACCTAATTAATCTTTTTCTTGCTTTTTCTTTCGATTTCTAGTTCTCTTGCATGCCCTTGTTATCGCTTGTTAGTTCTGCCAGCATATCTTGTTTCCTCGCTTTTCTCTCTTTAGCTCTTGCTTATCCAGCCGCCGACGCTTTGACCATCGGTTCATCGATTCAGCCCAGAGACTGGGCTACTGGATTACACATTTTTATCTCTGCTATTCACCGATTTGTCCACAGCTTATACCGCGCGGCTAGCATCTCACAGGATTATTATTTTCTTCTAGCTGGGACAATTTCGGGATCGCGTACGATATTATATCTAATCTGCCCTACTCCGACTATCCTTTTGTTCTCCTGAATCACCCCCTCGAACCAACACGGCTGGAATCCAAGATCCGTCCTTTGGAACCAATCTTATTCAACGAAAATTTTCTCTACTTTACGTAACCACGATCAAGTAAGCCTTTTCCCCAAGCTTTTATTGAAGCAGAAACAAGGCAAAGTAGAAAGAACCTACAAGATTAGTTCCTAAAGATGGAGAGGGAACCATCCAAGGAGATCTCAACTTCTTTTTGCTTGCACAACATTGTCGTTTTCCAATCCTCGGAGAGGGGCGACTTGCTTTTAGGTATTTCCTTGCTTTTACGCGCTGTTTAACGTATCCTTTTTTCTCATGTACTCTTTCGAATGCTGAGAGGCATCCTGTAATAACCTCACCTTTGAAACCATTACGCTCTCCGATTGTATTATCCCCACTGCTTTTTTCATGTTTCTCTGTTCATTTTATGCATGCTTCGCGGGCAAATTGCCTTTTAGACTGTTGTCTTTTTTCTGCTCTACGATTGGGGATATATGGAGCTGGTGGTGGAGGGTGGTAGGGTGGGCGAAACCTCCTTCGGGAGGCTCTTGTTCCCCTATTTCTTTTTCTCTGCTGGTACTATGTTTTCTCTTCGGAAAGCTTTTCAGCGGAGGATAAAAATCATCGGGGGATGCCAGACCGAAATATTCTTTCTTGTACTTGTCCTTTTTGTGCCTTTTATGCTTTCTGTTTTGTTCTGTCTTTCTATAGGATTGGGGAGATGAGGGATATCTACTAGGGCGGCTTCTGGGGAGGTTTTTTTTACACGTCTTGAACGAACTATCAACAGGGGAGAGAGGCGAGGTGAGAAGCTGACGAACGTGGGATGGGGTTCTTGACACCAATTTTGTTTTTCTTTCTTCGCTTTTCTTGTTTTACACATCATGGAGACTTCTTTTCCCTTTTTTTCGATATCAACCCCGTACTATACTTTTTTCATCCCGGCGCCGTTGTGGCTTCTGAGACTGGGGAGATGTGGGTTTTTGGAGATGGAGGAGAGGGCGGTATTCCTTGGATATTTTTTTTCTCTATGTTTTTCCTGTCATTTTTCTTTTTCCCTTTCAACGTTGTATTTATCGCAGGTGCGTCGTCTGTTACTGTCATTACTTCGTTAGTCTCTCGCTCTTGATGGGAAGGACAAATATATTTAGCGGGAGACGAAGAATGGAGGATGGATTCAATACAGATTTCGAGCCACTCTGTCTGCGGCTCTGCTCAATTCTAACGTTCTAATAAAGATCAACTAACACTATTTACAAGTGCTAAAATTTTGTAAAAATTACGCCCATGCTACAGAGATTTAAAGCCACTTATCACTATCTGCACATGATATCTGATATTTTTTGCCGATTTATTGGACCTTGCTTTGCTAATTAACGAGGCTGAAGGCTGAGTATTTGGACACGGGAGATATTCTGCAGTTTTGTTTCGCTTGATTCTTACTGGCTCGCATACAATTATGCGTCTATACGTCATGTATCTGATATCGTCGTTTTTGCTAGCTTTGTTGTGCGGTTCCCCCCCGCTGCAGCCCCCGCCGGACGTACTTTCGCTGCTTTGGTTCCGTCTTCTTACCGTGTGTTATCGTAGATTAAATGCATGCAAACAGGGAAAAGGAGAACTGGAGCGGCTGTACACGTGAGTTAGCATGCGTCTTTGTAGACGTTTATAATCTCTCATTTTATGAATATGGAAATATAAAATCATCAAGGTGAAAACTGGTCGCGTCCCACCGTCAAATCGCCAAGTAACGAAGTACTTGGGTGGGTAAACCCTCCTTGTTAGGTTACGAATACTGTCCACGGAAAATTATCAAACGAGGTGCAATAGTACACGATATATGACCACAGCCAATTAGGATCTCAATCCATTTTTTGATATTTTATTTTATTGTTTCTGAAGAGATCAGGTTTAATACCATGCAGAACACCCTGAGATCTCTGGTGTTATAATTCGTAATATCATGCGGATGACGGACGTGAGGTTGTTATCAGAGAGCAGAAGACAAAGGTATCTTTGATGTATAACAAGGAGCATAGCCGCCATCAACACGCAGCATTGATTTACAAAAACGATACTGCCTAGCTTTCAGCCTTCCTCTAGATCGCTCAATCTAAAAAACACCAGCCTTCTCAACAAAATGTTATCAAGGGGTTGGAAATCTTGTATCATAAAAACATAATTGATAAAGACCTGTGGTTACTGACCCGCGTAAACATTCAAACCGAACTCTCCTTTTCAACCTTATATGGTCCTAGGTGTCGAGACCACTGGTAACATCACTATCTAGGGTTGATTTAGTTTCGAGCCGACAGGAAATCACATCATGGATGCGGCAGCGGCAGTCGCTGGCCTTTTCGCGCTGGCGGAACTCATCTGCACGAAAGGTTACAAGTATTACTCTGCGGTAAAAGGCGCCATCCCCGAAATCAACAACCTTTTGATCGAAGTTACAGAAATTTACGGAGTACTCAATAGTCTTCACTTGGTTATCATACGCTTGGGACAGCATGGCTTCGACCAAGGTAGGAGAAGATTTTGAATAACCCCTTTCTTTTGTCATACAAGAGTGCTAAAAAGATCATTTGCCAAAGGCTACCCAAGCCAACCAGGTGTCGTCGACCAAGCCATAATTAAATCCAAATATCTCCTAACCTGTCGAAACAATCTGGAAAATTTAGTCATTTCTCGCCAAGTTCGATCCGACGAATGCTTCAAAGCTCACGGTCGTTGAGCTGAAGTTACTTTGGCCTCTAAAAACGGCTGAAACTCAAGACTTAACTCGAGCAATCCAGCAAAACAAAATCAACTTGCTGCTTGCGTTACAAGTCAATGAAATGTAAGATGCAATCCCTACTTAAGAAGGGGTTCCTTCTAATATGCCACCAGGTCTGCCTTGTTAGTAGCTTTGAAAGGACAAGAAGAAATGCAGAAACTCATGGAGGAGGTGCAAGCTGAGCAAAAGTCGATACTGAAAAAACTTGAACGTATACAAATTGGTCAGTCCATCTTGTTTCTTTTATCTCACAACTTATATGTTTTAACAAGATACTGTTTAGACGACAATAAAAGACGCATTCTTGACTGGGCAAGCTCTTACAATCCGCAAGAATTTCACCGGGAGGCACTAAAGCTTCGCTCACCTGGAACTGCAGAATGGTTTAAAGACAGAGATGCATATCAAAAATGGACCAAGACTAAAAACTCTCGTTTATGGTTATACGGAATCCGTAAGATCAAGCTAATGAAACCCTAATCTTGAAGACTTTTGGTTTACTCATGATCACGCTTAATGCTCTATAGCTGGTGCTGGTAAAACAATCCTCGTGTAAGTCAAATTAATTGATTAAGCGGAAGTATACAAAGCTGACTAGTATTAGATCTTCCATTATCGACAAGCTGAGAGGACAACTGGAAGATGATGACGGGCTCGCATTCCATTATTGCGACTACAAGTCGACGAGGTCGCAGGTTTTCGAAAATATTATATGCTCGTTGATTAAACAAGCATCTCTGCAGAGTGATCTCGCATTTAAAGCTCTTGAAGAACTATACGACCTCCAAAATCCGGACAAGTTGAAGGAACTGACCCTGAAAGACGCTGACGTGGATCTTGTTAAGACTTTGCAGCAGTTGTCAAGGCACTCTATCAATCTAATTATCGTCATTGATGGATTAGATGAGTGCACAATTTCCCGCGGGGAGTTGGTTCAGAGGATAAATAATTTATCTGATACGGTCGCTGGGCGTATCAAAATTATTCTCTCTAGTCGGCTCGAAAAGGATATTGAAGAAAACCTTCTCGATTTCGATCAGCTGGAGATATCAGCTTCGAAATCAGATTTGGAACTCTTCGTCGCTTCTGAGCTGGAAACCAGGATTCGTTCAAAGAAGTTGAAGTTGAAAGACCCTTCTCTTAAGGCTCTCCTCCTAGAACGACTCGTTGATGGCGCACAAGGAATGTAAGAAGAAGATCTTAAGAAAGCTATATATACCAATGACCTAAAGCTATACTGACCTTTGTATCAGGTTCCAATGGGTAGTCTGCCAGGTGGATCATTTATGTCATCTTGGGAACGATAAAGCAAGAAGGGACGCCTTGGAAAAACTACCCCCCGGACTCAACGCCACCTACCAGAAAATTCTCGAGCGTGTCATCTCCATTGAGTATGGAAGTAGCGGACAACGAGAACTACTATTACGAACACTTCGGTGGCTCACCTTCGCCGAAGCGCCTCTGTCGCTTGGTGAACTGGGTGAAGCGGTTGGAAACATTATCTCAGATGATAATTACTTTGATGGAGATTCAACCGAAGACGAGGATACGATATTATACTGGGGGGTAGCTTGGTTCGCTTAAACCATCAAACTGGATATCTGGAGTTCTCACATTTCACGGTCAAATCTTTCCTCCTCGATAAATCCATACAGCTTCCGGAAAATCTCCAGCCATTCCAATTTGATCTAACCCAAGCACACCTCGTACTAGCAAAATTCTGTCTCAAATTCCTGCTGTTGGAGGATTTTGGGAAAGGGTTCATGTTAGACGCCAACCAATGCGAGGGTCTATACTCTCAATATAGATTCCTGAGATATGCGGATAGATTTTGGGATAGCCATGCTCGAGGAGCCCAACCCTACTGGGACGATGAGCTTTGCGACATTGTTCAGCAATTTCTAACTACCGAAAATAACTCATATTTTATACGTTGGTTTAAGGGCAACCAGATGTCCTTGTTTACGAGACAACCTAGCGAAAGTTTTTTTCTCTCGGATAACATTGGCCTTCATGTATCGGCTGCATTTGGGCTCGTGGAAGCGACCAACTTTCTGATTAAAGATGCCCATTAACTTCCTCACTCCAAATTTCGGTACACCACTATCACAAGCCGTACTTAGGTGTTTCGACGACAAAACCATGGAGTCAATAAGCAATTCAGACTATATCTCAGAAGCATACAATAAAATAGTTTCGAGGCTTCTGGAGGTTGGAGCTGACCCGAACAATTTTAGAAACCCTAAATTTATTACCAACCCCTTTTGGGCTTTCTTCAGAGCCCCGAAGTTTGATATTACGGTTGCTTCAAAGCTATTTCCACGACTTGCACAACCTGTATTATCAGAGGTTACAGAAAACTTGTGCCGTCGGATAAGGGAAAAGTGGATGACTGGAGAACAAGCAATCGAGCTTATCAAGTCTTCTTCGAAAGGCATGTGGAGTAAGAAGGATATCTCGCTGGTTAGCCAAGCTCTTATGCAAGAAAAAAAGTCCGAAGCCGAGGTTTTGGGATTACTCAGGCTGGAAGCCAGATTTATAGACGCAGATGGCGAGATACCCCTACAGCCTGAGACAGTTGTGGGGGGTGTACTAGAAAAAATGGATATATCACACGGCCCAGTCAAGCAAAACATCATATCGAACTATCTTCCCATGTTTCTTCAAGCAGCCAAAACGGGGATGGGCAGGGTAGTTAGTGATATGGCGCGGAAGTATCCCTGGATTGTGGACCTCGCCGATTTTGATGGTTCTACAGCACTCACACACGGTTGCGAATTGGGCCACCATAATATTATCGCGGACCTGATCAGTCTTGGAGCTCGCGTAAATGACTCGCTCCAGGATGGTCGTACACCCCTCCATCTTGCTTGTAACAAAGCGAAAATTTCTTCCGTCCGGATTCTAATTAAACATGGAGCGGATATAAATGCTCAGTCCAGCTCAGGGGTAACACCTCTTATGGTTCTCTGGGGGAAAAGTTCAGCTTTGGCTTTACAAAGTACAGACTGGGAGGAGATATCAGATTTGATCTTGACATCCGAAGATATAAACCTGAATATACGCAATACCTCTATGGGCACTTATCTACACTATGCCGCTTGCTTGCCTGAAACCAAAAACCTTGATTTATTACTAGCAGAGCAACTGGATGCCAATGCAATCGACAACTTAGGCGGAACACCGCTACACCGTGTAGCTTCCTTCCCCTCCGGAAATCATGAGATAGTACTTAGTCTACTTCGGTCTGGGGCTGCAATAGATGCTAAGACTACGCTCAAGGAAACACCATTACATATCGCTTGTCTTCATAGTAACCCATCATTGATTGGAGCTTTGATTCAGTCAGGAGCCGATACCAAGGCCATCGATTGCCAAGGCTACTTACCTCTGCATTTAGCTTGCTTCAATAGGAACCCTAGGTGTCTCCTAGAGCTTCTTAACGTGGCCGGAGCGGATAAAATGATCACCGAATTACATTCTGCGGCACAAGACAACATGCTTCAATTGGCCGTTGGAAACAAATCTTTTGCAACTACTTTGATCCTGGTAAGAGAGTTGCTCAACAGAAAGGAAATCTTGGTGGACCATAAAAACTTAAACGGACGAACTGCCGCTCACATTGCCGCAAGAATGCTTTGTTATGTCTCAAATGACCCTAACTCACACGATCTAAGATATTGCGGCACCATGCTACAGGTATTCATGCTCATTCTAAAAAAAACGAGATCGATAAAGTGTTTTGATTCCGACGGAGTGAGTATGTTCGCCGATGTCTTACAAACCTCATGCGACCCATGCAGGAGCAGTGCTATTGTTGCTCTTAAGGCACACCCAGAGTTCGATATTGAGGCAGTTGTGTCTGGAGAGGGGCTTCATGGTCTAAATCCCTTACAATTTACAATTATCGATGAATACAACGTTAGATCCAGAGTTGGAGAATTACTGAAACTAGGCGCTAATGCAGGGGTGACTACAGAGGATGGTTCTACTGCGCTTCACTTACTTGCCAGTATATCTGGCACCGCTTTTGGAGTTTCGACGCTTGTGGCCCATGGTTTAGACATCAATAAGACAAATCAAAAAGGCCAAACTCCACTTATAATCGCAGTATCTCATGATAACTTGAATTTAGTTGAAGAGCTTATCGCGAATGGCGCCGATGTGCTCCTGAGAGATTCGAGCGGCTTCTCGGCACTACATTCTGCCTTTATAACTTCAGGTCAAAACTTATTACCGATTATCCGCAGCCTCCTGAATGCTGGGGCTTCTCCGAACACAGCCCTGAATGAAACTGGGTGGGAAGGGGTAACTCCCCTCCATTCCGCAATTCTGTCCTCGGATTCAGATTTGATCCGTATTCTTCTTGACCATAAGGGAACGGATATCTCTGCAACATCCAAAGACGGTAGAAATATCTGGCATTTTGCGGCTACCTCAGACAATCCAAATATTTCTATCCCGATTCTCATATCGGAGAGAATTTCTGGAATCGATATTAATGCACGTGCTGGAAACGAGAAAGAGACCGCTCTTCATCAAGTTGTGAAGCAGGAAGATGTATCTATTGATGTTATTTGTTCAATGCTGGATGCCGGAAGCGCCATCTTCGCAGAGGATAAAGGGGGCATCACATGCCTAAATGAAGTTATTGATAGTCGAACTGCTGCTGATATAGCCGTAATCATGAGGGAGATACCTAAAATAGACTATACGCAGCAGTTACCCCAAGACGTCGAAAACAGTGTAATTGGGCATGGTGAACAAGAAAAGCTTCGAATTCTACTTTCTCACCATGAAAATATCACGGAAACCCAGCTCCGGCATCTATGCAGCGCTTCGACGGCAAACCCGGTAATTGACAGTCTCATCGCATTGTTTGTGATAGAAAACAAAGTCATTCTTCGGAATGACACGGTCCCAAGACTGGAAGTGTTTGACCTGGCTTTAAGTTTGGTAAAAAGATCTGGTAGAAAGAATTTGGAGTCATACTTGATTGCCCACCAGACAGATCCCACAGATCTCACACACTTAAATCAAGTTTTGGAGACAATTGGTCTCTTCAAAAAAGTCCCTGAACCGTTTTCTCCTACTCAACAAATATGCAATACTAAACCATGGAAACACGAAGCGCAGGGCTGGTTCAACGATCTGTCTTCTATTATAGATAACCAGTTATTCACAGTGGAAGTCGCACAAGCTCTTGGGTCATCCGGCACGTTTCAAGAACACAAAGACTCCCTCTTTGTGAGAACAGGGCCTGAAGTTGGTATTCAAGAAACTATTCTGCATGTAGCCATTCGGGTAAACTGTCCCGAAGCAATCCACTGCTTTTTGTCGAACGGATGTGATTTGAGTGTCGAAGATACGGCTGGGCATGATATACTATCGCGCATCCTTAATTCGGACGATGTTGATACGCTCTCGGCTTTGGTCGAGATAATGGAAGAACTAGGATCCAGTATTCGAAAAAAGGTACCGCTTCGGGGACGCAACGGGGACGGTTCTTCACCGCTCCAGAAGTTGGTGAAATCTCGTGGCTGGAGATGTGCTTCACTTCTTGTTGCTAAAGCCCACGTACTGTACGACCTTGGGTCCTATCCTTCAAACTGTAAGTCCTCAGAACATCTTTTCGTTGGTTGCTGCTTCGTGTGAGGTCGGTTTTAAGACTAGTTTTTCTCTATTTTGCGCAAATTTTTAACGAAAATAGTTTCGATCCTTGAACTTCGAACCAGGTTAGGTAGAACCCCGCTTTTTAATGCAGCATCGAAAGGTCACCTTCTTCTAGTTCAAGAGCTATTCAAGCTTGAAACGAAACCAAGTATCGGGGTACATAGTTACGAGTTCCGTGCTGCTAACACTCCACTTGAAAAGGCGATTTCGAAAAATCACTCTGAAATTGCTGATTATCTACTAGAACAAGGCGCGTCTTTGGAATATGATAGAACTCTGAGCTTCAGCGTGCTTGCGGCATTGTATAATGACAGTCATAGAAAGTTAATGCTCGCAAAATTATCAGAAACTGAAAATTGGGAAACGAGCATCTGCCTTCTACTTCAACTATGCCTTCTAGTTGATGAACATGGAGCATTGGACGATGTCCTAAAGTATCTCGGGCCGGATAGGGCACCTGATCAGCTGATGAAGCGATACCCTGAATTTGGACACGGTTTACAGATTGTTGGCCGTAGAGCGTGCAAGGAGTGCCTTGAGAGCCTCAAGATTGTCCTGGGTGAGAATTTGACGGGCATTCCACCAGAGTATGTTAAAGAAGGGAGTTTGGCCGCCATAGAGAACGGATATTTCGAGTTTTCTGAGATTTTGTTATCTCTGGTGGCGAGCTAGGTCTTTTGGGTGCCCTTTGCACCTTAATACAGGAGTGGAACGAGTCTAAGATACTTTGGGTTAGTGACTGCTGTCGGGTATGGAAACTCATTCAGAAGAGAAAGCAGACGATGAGGGCAAAGGTTGTTTTGAAGTATTAGTATACGAGTTTTCATCTGTGAGAGAGAGTCAAATCTGGTCTACTAGATCTATGGACCAAGCTATCGTAGGATGAAAAACTTGCTCGGAAATGCTGTGAGCATTGGACAGCTTACCAAAGGATTGGCCTGGTACCATGGTAACAGCACTCATTTCGGAAATTTTATCGCGTTCTTGTAAATTTATGGATCATATATAGTACATTTAAATGTAGATTAGGTGCTAATCGCAAAGACTTCGTCTCGGGGACATTGTATGTTAGAATATTGTCAACTACTGTTTTTGTTGGGCCTTTAGATGATAATGTTGATTACGTATCAATATATTTGTGGCTGAAGCCCCAGTCACGATCGGTCATTATATCCCTGGATACGGTATTTTATTATCTTGGACCTGATGAAAATTTTGGCCAGGGTCAAAAATGCAACTTAAAATTCTAAACAGCGCGCCTTTTTTATTGAAGAGCCTACCGTATTGTATCAGGTTATTAATCCTAATTTAGATGAGATAAGGGTCCCAGTCCTGTAAACGCCCCATTTGTACGCCCAATAATATGCTATATGTAAGGAAAATCCGCAAGACCGAAAATTAGCTGCCATCAATCAGCTACCTCCCACAGACCTTTCCAACTAATTTCACTACTCTCGCCATACCGCCGTCCTCGTCGTTCCAAATCTCATTACTGTCATACTCCTTAAAGCACCTGACGACCTTTATAACATCTGCTTGCGTGGACCCATCTATCCAGACACGTCCATTCTTCCCCACAATCATCTCAAATGGTATTTTGGATGCCACAGCCGATAGCAACGGTTTTCCAAGCGTATCTTCAGCCATAAGTGTTTTTGTCATTGGTTGGGAAATAGAGAGTATGTAAGGTGTAACTTCGTTTCGGTTCGCTATTGTCGCGTTACCCGAGCTTGTTGCCGCGGAGTTATCTTTTTGCGTTGAAGATTTTGTTGTTGTATTTTTCTGAGACACGACCTCGCCATACTCTGGCCCTGGCACGACGAGTTCGACGGCTTCTAGGTGCTTGTGTACTACGGATACGCGAGCGTAGATTGTAGCGCTGTGAGGAAGGTTCGGACGAGATTTTCTTGCGGCGGCTGTAGTGCCCGCGTTATTTATAATGTAGTTCTCGAAGGGGATAATAGCCGGTGGTGTGTAGGGCGTTAGCTGAACGATGTATTGTTCGCCTGTGGTGCGGAGGAGAGTGACGAGGACCGGGTCGTTGGGTGAAGGGTGGTAATGGCGGGGTGTAGAGGTTATGGAGGCTGTAGGCTTTTTCAGAGAGGAAGTGAGGTGAAGAGTACCGAAACGGTAAGGAAGAATTGGAGTTAGAGGGGTGGTGGGCGAGAGGGTGAGGCCAGGGCCTAGGCGGAGGGTTCGTGGTCTTGTATCCTCCGTTGAAGGAGGGTTGAGGAGGGTGTTTAATTGGGGAAGAGGCTCACCCGGAAGGATGACTTCGAGGTCGTCAATGGACGACATTATGAGTTTTTTGGGCGAATCTCGCTATAGAGAGCCCTGCAGGGTTATCCTCGTAATTGAGGTTTTCTCGTGATGTTATATAATATCATTATTTAATTGGGCAGAAAAAATTTGCATCTGAAGAAAGTAGTCAGTGATATGCTCCACAGATCGCAAATGCAAGTTACAGAACGTGAAGGTTAAATATTTGCGTGGAAGTATATTGCAAAGGCAATATAGACAACCATTGCGAATAAGGGAGACATGTCAGGTAAAGACCATCACCGCGAAGTGTGGCCCTATGAAAAGCTAAGTCAGCAGATTTGGGAGTACAAGTCCTGCTAAGACTGGTGCCAGCTGTAATTTCATCATTGTGTCATAAGGAGAAGGAGGAAGCAGAAAGATCAGAAAATCAGATATGCGACGTACCAATTGCTGGCCAGCAGCTTTTGCGGTGTTAGTTTGTAAGATGAAGTTGGAATTGAAAACGAGGAAGGTTGGCGTTGAAGATTTTGTATGGTGGGATTACATAAGAATCATCAGCCACCAATTTGATGTTACTGTGGCTGTGGGTGTGGCTTACGACTTCGTTTAGGGAACACATTTCAACATGCCCAAAGCTCCCGCTGCGAATGAGACGAACAGGCATATCTCGACTACCTCCCCGTCACGACTTCACCAGATACCGTTCCTCCCGCGTCTCTCCCCCGACCCAATTGAAACTGCCACGAGCCCTATAGACCTGACAACTTGCGACGGCGTGTGAAGCAGTTCAGGAGCTGGTAGGTAGCTTCAGTTCGCGGGTTGCGAAAAAGGAGCTTGTTGTGCTGTCACTGACAATATGGGACGCCGGCAGGTCAATACGCACAATTGAATACCGGATTAGAGTCTGAGACTGGCCAGCTTAGCTAGTCGCATCCTAACAAAAGATGAGTTATTCGAAGAAGGATGAGGATGGCGACCAGACCATCTTCAAGGTCGACCGAACGACGGTGTTTCAGGAAGGTATGCTGCCGTTTGACATGTACACGTCCTATATCACTGCATCTTTTCCTCAAGAGGCCTGAAAGAACCCATCGCTAATGTAGAATCCTTCTTATAGCTCGTATATTCAATACCTCACCCATATCGCCTCGAAAATGCCGTATCCAGTTGACCAAAATCACCTACCTCCTTCACACCGGAGAACGCTTCCCGACTCCTGAAGCTACTACGCTGTTCTTCGGAATTACAAAGTTGTTCCAGCATCGAGATCCCTCGTTACGGCAGATGGTTTATCTTGTCATCAAAGAGCTGGCGAGTACCGCTGAGGATGTCATCATGGTCACCAGCTCCATCATGAAGGATACCGCGGTTGGGAGTGATGTAGTGTACAGGCCGAACGCTATCAGAGCGCTATGCAGGATTATCGATGTAAGCGTCATCATCCCAAATCTTAATTAGCTGACAGCGCTCATAACTATCGTGAACAGGCTACAAACGTTCAGGCCATAGAACGTCTTATCAAAACCGCTATTGTTGATAAGACACCATCCGTCTCATCCGCAGCACTCGTTTCCTCTTACCATCTACTTCCAATCGCCAAAGAAGTTGTTCGAAGATGGGCCAACGAAACACAGGAAGCTGTTTTATCGAGCAAATCTGGTGGTGGATTCTTGGGACTAGGCTCATCGTCCTCTTCGATCGGCCCCCCAACCGGTTACATGACACAATACCACGCCATTGGTCTTCTCTATCAAATGCGCGCTCACGATAGAATGTCGCTGGTTAAGATGGTCCAGCAGTTTGGTTCGCAAAATGCTAGTTCCATTAAAAGTCCAGCTGCCACCATGATGCTGGTTCGATTGGCCGGAAAGATTGCGGTTGAGGACCCAAATCTCCGGAAACCAATGGCCCAGCTTCTCGAGGGGTGGTTAAGACACAAGAGCGAGATGGTTAATTTCGAAGCTGCCAAAGTTCTATGCGAAATTCCAGATGTAACAGATGCTGAGATAGCGCCAGCCGTTCACGTCCTCCAGCTTTTCTTGACCTCGCCACGAGCGGTTACCAAGTTTGCAGCCATTAGGATACTACACCACATTGCTTCTTTCAAGCCGAACACCCTACAGCATTGTAACATGGATATTGAGACTCTCATTTCCAACTCTAACCGATCAATTGCCACTTTCGCTATTACCACTCTTTTGAAGACCGGTAATGAAGCTAGCGTGGATCGACTGATGAAACAGATCTCGGGTTTCATGGCTGATATTACGGACGAATTCAAGATCACAATTGTCGAGGCTATCCGAACTTTGTGTTTGAAGTTTCCCAGCAAGCAGGCCGGTATGCTTGCTTTCCTGAGCGGCATCCTTAGAGACGAAGGTGGTTATGAGTTCAAGAGAAGTGTGGTTGAGAGCATGTTCGATCTCATCAAGTTCGTCCCAGAGAGCAAAGAAGAGGGTAGGTTGATTCAATATCCGAGGTGTTAAGTTCGTGCCGCTAACCTTATATAGCTCTTGCACATCTTTGCGAGTTCATCGAGGATTGCGAGTTTACCAAGCTTGCCGTTCGAGTCTTACATCTTCTCGGACAGGAGGGTCCGAAGACATCTCAACCGACCAAGTATATCCGATATATCTACAACCGGGTCGTCCTTGAGAATGCTGTCGTCCGAGCCGCCGCAGTTACTGCTCTTGCCAAGTTTGGTGTCGGACAAAAAGATGAGGAGGTCAAGAGGAGTGTTGTTGTTCTACTGACCAGGTGCCTTGATGACCCTGATGATGAGGTTCGAGACCGAGCTGCTCTAAATCTTAAGCTGGTTACGGGTGCTAGTGAATACGGAGCAAAATTCATTCAGAACGGTTAGTGCTCATCTGAGGTTTTGCCTATATTTCTACGGATCCAGAATTAACGGGTACATATGCAGACTCTATCTTCTCACTACCGATTTTCGAACACCAACTTGTCATGTACGTCACCGGCGACCAGGCAACTTTCTCCCAGCCTTTCGATATCGCGAGTATTCCAGTGGTCACCCGCGCTGAGGCGGATGCGGAGGACAAATCGAAGAAGATGCGTCCAGCTTCCGATCTTCCGACTCTTAAAGCGCCAACAATTTCTACTCCTGGAGCCCGTCCTGCTGCCCCTATCTCCGAGGCGGCTGTCAGTGCGGCTGCCGCTTCTCAGCAGTATTCGGCTGCTCTATCTGCCGTTCCAGAGATCAAAGCTCTCGGCCAGCTCCTCAAATCCAGCCGAGTCGTCGAGCTCACCGAGGCCGAAATGGAATACGTCGTTACTACTGTCAAGCACGTCTTCAAGGAATATATTGTCCTGCAGTTTGACGTTAAGAACACCCTTCCTGACTCGGTTTTGGAAAACGTTACTGTCCAGTGTACGCCAGTCGACGATGAAGAGGAAGAGAGTCTTGTGGAGGAGTTCTACGTCCCCGCACCCAGGATCAGCGTTGACAATCCCGGAACAATATATGCTGCCTTCAAGAGGCCAGAGACGGAGGAAGGGACTGGATATACAACTGCCACTTTCAACAACGTTCTCAAATTTACGACAAAAGAAATCGATCCTTCCACTGGCGAGGCGGAGGAAGCTGGATACGAAGATGAGTATGAGATTGAAGATTTGGAGCTGACGGGTGGTGACTATGTCGTTCCAGCATTCTGCGGTAACTTCCAAGCTGTTTGGGAGCAGGTTAACGCCGCCGGGGAAGAAATCACGGAGACCTATGGGCTGCCCCAGGAGACCGTGAAGAGCCTTGAAGGTATGATCATATCATTCTATCAAGATTTTCAAAACAACCTGATTGCTAATACGTTCTAATTTTATCAGATGCATGCAACCTCCTTGCGTCAGCGCTATCCTTACAACCGATGGAAGGTACTGACGTCCCAATGTCCGCATCAACACACGTCCTGAAACTCTTCGGTAAAACTATCTCTGGCGGAAAGGTCATCGCCATGGTCAAGATGGTATACTCATCGAAGAGTGGTGTTACCGTCAAGATCACGGTGAGAAGCGAGGAGCCTGGTGTTGGACAGCTGGTTGTCAGCGCTGTTGCATAAGGGAAAGTCGAATAAAAGCTTTTTAAAGATATCTTTTATGTGTAACTAGTTAGGTGGAGAAGCTGAAATAATTCTTGAGACTTTCTTTATTGGTTCTTCGTTTCAATTCTGCGATTGTGTGTATACATATGTGAGCTATAAGAGGAAAAGAACTATTTTTATTGCAAACCTGAAGTGTAGAAGCTACATGAGTACTAGTATACGCTATACGGAAGGGAAAGTTTGAGTGAAAATACTATTATATAGGACTGTGAGTTTCATGCTATAATTCTGAAATTGAATACGTTCTTTTTTAGGTATTTATTTCCATGGATTGAAATGGTTTACCTGGGTTGGTATTTACTGGCAATGGAGAGGTTAAAAGGGTGCTTTCATTCATGCGACGGTTGTACGTCGAACGTACTTGCTTACACCTGAGATTCAAACCCATTTAGTTCTGCGCTTATAACCTTTCGCATTTAAAAATCTGGAAACGGGGTATATTCTTTACCAATTTGTCCATTGGCACCTTAGAAGTGGTTTTGGAATCTCGACCGACACGACACTGAGCTCGCAAGCAACCATCTCGGACTGATCACTCAAAGCAGCAAGTATTGGTAGGTAGGTGCTGTGCCTATGATCCAAAGCCGATACACGCCTGGACTAAATAAGTAGAACTTGCTTGCGGGACAAATTCTCGCAAAACTGTGACGGAGAAATGGGTACAGATTCGAAAAGTTACCGACGGGGATTGTCACGGGTGTAGGTCTCTGAGTCTGTTTGATAGTAGACTGCAAGCCTTCACAGCCTTCCATGGAAGCACCCGCAAACTAACAATCTCTAACACAGGCTAGTCTGAATCAGGTAAAAGCCAAATTAATTTATGCTTGGCAAATATATGAAACAGGATAAAACAGCGATTTGTATGGCACCCATATGCCGTTTTGAACCGGATATATATTTGCCAGTCTTGTAACCAGACAATTTTATATATTTACTCGAACCGAAACACTGCTTTGAAACTCATGTGATGGTACTATAGTAACCAGAAATTATGTCATTCATTTCACGGTTGAAACTGATGAACTGGTTCAAGGGCTCTAACAATATATATATTCGAATATACCCATAAACACAGAAATGTTTGCTTTAAGCTTGTATTTTGACGTGGATTACAAGCCCATTCAGTATCACGACTTCACTTCAAACCGAAGCTGGCCTTCGTTTTCATTCATTTTCTCTATTTAATTATTAATTATCCCTTATATCGGAATTAGTCCGTATTTTGATAAGAAGCAGGCTTCTAGAGCAAACCACTTTTCGATATCAGATAAACTTTACAACATGGCACCGCGACCGGCTTTAATGTGTGCTTGCGGTCTAAGCAACGGCCCAGGCGATCTAAACAAGCGTCAAATGGGGCTCCCAGATGCCAACAGAAAATGGCCAGTAGGCTTTGTCTTCAGATGGCAACTCAATGGTGTTATACGAGGGTTCGACCAGGGCACCATGGAAAACATCATCACTCGTGGATTCAACCAATGGGCCTCGATTTCCAGCTTTAGATTCGAAAAATCTCAAGGGCAGGGTGCAAACGTTCAGATCAGCGTTGTCGGTCCCGGCCAGTCTGATCCACAGCTCCCGTACATGGGACCCAACCAGTGGCGATACGGATACGGTCTACTAGGGCCCCAAGGAAATAACGGTCAACTCTTCGGCACGTTTAAATTCAATGGCTCTCAAACGGGACCCCCTCGCTGGGATCTCACCTCAATGTACAATACGTTCGTGCATGAGTTCGGGCACGTTATCGGGCTAGGTCACGTCGATCCCCCCCAGGCGTTAATGGCATGGCAGATGTACGATCCCAGCCGGGAAATGCAACTTACGCCGATAGACGTCCAAAGATTTAGAGCTTTCTATGGAGACCCGGCGTACTTTGGCCAGTCTCAGAACTCCATCATTCAAAATCCAAATCAAAACCAGAATTCAAACTACCGTCCGAATCCAAACCAACCTGGCAATCAAAACTATCCCCAAAATCCATACTTTTACCCAAATCAAAATTATCCACAAAATCAGAACACCGGTCCAAATCCAAATTATTCTCAAAATCAGAACTATAATAACTGGAATCAGAACCAAAACGGGAATCAAAACTATAACAACAATCAAAACTATAACAACAATCAAAACTACAACAACAATCAAAACTACAACAACAATCAAAACTATAATAACAACATTAGACGTCGAAACCTAAAGAAAATCCAATGGCAATAATAGATCTATAGATGGATATGATAGGATCTTGAACGCCAAAGCTAGCACCATTCAGGGTTAGGTCAAGCTGGGGGAGCCCAAATTTACAGCCTTACAATCTGCGGTTGTGATTCTGTAATACTAATTTACCAAGACGGTGAATTGGGAAGTATTGACTAGTGATGCTTCTATAGATCTACCTGCTTACTGATCTAACATTAAAAGCTGGTATCTACTTTGTACATTCCGAAGCAGCCCGCCTCGCTCAGCTTCCCCTTGATTTCTCGCTATGAGTGTTTCATAGGCTGACTTTGGTATCTCCCAACGGTTCAGCAATATGGAACACGTTAACACTGTTCTTTTTTTCGTCATTCGTATGTATGTAGCAATATATTTCTACATCATGACATTTAGTCTACAATAGTAGTGTGGTGGTATAGAAAACCCTCTCTGTATGAGTAGTACATATAAAGTGAAGAAAATTCAAAGAGCTAGCATAATTATAAACGTTTATTAAACTCATGCGCAAGGCTATTGCTTTCATTAAGATATATCGGGAAGCTCAAGTTTGCTACCAATTGAAAAATATCAAATAATTATAGGAAACCCTCTAAAGTAACGCACCCCCTTGGATGTTAGGTCCGTAGAAAAGTTTCATACGTTGAGAGAAATATTCGAATATTCGTAGACAAGAAGGAAGCAAGTCGATTTGATCTACCAACTTAAGACCTCTGTTCCCGAGCTGTAAACTCACACAAGCATTTATTCCAAGAAAGACCCAAAGAACCATTCTCAGCTGTATTGTTTACTTTAATCTTTGTAACTTCCGGAATAAAACCACTGCCGGTTTTGTTTTTCTGCCATTGCACCCTCCAACCAAAAAGTCCTTTGCTACCATTCATGAAGGCGATGAGAAGGGATAATTTGGGAGGGGTTATTCTGTCGTTTCCAGCTTCTTCGCACAGCCTAAGAACCATGTTATCCATCCTAGTCTCGTTCATGTTATAACAAGCGGAAAGCTCGAGCATGAGTGTCGAGAGGGAGCTGTTGTCCGCTAGTTTGAGCATTGGAACGTAAACGGACTAAACATGTTAGCAAGACATATTATACCCAAGATTAATACGAATAGTATATGGGGACATACCCAATCCGCCCTTTGAATATCATAAGAGAATTCTTTCAGATTGCGGCAGTACTCCGGAATCGACTGAGGCTCCTCCAAAAATTCGGCTGTATGTGGTCGTCTCGTGTGTAGTGATAGGTATTTTAAGGTTTGTTGGTGCGATTCGAGCAGTCTATCATAGGCCATAGCAGGAGAAGATTCATATAACCAATCCGGAAATGTTGGGGTTGTGTAATCATTTGGCACTACTCTCCTCTCTCGATAGTCAAATCGGAGATACAACTCTTCTAGCCCCGATAGCCCTCTCACCAACTCATAGGCCGATTCCGCATCTTTCATCTTATCTGTAGAGATCTTTAATCTTCGTAATTTCGCACCATTTTGGAGTAGTGAAGTAGTGAAGCCTGTAATATAGTTGCAGTAATCGAGCGTTAGGTCCCTAAGGGAGTGGACAAAGCTTATAGTCGGAACAATAAAATCAAACGCAAGGTGTTGTATGAAGTTCCGGTTTTCACTGAGGTCACTGATGGAGAGTGTTTGAAGAAATCGGTAGCCACCAATCGATTTCAATATTTTTGTGAAAGGTAATCTTGAGAAGACGGCCAACTCCTTTAGCCCTTCGAGTGCCTCAAGTGTAGCATAGAACCCCTCGCGCTCTTCTCTTACTAATTTATAGCTGTTAACAATATGAAACGCTTCTGATATTCGTAGATGTGACTTACAATAGAAACCACCGTCGTATTCGTCAAGGTTACGGACCAAAAAAGTAACCTTCTGAAGGCTTGATGAATGTCTCTTTAGGCTGCCCTTCAATTTATTGAAATCAGTTCTGTGACAAGACCCATCAAAATCACTAAAACTCGAGAAACTGATACCATTAGCTTATCTATAGACCCAAATCTATGAATTTGGTCAATAGAGAATTACTTCAGCTCTCGAAGAGAGTTTTCTGGCAAATTCTTGATCAACATTCGGATTGTTGGATTCAGATTTGAGGACACGGCGTATCGACCGGCAAACCAGAAACCATCGTCATCGGATCTTTCTTCATCGGCATAAATTGTCCAGTCAATGTCAATTGCTAGAGTTTTGACATGGCGAATGCGCTGCTCAGATTTTGGTCCCTTAATCAGGCTTTCAAACAAGCTTTCAACTGGTAGACCATTCCGACTGTTTCTCAACGTCACGTTCTCAAAGAGGTGCTTCTCCAGTGTATCGAAGAGTCCACGACATGTTAGAGCCAAATGGAGACGATAACGGGCTTCAGGAATCTGGAAAACTCTCCGTCAGCGAGGTGGCCTCTGGTGTTTTTGTGCACTAGAAACTCACAAACGCAATGATCGCGTCAAATATATCGAGCGGAAGGTGGGTTAGATGAGCTTTGTTTTCTGGCTCGAAAGCTCGCAGAACAATGCTTGATGTGATATTGGTATCCATAGTCCTATCGCAACGCCGACGCGGGGAGCTCGCAATTCTAGTCAGATTCTAAGTAGCGAGTAGCCGCGAGGGAGACCCGATGTTGAGCTGAAAACTGAGAATATGATAATCAGGTATGGTACTCGTGAAAAGGGCTATCGCGACGGAACTGAAGATAGGAGGGTGACTCCACATCAGACAAGTTGACTGTTGAACGCGAACTCCACATTTCGCGATACCCAAACAGGGAATTCCCCATGTTTTTATGACTCGCATCCGTTTGTGTTGCAGGTTCTCCTTAATTCCGGTAATTGCCTGGTTACGAGACTGCATCTCTCGCATCGATATTTAGCGGACTGAAGTTGAGGCGCATCTACAAACCTTAGAGTCTCTTCTCTGGGTTTTAGTTTTCATTTTGCTTCATCAGACTGAAGTATGGAGATCTTCATGAACTCATATGAAGGCTCCTAAATTGATATTCACACAAATTTCAGCTACGTCTTGGTCAATAGGTGTCCCTGAATATCCATTAGGCCCTTCGAAGACTTTCATGAAACCCGATCAGATATATGATCGGAATCAAGCTTCTAATATTGTTTGACATCTCCCAAGCACTTGGCCCTTTGTCGTCCAAACAGAAAACCTGGTATTTATCGGCCAGAAAACACGACCCACCCAACCTTAATCTTTTTGTTGTCAATAATCATGGAAGTACTTCATAAAAGAAATTTATTATTAAATTGATTTAGCTAACCACCGTGCACCCTCCAATCTCTACCCAGTGCTCCTAAAAGACTACCTCATAACATAACATCATAAATTTTGAAATAATTGGAAACCAGAATATCATAAAAGAACCATTGGACGCCATAAACGCCTTATAACGCCTGATCCAAGCCCGACCCCTCAAATTCCGATGCAATCCAGTAAAATCAAGACGCAAATTTCTCGAGAGAATCAATTCTTGAAGTCATTTTCCCAAGCGCCTTGCACCTTCTCGGCGAAAAAGCAGAGCGACTTCCCGCCATCTTTCCACTCCCACTTCCCGCACAAGCCCACATAACCCCTTCTCCACCACCTATTTGTCTCCAGCAAAAATTTCCAAGACCTCCAGCTCTTGTAGTCTCCGATGACCCGATCTTCGTTCACTTGCCTATAGAACTTGTCCAGAGCGGCCAAAACATCTCGGATCTGAACATATTTGTCGCAGCATCGAGCCGAAAAAACGTGGAGAGTATCGTCAACAGCAGGTTCAAGACCATCAGTTCTGATGTCTGAAACTCGGACGAGTACATGTGAGGCTGGTGGGAAGCACAGCGGTTGGTCGAGGACCGATTCGCCCTTTCGGGTGTATAAATCCTCGGCTGATAGGACGCATGAACCCAACTCGCATCGAATTTCTTCGAACAGAGGGTTGATGACATGGGGCCCGAGTACGGTATTTCCGGAGAGGGACCTGAAGTTTTGGGGGACGATCCAGTCGATGACAACGGAGCGCCAGGTGCGACAGACCGCGGCGAGACGGACTTGTTCTTGCCAGGATAGGTTTTGGAGTATCTGGATTTGGACCTCTAGCGGGAGCCATGGAACTTTCTCTCCGGACGATGAGCTGATGGTACCTTCTTTCGAAGGAGTGACACCCATCTTTCCTTTCTCGTTGCTAGCGGAAGCGATGCTTTCGGTGGATTTTGATTTCCCGGTCGATGAGGTTTTCGTCTTTGATGAGAGGAACGAAAGGTGAGGTGTCTGGTGTTGAGCAGAGCTGAGCTGAGCTTTCCATTCTGAAAGGTATTTGTAGAGCTTTCGAAAATTCGATTCGTATTTCTGACCGACCTTCTCGGTATTTGCATTGATTGCTCGAGGTTGCGAGGCAGATTGGTATCTGTGCCGTTCAGACTGCATGTCCACATCGGCAACCAGCCTGTCGAGGAGCAGAACCCTGGTAGCAGCCATTTTTGAACGATATACGCAGTAATTCTTACGAGAACTGTTGGTTTGCCGGTCAAAGGGGGCGACAGGACTGCGATATATGGTTTTTTTTTTATAAACCCGTTGTGAACTCGCCGAGTTTCACATATGCGTAAGACCGAATTGTCCGCTGGTTTGTTTTTCGTTTCGGTTCGCCCCGGAACTTTTGGAAGAGAAATCCGGAAAGGAAACTTTTAGCACCGATCAACGGAAGGGAGAGGTTATATAGATTAGAATAAGGCTCTCGGGTGCATGTAAGGTAAGATCTATCTAGCGAGGACCCTTTCTTTTCAACTTTATTTCGTTCAGCAGATCGATATTCAGGGGAGCAATAAGAGGAACGGGTGGATCTCAAAGGTACTCATGAGAACAGTATTTGTGTTGCGTGTGTCGTTGGCAGGTGTTCGCCATGAGATCCACATGACGTAGGCACAACTTGAACGAGGACAAGCCACTCTCCCTGGCCACCTGACCAGTCCGGTTTCCGGTGCGGAAGACGAAAGTGGACGGGTAATATGGCTCGAAAGGGAGGAGATCATGATGCAGTTGTTACGACGGTCGGGTTTTATTTAGAATGGATTTCAGATCTCAGCGAAGCGAAGCTGCCTTGCTACGGGCGGGTCTGCGCCGCGTTGTCAGCGTTGTATTATCAAATGCGGCAGACTAATGCGGCACCCTGCAGTGCTACCTGTCCAAGAATGGCAACAGGTCGGCGGGATGCATACCTGCAAAAGTACGCAGTGCATGGAGGTTACAGGAACACGGTTAGAGGCAGAGGGAAGGGAAAAATATCGACAGCTGACCAGCTAGGTATTAAAATGTTATATTTTCTTATATGGTACAAGGTATAGGTAGATAGCGCAATATAGCGGGTAGCTACTATGATACAATCGAGCTCGATCCTCCACCCTAATTATGGTTGAGCGCGCTGACATGTCTGGCATGCTTGTTGATGATTTCACCGGCCTCGGTATCATTCAAGAAGATTGTGAACCCGTCGTTGTGGTTGGGTCCGTAGCTCCATCCGTACCACCCGTACTGCCAGTACTGGTCTCCAGCAATCAACTCAGCGATAGAAGTTTCCTGCCACGACTTGATGACCTCAAGGCGAGTGTAGGGGGAGACCTGGCCGAGGTATTCGAGACGTTTATCTGGGGTGAGCCAACCGTACTCTTCAAAGACGACTGGCTTGTTGAGGGCCCGACCAGCAGCAGCGTGGTCCTTGATCCACTGGACTCCCCATTGCGGGGTCTTGCTCCACCAATCTGGGTAAAGATGGAAGGTTCCGTAGTCGACAGTTGAAATGGCGGTTTCGGCCTCAAAGTCAACACCGTCGGCACCATTGTATGCCCAGTCCGGATCACCCGCGTGGTTGAAAGCACCCTCAGAGCCAACGGAAACCAAATGATCAGGATCGAGGGACTTGATGAATGCTGAGATATCAGCGACCCAAGCGTGTAACCTGGCTGGAGAGCAGTCCGGAGACCGTGGGAGGTTGCGGGTTCCGTCAGCTCCGCATCGAGGTTCGTTACCCAGCTGCCACGAGAAGATGGCGGTCGAGTGTTTGTATCTCTGGACGAGGACCTTGACGTAATCCTTGAACTTTGCGATGATGGCCGGTTGGGCATAGAACTATGTAACGGGTTAGCATTGAATTCAAAGCAGTGGGTTAGCCTAGGAATATAATTTCTTACATCATCGTGATACTTGTAGCCCAAATTGGTTGTATAGACATCCATACCACCATAATCAGCCCAGTTGTTGGTGAGAGTCAAGACCAACTTGACGTCAGCATCCTCGGCAGCTTTGAGAACAGCGTCGAGCTTTTGCAGACCGTCCGGCCCGGTGTTGATGGTGACTTCTCCGTCCTTCCACTCCGTGAACCAAGTACCGGTACTGTCGGGGTAGTACTTTGGAAGACCGTTCGGGTCAAATGTGGCATTTCGGTCATTGAAAGCCCATGTCCTAATAACCTTAAGACCGACCTTTCGGGCAGCCTTCAAACCAGCGAGGTTGTCTGCATAGTTCTGTGTGCCATATTAGCATCATCTAGCAAATATTTTATCAGATAGGTCGAAGCCAAACTTACATTGCTAAACGGCAGGTAGTAAGCGTTCGATCCGGCAAAGTAGAAGTCGAGGCCGTTCAACCCAAACTTGTTTCCATTGGCGTATGGGACATCCCTCTTCTTTCCAGGAGGGGTATGAGCGGGCACCGGATTGGCAGCGACCATTGAGGCCGCTGCTGCCAGCAGGACAGCTTGCTTGACATACATGATTAAAGCGGATGATCGACAGGAAAGAATGTGCCGGGTACTTCCAGAAGGTGGTCCTTAGAGTCGAAGGAATACCGAGGGAGGGAAGCGCGATATAAATACTCAACTTACGTTCCTACGCACCGGCGAATAGGCTCGATGATCATCCATGGTAGGGGTTGTATAATGCATCCCAGCCGAAGGAAAATGCATCGCCTGCCGGCTTTCTCGGTTTTTCGCCCATGTCCGTGTTTCTTGGCTGCACTAGTGGTGTTTCTTCCACTGTCGAAGTATCTAAGCGCAGGAAGCTTTCCTCGAATTCCATGACCGAGTTCGAACCCAAAGATCGAGTGTGCCGGAGATACTGTGGGCCGATTAACCAGAAAAGGTGGAGGGCCGGGCTTTTGGACGGATGCAGTGAGTCCGGCTGGGGCACCCGCCCAGCGAATTAGATTGAGAGGCGTACCTGCAGCTGGCCTAAGGAGCAGGGTTCCAGGGCAATTCTCCACGGTTCCTGGCAGACTTTGAAGATGACGAACAACCTTAATATCTCTCTTAATGAGACTTGTTTCGTATGACGGGGCCACCCCGCTGCCATCTCTCAGCCGATTTAAGGTGGCGAGCTAGAAATCTGGGGAAGTCGATATCGGCTGATTCTGATTAAAACTTAATGAGGTTCTGGTGCAAGTGTGTTGGGCTTGTTCGTATCCTTCAAGTTCGGCCCCAAGACGGCGTGAATTAATCCGAACACGCAGGATACCTTGAACACCATGTGCATGCTCGACAAGCCTTTGAACCGTGCATGCTCCTCTGAAAGGCACAGTATTTACAGGCGTGGTCCTCCTTCCAAACAGTGATGACCTGCTTTGACTACTTTTCGAGGCCTATTCCATGCATTTGTCGGTTGGATTCGATTCTTTCAGTCAAACCGCGGTTCACAATTGGACGCTCAGGCCTTGACCAAGAGTCGATCTGACCACAAACACTGATATTCGGTGCTTGAGCGTCCTGCACAACTTCACTTGTCATGTAATCCCTTTTTTTTGCGCTCAGTCCTTTCAGGCTTACTTCGTACGGCCGAGGTCGAGTAACAAATTTCTCCGAGATCCCAAAGTCGTGCACTTCTTGGGTTTGCTTCAAGTCAGAAGCTTGCTGATTCTCAAGCCACTGTTTCGACACTAAGTAGCTAAGTACCGAGAAGATCGAATATTTCAAGGTTATTCTTTTAGCCTTAGCGCGCTGATTGAGTCGCCTTCCACAACCTGCATTTTTCCGGTGCGACAAGCATCCAGGAAGCTAACGAGCGTGTCAATACCTGTCCGATCGAAATTTTCAGGGATTTCGCTGCGAATCCATAACAGTCCTTGAATACCGCGACACAAATCCGGTAAAACGGAGCAATTGCCCGGTCTGCCAATGGGACGCGCTGGGCTGAATTCATATTTCCTCTTGGAGTGTGAGCTTCTGGGAGCTATGAATAATACAATCGCGGATACCGGATGTAAGCTACGAGGTAGCGAGCTCTGGGGGTATATATCGCCCCCTATTAGCATAGACCAGGTCGCAGCGATTGCCTCCGAAGCAATTGAGAATTCTAGATGTTTCAGGGCTTTGCAAGGCTCCAAATCCCGAAAAGTTGTATCCGGATACGATCATGCCATTCCTAGATGAATTGACATCATGGTATTAATGAGCCTCGGGTACTAATATTAGGACCTGTCTAAACGACCTCAGCTGTTTGTACCAAGACTCTAATTCAAGGCCGAAATATCTCCCGCTTGCTTGGGTGCTTGGCTAAAGTAATTCGAGTTGTCGATGTCTTGATTGAGACTGTGAATGGAATGGTCATTGATGAGCAAAAATTTGGGCTCACGGGTTGGTAATGCAATGAGACTGGCCGTGCAACACAGCATCAATATCAATTTCGCAGGCCTACAAGAACGCTAATGGTAAGGTCTCGAGCCAAACAATTCTTATATAGAGGTCGGGTGATTTGTTGAGCATAAAAATTTCGTAAGCACATTCACACAAGAAAGCTTCTGCTGGAGATGCAGGTAAAATACTGAGCGATTTCAAGCAATTAAGAAACAGCAGATGATAAAATTGGCGAACATGCCGACAACCCAAAGGGCAGGATCTGGAAAAGTGGTTACATGATCTGACACCGTACATACTGTTAACTGTTAACTGAACTGGAATAATAAACTAAATCTTGATAACAGAAAAGAAACTAAACGAGTGACAAATTGCAATATTGTACGTAATGAATATCGACTCTCAAACAAACTTAAAGATATAATGCACGGTTTACCAGGATCAAGGTATTTCAACAATTTACAACTCTATCTATGCAAAAAAATAAAAAAAGAAGAGAAAAAGAAAAGATAACAATGAGATACAACTTTGCCGCTTGTTGTTTTATCGTTTTCCTACTCTACTGGTACTACCTCCCCAATCAAATTCTTCTTCGGGTCACAAACCCCCTTCGTCGACGTTTGGTTTAAATTGCCCGAGGCTGGTTTGATGATGATTTTGAGTCCGCTGTTATTCTTCGACTGAATGAAACCCCACATTTGATCCGATGATTTTGGCACCATTCCCTCACCTTTCCCGTATAGATACGTACAACAAGAGTAGGTATCCACTGACTCCATGAGCCAACGCGGCGCAAAAGACGCTGGGTTGTCTTCAAGGACTTCCCAAGGCTTCTCAGGCCAGAAGAGATCTTGAAGCGTTTGGGCGGCTTCATGCAGTTGCCTACCAGTCCAAGAAGTTTCCCTTGTTGGCAAATCAAACCTCAAATCGCAGACCGTGAGGCTGGCACCGTCGCTGATACAGTGTACCTGTTGGCAAGCTTCCTGTCCTGGCTTGACTTTAAGAGTATATTTCATAGTTTCCCATGACGGGTTCCAATTTCTAGTCAGAAATTTTGTGAGATCCGCAACATTGACACCGCTTTCTGTGGCAGAAGGTTGCTGGTAGAAACACTTAAATTCATGTCCAGGTGGGAGAATTCGGTTACATTCTTCCTTGATCTGATCTTGGGTCTAATCAATTATATGAGATTTCTGGAGAATGATATGTTTCTGATATCAGAGGGGAAGTATATCGGCTCACGTACTATAGTAACACGCTTGTTCAGCCCCGAAGAGGTGAAAACGGGAGAAGTTGCTCCAAAAGAAGCAGCAAGCAGTAAGTTCGCCACCGAGAGCTTCATCATTCTGCATGTAGCCAACTAATGAGTTTATGGAAATTTCCCGATTGTTGGAAATTGTGACTGAGGAGAAAATGAGGTTATGTGGTAGTTGCGGTTTACTAAAGTTGGGTTAAAAAAGACCTACCCGGGCGTATTCATCAGATGATTCGTCGTAAATGTGATCAGAGAGATATATGGTTGTCAAGAAACCCCCAGAAGCAGGGCAGTAGGCTTCTGTTGAATTATCTGGTCCTTTTTGACACCGTGATGGGCAACTTTATATATGTGCCTTTTCTATACGCTCAATTGTCAGTCCACTATGCACAGCAAGGATTATTTGCCAATGGATACTATTTTGGATTAGTAACAGATAGGGCAAAGACTTCATTATTCAAAGGTATCTAGTTGGGATCGGGGTCGAGGAATATATTCGTAAAAATCTCCTAAATTGCGGCATAATTTGTCCCTTTGAAAGACGGACAACTTGCAACTATGGCTCAAATATTCTCCTCTTTTTCTAGACAACATATTGTTACATAAGTTAGAACCAACAGAGTTGGGTCTGGCAAATCCTCGGATCACACGTGCGCGCACCACCAGCCTCAAATTGTATACGGATGTATACATCTTAAGTCGACTAGTCTTTGCATGTTTCAAACTATTAATGCGGGCTTGACTCCGCCAAAACAACTTATTAAATCCCAATATATTCGCGATGCTGAACCTAGTTGGCTGTCATGCAGCCGTCCCAATAAGCAAATTGGGATCTCGAGACTCAGCCACTTACCTATATATGGGCATTATACGTAATGTAATTACTAAATACCATCCCTCCATCATATAGTTGGGGTTCAACCAGCCGGTATCCAACATAACTTCGCTTTCCCCTGATTCGCCATCAATGATGATATCGTTGTGTCGGACGCGTGTCAGTAGGTCACATTCTCTAATTGGAATCGAAGTTTAATGTGGATTGTCTGGGGACCCAGCTTGCTCGGTTTCGAAAATATGTAATGCAAACCCTGCACAGATAATATAATAGTGGTCAAACTTTTGTCGATGCAACTCAATCTCAGCTGGGAGGCATAATGCTTTTGAATTAGGATAATATTACTTGCCTAGTCAATCAGGATATTTTCATCAGACCAAATAAGTAGCACCTTTTTTGTTAAAGTATTCAAATTTGTCAGATACCTCCTAGCCCGCCCTCTACTGATACATAGCCCTGCGAGCCATAGTCGGAGTTATGTTCAGATCTTCTGCATCAACTTATTATGTTTCAAGCGCTTATGCAAAAACTTCCATAGTTGGGGTTTTTTTGTAAATCATGAACAATACTAGTATAATGCGATGTGAGAATACCAAGTCATGATTAAATCCTCGTCAATTTGAAGTCAAATTTCACCATGAGTCTCACATATGGGCTTTCTAGACCGGACCGCTTTTTTACTTCGGTCTTGCAACTTTTCATCTTTATCAGGTACTAACTCTCTAGCTATAAGATTCACTATTCAATTTTGATTGTTTCCCTAGAAAATTTAGATTGGTCCTCAATAGCCAGTTGATAACCTCTCTAGGCCGCTCCATCATAGGATAATGGAGTAATTGCAGCCATAGTAGGAGGACGCTATTGTACTGAAGTGGTGAAATGAATAGCACACTGAATTTGATAATTTAGAAAAACAGAAATCTCAGAAAGTTCGTGACTTACAGCAGTCGATATTGATGAGAATGTCTATAGGAGCAAATAATTGACACAGATAGGTAATACAATTTGTTAAAAAGGAGAAGGCTTGTTACGGGAACGGAAACTTGGAATATCAGCATTTGATAAGCGACGCGCCCCTTGATCGATAGGAACTCCAGAGATGTTATCAGCTTTGAGTTTGCGCAGCTGCATTACTACCTGGATCGCACGTGTTACCACCGGGAATCGCCTCGATGACAACTTGTACCCCTTTATCGTTTTTGAAAGATGATATTCCTGCGATACGATCCGACATCAAGGGCTGTAAACTCTGTCCCGAAGGGTCAGAACAACAATTCCAAGTGCTAGCGGATCCGTCAACCATTTTCTTGGCCCATGAGACATCGTTATCGCCAACCACTGTAGGTTTTGGTAATTTTTTAGTGTTGATGTCTACCCAAGACGCTTCCGGCCAAGAAAGAAGAAAAAATCTCTCCACGATATCAGACAGCTCGTTTCCCAACCAGGTATGCTCCTTAACTGGTGTCGGTGTATTATCACATATCTTGAGACTAGCGTAATCACCAATGCACGCAATCTGCTGACACCGACTGGCATCGACTCCTTTTGTCGCCTTTAAGGTAAACTTTGACGCTTTCCAACTTGCGTCGTAGACCTCGAGAAACTTCATGACATCCACAATATTGGCACCGCCTGTAGCCGTATCCTCGCGCCGGTAAGAGCATTGGAACTGTCGGTCTGAGAGGTAGGTAGTAGGATACGTCGTGAATTGTCCTTCGCGGATGCGATTACACCCAGCTGCTTGCGCTTTCGTCTGGTCAAAGGAAGCTCTTGTTAATACTCAGGTATTGTAAACATTATCTTACATGAGAGGGTATATTATAAGAGAAATATGAGATCATACCAGAGAGTATCGTTTTTCCAATCCTAGTGCTGACAACAGCATTGGAGAAGCGAAAGATATGGTAGCCAGGTAGGCCCATACTATCAAAGTAATGATAAATTCTTTTGTGATCATCTTTGGTATATATCGATTTAACGCCTTATTTTCTAGGGCCGTTTCAAAAATTGAGTTGCAATACGAGTATAGGGATACTATAAAATGGAGAATAGAAATTACTGTAAAACCACTATGGCTGACGAGCTCATTTAACTAGCTCCGTTCAGAGGCCTTTATAGATTTAAGTTCCTGCTCGGATCAACTTGCCCTTGGTAATCTTCAGCTTTCAACTGCTAGCTTGATGCTTGTCCCGCGCATCTGCATGTACTTCTTTGTTGTCTGTTGTCGACTCAAAATACATATGCATATGGTCCAAATAACGTATATAACTGCTCTCTACCTCCGCGCTAAACTCGCTCGAAATGAAGAAATCATCCCCAAATTCGAAAGTCTAACACATCATATGTGTTTGTCTGCGTTGTATTTGACTAGTGTACATTCCACGGTAACAGCGTTATGTATAAGTAATGATCCCTTTTTATTTTTCACATCGGGGTTGATTGACGTTTGGTGTTGACAGCAAATACTACACTATTCCAACTTGTATTTAAGCGCTTATAAAGCCACAACGTTGGATCTCAAGATAGTTTGGCCACCTGGACTCATTTGCTGCATAATCCATCTCATTTACTGCTTAGTTTTGGACTTCGGGACGACCATCCAACACCCGAAAATAATAAATATCAAGTTCCTAAATTAACATATAGTATGATTTCATTGCTCAAATGATTGGTCAGGCCTGCATCAAAGATTCTCAGCGGCTAACTTGAACTTGGAACCGGTATGAAAGTAACTAACGGTAGCACGTGAGGCGCATACGCTTCATTCATCATCATCATCACTTATAAATAGAGTTTATTGAGAAGCTCAGCTGAAGCATACTACTGATTAATTAAGGAATAATGAGCATCTATGAATAGTATTGGGCCCGTACGCTCAAGCAAATGGGAATATGTGGTTGTTATTGAAGCAAATTGGCTTTCTCAATCACATATCATTTGACAAACAGGAGGCTCAGCCAAGGCGATCGATTCGGTTCCAGATATAGGTCAACGAGGCCCCTCTCTCGAACTATTCAACCTCTGACTCGGAGGTTATTGGAGTAGACCGTATTATTCGCCCAAAAATCCGGATTAGGAAAGAAACTGTCCGGAAGAATGTTCTTGCTAGGCTCACATCGACCTCTGAGGTAGGTATATTCTCCGTTGAGTATCAATAATGATGCTACAGCAGCATCGAGCGTAATCGGGATCCCAGGGACTTTGTAATATAAAGCTCCTGTAACTTGGTCCGACGTTTTTGGAACTTCATCTCTCAGGTAGTAGTTCGAGCAACAGCTCCATGTGTTACTGTCGGATGGGATCCATTATTTTTCGTAGTAGTCTTCAGGACGTTTTTCGTATAGACGGTCTTGGATTGTCTGTGGCCAGGCAAGATCAAAGAAATCATCCAGAATGATGCGAAGATCGCTACCTGTAATATTGACCACTTGGTCACTATCTTCTTTGTGGCCACAGATCTGCAAGCGAGTATAGTTGCCGACACATGATATTTGCCGGCAGAATGGCTTTCCAGGCTCATGTTTGATGTTATATCAAAATGGTCATAGTAATAGTTAGCAAGGTGAGATAGTGATGTAATTACGTAAGCGGCTAGCCTTCGAGCTAACAAAGAATTATCATCGTTGCGACAATTCTTTAAGATTCAGCGTCGACGGGAAAAGCGATATAGAAAGAAAGGCTTTGCTAATACAGTACTCTAAAAGAACCGTGTCCGCTTTTTTATTCGTTCCGATTTCTGCGGAAGGTTAAGTGATATAGTATTAATATGCAGAGCAGCTGAAAGCTCTGGGATTTCTATGGTTTCTTGTGAGTTAGTAGAGTTTTGCGGATGGCTCTATCCCTGATAATCCGAAGTATACAATAGCTCTGTTGAATTGAGCTCTCCCTTAACACTACCCCAGCCTCTCCTTCCTCAAGCTCATAGGTGAAGCGCTATCGGAACAACCAACTTAGGTATTACAGACCATTTCCAAAACAAAAATATATCCGATATTCCTTTACTACTCACAAGCCTTATAATATATATCTAGCAAGGTTAACATACGGCACTTACACGACTGTGGTGTACTAATTTCACAGAAGCAAAACCCTCCCAAAAAAGGTTTCAAAACTTAGTACCCGGGAGCCAGCGATCACCTTACCCCCGATACTAGTATCGACTAAAGTAGTTTCAAGGGTCTTGATTGCTACTTTGTAAGGCTATGTAAGTTGGAGGCTCCGCAAGGTCGACAAAACGCTAAAGTTGACATCCAATGTAGGAACAATATGTGTGTCTTCGAGTTCCAGGGACAGCAGACGTAATAAAGCACTCAAAATTCAGAGATCTCCAGAAAACCATACTGTTATTATTTCCGATTATATACAGTAAAGTAGCTCAGCAATATTACACACGCAGATGAAACACAAAGTTGGTAACAAAGCATTATGAACATTCGTAGACATTGACCTTTTATTATTTCGTTTAGGGAGATGTCAGATCTCGTGTAACAGCAGTTACCCAGACAGGTGCAGTCTCGAATCTAGAAAGTTTGGTGGCAAAGAAAGCTGCCTGTTTTTCGACATTTATAATGCCAACAAAATACCACATCGAATACTAGTCTCGTTGTCTTCTCGCCGTCTTCTAGTCTCAGAACAACATGAAACCAATCTTAAAACCAACACAACTTTTTAGTCTTCCCTTCCCTACGAGCAACGTTAACCGCAGATTAGAGTTTGATTATTCATGGGATCATTGTACTAAACATGCATCAGAAAGCAGTAGATACAAGTGTTCTCCACCGCGCAGTCGCACCCTTTCTAAAAAATATATACGGTCGATTTATACAGCTCTGGCCAGTTTTCTCATTCTTCAAATCTCCTGTGAATTGCGCCTATCCCTATAGGGGAAAATATTACAGGTTAGAATTCTATTACTTTTCCACATTTTCCGTTATCGCACCTGCCTTCATCGCACTAGTCCCCTTCGAAGTCTCCATACTGAACCACCGGCTCTTGTGCATCAATGTATCGTTACATCTAACTCCAACTTGCTTCAATCCTTGCCAGTACCCATAATACTAGTGTATGTCTTCTAATATGTTCTAAACAGGGCGTGGCTTAGTGGTAGTATAGGACAGAGTGTCTACATTGGGCGGACCAAGGCCAAACCTAAATTTTACATCAGAGTTGAACGATATTGGTTGACGCAAGCAATAGGGTTTGAAAATACTTTGGGTAGACCCTGGGCTCCTGTTTCTTAATCTGTTTGATCATGGAGGGCTTTTCTCATCTTAGGCCGGACGATCGTTGGCTTTTCGAATTGTGGCTTACCATCGAGTTTTTCAATGGTTTTCTGCTTCCTCAAAACAGGATCTCGTCTAATATATTTGCGTGGTTTTTTTTGACTTTGCATATCAGCAAGATTTGAATGTTGGAAAGGTTGACTGGAATCAATATCACTAAACATACCTATTCTTGGAGACTGGCTTCGTTGAAGAGGCGGGGGGTAGCAGTTGGAGAAGGAGAGGGAGATATGGCGACCTGAGGTATCACTGGCTCGAGTATGAATGGTGACAACTTTCGCTCCTTTGCTTCGCTCTCCTTTGATTATATGCCCGACTGTTAAGGAGGGTCCAGTTCGACGATGCGTAGTTTCGTTCCCCCAGCAAAAAGGGTCGAAAATGTGATGTTTTCTAGAAGTCTCCAAAAGGTTCTGTAGTTATATGCTGGTATCCGTAAAAAAGGGTTTATGTTCGGCCACCCACAATAGCCAATCTAATGGGCATTCAGTCGCGGTAGTCAGCCCTAGTCAAGCTTTAAGTGCTACCGAAGGCAGCCTACTAGTAATTCTTGTTAGAATATCAGCGCCATTATCGACGCAACTCCCCAGCTACCCAGCTGGCTACCCCAGATAGAATGTCACATTGCCTCTATAAGCTCCATATCTATATTTGAAATTGTTTTCGGAATCTTCCTCATGTTACAAACCTGCACAAATTTAAATCTGCTAGCGCTAGAAAGTAAAATTGCTACCGGATCTCATATGTACAAGAAGGAGGACACTTGGGATTAAACATGTAGCTCACCCAAGAAGTTATTTCTTACCTCGTAAGTTAATATCTAATCTCGGGGCTAGCCGGTTTGGTTTTCAAGACTGCCAAATGTAGTCTCGGCATGCCAAATGCTATGCGAAGAATCGCTATCTAAAAATCCAACACAACGCAACACATGTTAATGAACTGCGGCACGCTCAGCTTCTTCTCACCAAATTTCCCTTTGAGGCTTGTTCGTGCATATATGAACACGCCCTTCTCCATTTTATCCATCCACTCCAACCATCTATCAACATCCAGTCAGCCCCACCGCTTCTCATAATCGATGATTACGTTCCGACGTTAGTCTTCCACCCCTCAATATAAGCTCTACCCTTGTCCGTTAACATTTAGTATCCTTGGGCTAACATATTCTGAAGACTATGAATGCTCTCAGTTTTGCAACCTTTGATGCCGGCGCTGCCGAGGTCAGACACAAGCAATCGATTAAATCGGTCAAAACGGCCAAGTCAGTCAAGTCAGCCAAGTCCGTCAAATCAGCTAAATCAGTAGCATCGTCTCAAAGCGGCATTATCACAATCCCCAATAGCCGTGCCGGTTCAGATTCGGACTCTGGCTCGGATGATGACGATACTACTACTTTCTGTAAGTGCATTCCCATTAGTTTCTCAAACTTCATGCAACATTGGAATAAAACTTCCTAACCGTCGGAATTAGCCGGAATTGAGGACGTTGTTCCTCTCGTCGTATCAAACAAACAAACATACAAAAATCCTCTGCACGAGACGTACGACTCTTTTAAATTTCTCCCCCCTTCTCTCCAAAGTGCAGAGCTCAAACTCTTCAAGAGAAAGAAACGGGAGGAGAACGAAAGACTTGCAGCTTCTTATGGCAGAGGCCGAAGCTCTGCTCGATCAAATGGGAGTGCAAGAAAATCGCCACTCGTTGACACTGCGAGCCTCGAGTATGTTCCTCAGCAAGATCGCAACGATTCTCCACCACAATCTATCGAGTATTGGCAAGACTCTTGGGTTGAAATTGGGGGGGCTCGGTATCCTCGTATTGACCTCCGCAACCAGATCGTCATCGACCCACTAGCTACCACTTTGCCTCCACAGCCTCGCAAAATCATTTCAATGCATGAGATTGCTGAAGCATACCAAACATTCCTTTATGACGAGCAGGTCAAAGACATGCATAGCCTCGGAGTCAAGCTCAACCATCGTCTCAAAAAGAAATTGGATTTAGAAAAATCACAAAAAGTAGGAAATGGTTCACCTCATAAGGTACCGGGACCCACTGACCTCATCCCTTTCGAAAAGTTCAAACTACCCTCCCCTCCCTCGTCAATATTTGTTCCAAAACCTATCTTCCGGTTCCTCGATATCGTCAGCGTTACTGCTTTAGACTACCTTCCAGGTTCTAAACTGGTACGACCGTATGATTGGATTCCGCTCAAAGTTGGAAAGCTCAAATCTTCTACTGAAATGCTCCCAGCCATCTTTTGGGGCACTAGCGATAAGGAACCATCGTGTGTCCTGTTTTACATTCATCCAACACCACGCAATATCACCGACCCGATCTCGATTGGAATTGTTGATGGTGATCAAGGTGTTTCCAACATTGGGGTTGAATCCCTCGGATTCATGAGTGACTCGAGAAAGAAGGCATATTACTCCGGCTACGTCGATTTCTCTCGCCCAATGATTGTTCCCAACCAAGAAATCTACAATACCACAACTAAGGCTATGGCCAACGAAGAAAACTTTTGGGATGCATGGAAAGGCTTGTTCAAGAAGCCTACTTTCGGAGGTCACCAATACGGGTAACAGTCTATATTGCAAGTTGAAGTTGTTGAGACACGGTATCACTAACTGAAAATCTAGAATGACATCTGAGACACGCCCCTACGAGAACCCGTTCCGCATGATGCAGCTCTTTGAGAGTAAAATGCAGTGCCATGGAAGATACACAGCACAGATGGCACTTGATAAAGAACCATTGCTCCGGCTCAACCGATACGCTTCCTCCAAAACTGACAATATTGACGGCTCCGACGATGGGAGTGAAACAGTAATAGGATTACCTAGAACTGTCGACGAAGATGACGATGATACTGTTACTATCATTTTTTTGAAAGATAAGAGAGACGAAGAAGGAGACTCCAGTGAGGGATCTGAAGAGAAAATGCTCAGTGATGGAGAATCCCTTGTTGTTGAAGGAGTTTCCAATGACGCTGTTTCTAAGGTCTATATTGAGGAGAAACAGACCAATGCATCTGCCTGGTTAGATTCTTTCTTCAGTCGTCCTTCATTAATCACTCTAGACGAGAAGGTCAAAATTCACAAGCTGGATGAACTTCATGAAGAACCGACACGAACTCGCGTTTATCAACCCCTCGGCGAAGTTCAGGTTCGAGAGAAAGGAATAAGCCCCCTCACTATTCAAAAATCCTACACCGATCCTAGCGAGTACAGCGACCTCTATAAGGATCCTATTGTTATTGATCCTCTAGAAAAGCAGCGCGATATCAACGGTTTCGATCGTCTCTTGCTCAAAATGATCAATCAGGTCATTGGAAGCAGCGGTAAATCGATACCAGTCTCTTCTGTCCACACCGAGTATCAGTACAAGTACGATCAAGTTCAAGATACAAAAGACTTGCTTGAAAGGTACAGAAATGAGGTTGTGGAGGCAGCTCGAAAAGCTGAGATCAGGGAGAAGGGCTTCAGCTACCTTGGTCAGAAACCGTTTCCTTGGGATGACAAAGTCCATGAGGAGGAGATGGCGAAGGAAGTTGATATTAAGGATGTTCTGAAAGGTTGGAAGGCCGTTTTTGGTTTTATACCACATCCTGACAAGGAGTTGCGTACAAACCAGCGTATGATCGAGGAAGCTGCCAAACGTGGGAGGAAGACTATTCCCGCCCTTTGGGTTCCAGCTCGCGTTTTGAGCGAAATCCACAACATGCGAAATATGAGAGCTAGGCCAGCTCCAGGAAATGGTAAGAACCAATCTCTGTCGTTTCATCGTAAACTTCCAATTTTCTGAAACCTTGGTAACTGACAACCACATAGATATTGACCTTCCTTCCGCTCAGGAGCTTTCTCAAACCGATGATTACAGGAACAGGGTATCCGCCCGAGTTATGGAACTTCAGGCAAAATTGGATGCAGAAGCATCCAGTACAAAGGACACCACCGAAGATCTAGACGACGAGCCGTGGGCATACTCTAGGTTCCAACGTGAAGCCAAAACCAATAGCCAAAATGAGCTCAAGGACATGGGAGAATTGGAAATTGAATATAAAATAGAACCGCGAACTAATTCTCCTCCAAGCGCTACCGGTCGTAGACTTAAAGGGACACAGAAAGCGATAAAATCTGGTAACAAGGAGCATGAATCTCTAAAGAAGAATGGTTCGGCCGATGATCTCAAGTCTTTCGAAGGCCAAATACTCGAAATAGCGGAGAAGGCGTTTCGAGATAACGCTCAAAAGAATTTTCAGAACAAAAAGAGCGGAACATCATCCAACGTCAGCAACCACAAGAACAACGCTGCGGAGCGCAAGCGTTCAAGTCCGAAGCCGGTCAGTGGTCTTACTTTCGGTCAACGTCGAACTCGCCTTAGAAAACAAAAAATGGAGCAGGAGTACACAGAGCCGGACGGGCAGCTTGCTCATTTCCGTGTTAAAGAGTTGGATGATAGAGAGAAGGGGTCGCAAGGGAGTTCAACTTTCAAGGGGCTTGACCTCACATTAGAAAGACATCTCCGTGCTTCTGAACCCCCTAGCGAGAGTGGAAAAATGAAGACGTCCGATTACCTTGAGCGGCAATGGGCCTTAGGGTTCAAAGAAGCGATTGACGAGAGCCTGCAGCCTCAAACTGCTACCGAAGTTCCTCAGCCACTACCCTTCCTAGAGAAGATATTTCCATTTTTAGTACCAGAAGAGACCGAGACTGTGGCTTTGCCAACAGACCAATCTGCTCCTGGTGTTCGTCCACCCCGTATCATCAAAGTTGGCCTTGGGCAGATCCTACACTCTCCTACCCTTCCACCCACTCTTCCTAAATTGAACCCCGATTCCGTTCTCCACCAAACTGTCGAGCGTCTCATGGCGAAGGCAAATACACCTAGTGAGTTGTCTGCAAACAGATCGGAAGAAAAGGGTAAAATCCGCATCCCCAAAGTGTTTGAGATGAGACACGATTCACCACAGGAAGCGTCCCTTCCAATTTTCTCGGCCCGGCCCAATCGCCAGGATTCTCCAGCCTTCCAACCCCGCCACATTCGAGCATCTGCTCCTTCTCATAATGCGGATCCACCTCTTGAAGATTCCATCACGGCTGAAAATCTCCGTCGACGCTTTCAGACGGCCCCAAAGCGTGGTGGACATGATGCCTTCTGATAACTCCGGTGCGCACCTGGACGTGATCAATTGTGGTTCAGAGCTTTGATCCCTTGATCTCGATACTTATCCTCACTCATGACGTCTTCTTTGATTAGTTCACCTCTTGATATATGAGACTCCTTACATCAACTCGTTTAGTTTTCCAAAATCATGGGCTTTTTCTTTTTTCTACTAGTATTCTAGGGATTTTGTTGATTTCATTAGGAAATACAAGGCATCGTATAAGCACAAGTTGCAGCTTTCGAATAGTATTACAGCTTCCATCTCATGTCTTAGCTCAACCTGTATATCCTACTATTCTACATGCCCCATATTCATTCCATTATCCGCATTCTGTGCCACGTTTTCAAGCCATCAGCTAATCGAATAACGTTTAAATCTACTTTTTCTTCCCTCTCCTGTTTCTGAAAGATACACATTATGCATAAAAACTCTTCTTGTTGTTCGAGGGAGACATCTGAGAAGCTTTCCCCCCATAAGCGCCACACTTTGTTATGCATTCTGTAGATATTTCAGTAGAAATTTGAACCTGTGATGTAACAGAAAAAAGAACAAAGAATGTGGTTCGATCTGACACATCTTCGCCACCATATCATGACCAAGCTCCAACCGTAAGATAATATGTCAATCGTTCAGCCACAATATCAACTCCTTTGCCGCGCAAATTTCTACGAAATGGTAATTCCACAAGCCGACCCGCTTTGCCATCGAAGATCGAGAGACCTATTCAGCAATTATATTACCGCATGCAGCTTCTCCACAACTCATTCAGCTCGTATCGCGAACGGTCGATACCAACACCATTACTGTTCCCAACCAACACAGCTGCCACAATGGAATCCGCAAGATCCAACAAAAAGCCGGCTATCACTTCTCCATATCCGGCCACCTAAATTCCAATTTGTCCTCGACTCTGGAGTTCATCCCATTCCGGAACCGATTCAGCCCTCCTGAGTCTCGCTATTTCGTCCCCTGGTGCCTTGCAAGTAGTTTACTGTGCCTCTCTAGGTTCCTCCCCCTCGTGCCTGGTACCTTTGTCCCTTGAGCTACCATGGCACTCGCCGAACCCATACAACCCAAAGGTAAGACATGTTGAAGGACTCTTTCCCTCTTCGACCCCTCGAAAACGTCAACGGTAGGTTTCGCTAGACTAGTGAATTCATGCTCCCAGCCGATCGTTTCAGCGAATCCATCATGATGTACGTTATCTGTTGCGCCAACTTTTTGAGCTACTAACCCGATCCAACACTCTGCGCGCACGACTTCTCACACTAGACCAAACTTCTCACAACACTCCCTTCTCGAGATCTTAAAGACCTCGGCGCCCTTTGTGAACCATGATACTCAGGAAAGGCAACATCTGACTAACGGATAGCGGCGAAAAAATATGACAGGGCCACGCGGTCCAAATGACAAGAGCGACGGGACAAAAATTAAAGCGGAAAGAAGGGCACACAAGAAAACAAAAGTGTCAGTGCGCTCGCACTTTTGCCTGACTTGTTGGCGCCGGTGACTGAATAGCAACAGCTCCCCGTGTGCCGTGCAAGTCCTTGCTTCGGCCTTTGGGACGTGAACAACGAGAGAGATAGAGAGGTAGAGGAAGAGAAGCGCGTGGTCGCCGTAATTGGTATCAGTATTTTTTCTTTCTTTCCCTACTGCCCGTGTTGCCCTTGCTTCCATCCGAGAGAAACATAGTTAGCTTCGATCCAATGAATTATCTACCCCGCCTCGATCTTGAAATATTTGAAACCCGATGATCCGCGCGGGGGAACAGGGGACGGATATAAACATGGCCGAAATCGTAGATATATCCCAGCAATCTGGTGATAGGGCACGGATCACTCGATCAGGAGAAATGAGTTGCTGGCGGCCTAGCGACCTTTCGGACCTGTTTTGATACATTTCGGGGAAATTTTTATTTTTATTTTTTATTTTTTATTTTTTTAAAAGATCTGAATGATCTCAAGAGTATCTCGTGCATCATGCAGCCACTTATGATATATGCAATATGAGCGGACGATAACCATCCTAAGGAAACTCGTGGACCGAGCTTCGCCGGTGGGGAAACAAACACTCTGATCCAATCGTGCGACCCGAAATAGTCGACCTACCATGGGGATATTCCAAAGAATCTTAGAGAATACCCCCCGCCTTCTTTGGAAACAGCTTCGAATTTGGGTTCGGCCGATTGGCAAAAAATAAACAATTAACTATCAGATCGTTTCCTCATACAGAATAGAGGAAGGAATGGATTTATTTCCTATTCGTGATCTTAACCCCATTAGAAATTGGTCCGACACCAGCACGCCATCTCTTTTAGAGATAGCAAGACTCAGAACATTGCATGCGACTAAATTAACCAGTACGTAAGCGATATGGTAATTCATCACGATCGCGAATAAGATCCTAGGATCGTTCGATGTCAACTGCTATCGAGAAACATCATTTAATTTCCAAAAAAATTGAATCCCGAATGCACCGAACATCTCCAGAGAAGAAAAAACCACCTACATCCGTCTCCTGTGTAACCAGCCACCCTCGAAAAGCCGCCCTATTACAATCTTATCGAAACACTGACCAGCGGGAAGAGCTTACAAAGCCCGCATGACCTTACACAAGCTCCTCCCTGCCAGGCTTTAGGCGGGTACCGATCATATTGTTATCAGTCTCCAACCGAAACAGAGTGGGAAAAAAAAAAACAATGCCACGGGTTATTTGTTCTTGTGTTTTTCTTCAGCTTCCAAGTTTTTTTTCTTTTCTTTTGTGTGGAGTGAGTTTCTGCAAGTGTTCACCCGGGTGCTCCCGCCCTTGCTCGAATCGAAGAGATACCCAACAGAGCGAAAACAATAATGTACCTTAATGCACCGTCGAGAATGGAACAGGTACCTACCGCGGATATGTACTCCCCAGTTCGAAAACAAAATTGATGCCATCGTACATATCCTCATGGAAAGCCCCTCCTTAACGTGTTCATAAGACACACGGGACGGTCGGACGTGACGGAGAGAGAGGAAAAGTTACGAAAAAGTAAGGGAGAAAGGAAAGGACAGATTCGAAACCTGTGTGCATGATCAAACGATTATGCAAGATACGTTTCCGAATCGGTTATTGATTTTGGCAGCTATAGTCTTTGTCAGAAGGAGAAAACTTGCATATGGTTATTCCTTTTCTTCCAATAGTCTTCGATCGAATATATTCGAGTTTTGTGATCTATTCGATCGTTACCCGTCATATGCATGTATAACCAAATAGCTTAGGCCGAAAATGGGGAAGAAATTGAGAAAGAGAAAAGTTAGAATGCATAGACTTCCCTGTAGACGTACAGAATGACAGTTGTACATATTTCATTACTTGGGAGTACATTGTGAACCTCTAATTTGAAGATAAAAATAGAGAAAATTGTCATTGCCATGTAAATTTCCGTTGAAAAATGAGGAATTTTGGCCAAAATTAAAGTAAAAAATATAATGAAAACATGACAAGATAAAAAACGCCATTTGCCTCCAGAATACTTCAAAAGTAATAACATGGTGTAAGGATAATTCAAAACGCCGCCCTAAAAGCAAAAAAGACAAACTCCTGCTAATTGTAAAATATGTCTGAGGAAACAAGAAACGGCACCTCGTTTTCTGTCCATGTATACACACCCGTTTATTTTCGGAGATTTTCGAAAACCACATGTTGCCTGTTAAACCATGGTGAACTCGAAAAGCAACAACAAGCCCTTCCTACTTTTCGACTGTACTAAAAAAAATAAAAAAATCCGATGCAAGAAAACGAAAATGAAAAAGGGAGAAAAACGAGCCGCCGGTAAGACATCGCTTGAGGGGTATCATCAACATCTCGCAAAACAAAAGGATAATATATACAGCAATGACAAATGAAATAGCCGTAGGATGTGGCTCGCTAATGGTGACAAAATGCAGCAAAAGTATGAGATGGGAAGTTTTTTTCTTTTGAGCAGATACCCTGTCGTGATAAACCATGTGCAGGTGAGATTTATAAGGAGGATCTGTGAGGATGTAGAGGAGAAACCTCATGTTTTAGGTTTCGAGGATAATATTGGCGAGCTTTTGTGACTATGATTGTGGTTCTCCATGAATAGACGATACGCCTCTTTTCGTTTGCAATTATCACTATACTTGTTCGTAGCAATTTCTTCAATGTAGTCCTATTGAGAAATGTTAACATGTGTAACCAAAATTACTCGTAATATATGGCAAAGTTGGGAAGACAATAAAAAATACCTCTGTTTGTTTCAAATCAGCTTCAGGAATGGTTCTTGCCTTCCATTCTTGAATAACAGGGTTTGTGAAGTGGTCAATTCGGATTATATGTTGCTCATGGACAAATTTGGCAATTTTATGTTTTTGGTCGACGCTCAGTTTTTCGTAAAGGTTTGCTCGAGTTCTCTGTTTTGATGGAATGTACAGTTAGAATGGACTTGGGGTTCACATTCAGTGCGAAGAAACTAACCTTGGTTGGGGGCTCGGGACCACCACCTGACCAGATTCGGATCAATTCGTCGGTTTGAGCTTCATCGAGAGCGCGCTTCTTAGCTGTCTTCAAAGTTTCAACCTCTTTCTCCTTTGAAGACAGATTAGAGGCAAAGCTTGCGTTAGATTGCCGGCGTTCCATGAATTCTTCCGCCTCCTCATCGTCCCTGATCGCAATCAATTCCCCATCTTTCGTTTTGATGATCTTGATCATTTCCCCAGCATTAATAGGATCGAGTAATAGAATTTTTTGATGCAGAACAACTGTCTTGTTTGGTGATGCATCATTTGTTCTTGTTCTTGTTACTGGGGTAGCGAGGCGTCGTCCATGAGCACTTGATTCGACGTCCACAGAATGAGATCTGGAGAAGCTGCCATTCGATTCCGAGGAGTGGAAGGGAGACTTGGATTTCCGTGAAGCTTCGAGAGATGATAGTTTCCCTTCATCCTCACGCTTTCGTTTGGATGGCCGTGGGTTCATATCTCTAGCCTGATGAGTAAATTCCGGGCTGTGAGATGGGGTTCGTGAGTCTGACACCGGAACATAGCGGACGGGCGTGAACCGTTGCTGGATAACGGCGGGAGGAGCTTGGCTGGGTGAACTTCCAGATAGGTTGGATTGCGGGGATAAGTTTCGGAAAGGTAAAGGTGGCGGGGAAATGCTATCTCGCATTGCCTCTGCCCTCTGTTCCTGTGATACCCTTCTCGGAGCTAGTAAAGATTCTGCGAGGACCTCGGAGACAAAGGGTGATCCGTTAATGTGGGCGGGATTCCGAAAACGAGGCTTCTCGCCCTCCATCGATGCCCACACGGTGCTGAAAGAAGGAGCAAAGTTAAAAGAAGATGTCGGCATCAAAGGTGCGGGTAGTAAGTGAAATTGTTCTGTTTCGTCCAGCTTGCTAAGCGGAGGTCCTAATAGTCGATTTGCTTTTCTCCAATCCGTAGCATCAATGAATCCTGCGAATTTGGGCTCAATTGCGTATGTTAAAACTCCTTCCATCATATCAGTATCGTCTTCTTCCCGTTTAATTTCTGCGTCTTGCGTAGGAATCCATGGTGGTGTAAGAAAGGGTTCATTGAATACTGCAGCTATCCTGACTTGTGGTTTTATGAAGTCGGGCCAGAGTTCCGGAATAATAATTCCTCCAGTTTGATCGTTTTTGATTTGTATACAATCCAAAGCGTCATCCAATGTAAGGCTACACGCCCTAGGGTTATTTCTTCGGTATATTTCGAATAATGTTTGTATTAATCTCTGATCGAAGTGATACGTCAGTCAGTGTGTTCCACAGCCTTCAAGCAAGCGTTTGGTACACATCAAGCAATTGGGTATCCGCAAATCCAGCGGATTGAAAGGATTATATAGTGATTCCTTACATTCCATGTTGTAACTCTGTTAAAGGGTATATCCAGTGTGACCGTATCCGGCGCAAGTCTAACCAGAATCGTCGTGTTCTCAGTCGTGCTGACACCGTTGGATAGATTCACGGGATTTCGATGTGCTAAGACATTGTTGCTGTATGCCTTGGTAGACATTTCAAACCAGGCGATATGACCTCCCAGCCGACGTCAGTCTACCGAAACCAACTTGAGTGTAGTATGATGTCCCCCCGTCGATTGTTTATTTTGGCTTGCGGAAATAAATGTGTTGAGAAGCTAAGTTTCGTTACGAAGAAGTAAAGGTAACAGTGAAAAACACTGCTGTCGGATCGAAACAGATGCGGAAAATGTGACTATCTTGTGTGCTAGATTCACCAAACATCTACCTAGGTCGTTTGTAATGAGCTGCGTGTCGTTCGTTATGCCCGGTCTAGGATTCGGTGTGTAGTGTTGAAGTGCAGACCGTCTTTGCGATAGGATTTTGCGCTAGATATAAAAATCTAGTTTTTTTGAGCAAAGAAAAATAAATTCCAGGCAAGTTGTAGGGTTGATGAATAAAGGTGAAGAGGAGGACCCTTATTTAGCTGTTGTTAGGAAAAATAAATATGCGTGTCTGGGGATCGTTTTATGGTTTAAGGTGGTGTGGACGTCCAATCCGGTAGGCTGGTTCGGTGTGCCTGAGTGCTGAAGCGATGCGAGATAAATGTGGATTGGAGACCAAAGATCTCCGAGTAGGTCGCGGGCAAAAAAAACAAAGCCCGGAAAGATAAATGAAAGAAGATCCGAAGCCTTGATAATCGGGGTTTATGTCAGGATGAACGAACGGAAGCAATAGACGACGCCCCGTTTTGGTTGAGGAGTAGATCAGAAGGATATGAGAAGCACAAGGAAAAGATTATTTGGGGTCCCGCAACTTGGAGGAAAGGTGGTTTGTCGATCTAAAGAACCGAACTGCCAGTGCCCATGCCAGTGCGGTGTCCTGGGCTGGGGGCAAAATCGCTTGGGGGGGTTGAAGCCACACCCTCCAGGAGGGTTGCAAAAAGAAAACAAGCAAAGACAAGGAATTAAAGTTGAGTTTTATGCACTGGACATATAAAAGCCTTTGATATAGATGCCTGCGCTTGTTGCTGGCAATTGTCTGGATAGACGAAGGGACTAGATTGGAGGCGTAGGAGAGCTGAGGGGTTCACAACGTTGATGATGGTGTTAATCTCTTCGAGAGCTGGGAACTGGGGTCGACGAAGCTTCGTCGAAGGAGGCCAAACAAAATGGTTATCGGTTGAGAGGTTGGCTACCCAGCAGATACCTTTGCCAATAGCAATAACGAACAAGGAATGCAATGCGGATATGTCTCTGGCAAGAGAAACAACAAAACTGAGAAACAGGGTAGGTGCCCAATTTCTTGATTTCTGCTTAACTTTGCATGACTTTTATCGATTGTGGCATGACTATTGGCAATAGGTCTCTTGTATCCGAGGCGGTAGCGGCGCAGGAGAGGAGCGATCGTCAGTCGAATGTTAGACAATATTAGTCCGAACCACGTTTTGTCAATGTTGGCTGCTTGTTGTCTGCGAGAATGTCTGCGGTATGGTGTGTCCAACCGTGTCTTTGGAATGTCGACGTGACGCCTCCCTAAAAAAAGGTATGCGATCCTCGGTTCGTATCGATACGAACCAAAATCGCGTTATAGTTTGTTGTCGATTGTTATGAAGAATGCTGTAACAAGGTTAAGGGTTCAGAATCTCAACAGGTGTGTAAATCTACACAGATACATCACGCACGGCTAGGTCAGTTTAATCTCTCCACCTTGTTAGAGCATGCCCAATTGTACCTCAGGATTCTTCGGTTACAGACCGCTCCAAAAGAGCACCAACATCCTGACCGTTTGTTGCTCTGCTTTATTTTGATTGACCGCTAAGCCAACATGTGGGCGCAAAAAACGGTTCGCGCGTGTCTTTGCTTTTCCACCATGCGATGGCAAGTTCCCTTTCCCCCGACTGGCCTCTTGAACTGGCGGGTAGTTGTATGATCTCAACTTTGAGGGCCTCTTAGGCGAAAGGGGTGGGGAATCCCCCCGGGTATCCTCCAGAGGCGCCTTGGCGGTACGCACGTATCTCTTTCAGACACCGGTGGTGAGTCTTTAGCCTACTGGCTCTTGCTTCATTCCCACGAAAGGATCACCGGCAAGCAAGTGCCCTGGAAAGGGTAAGTGGATCAAGCGGTTTAGGTCGCCGTATATTTCGTTCAACGGATCTAACCATTCAGTGTCAAGGAGAAACGCTTTCAAAAAATTGGTGTGGGAGTTTGATAGCAACGGCTTCCCTACAGTGGGAGAAAATTGCACCGTTTCAACGGATTTAAGGGTGTTTCCTTCAATAAATGAGGGTGGTCTGCAGCGCAATCTGATTCGCTGAATAGATGCACCAAGCTCAAACTTAGCCATTTTGGGCTTCAAGTTGCATCAAGCAAGATCTGAGAAAAACAGTTTAGATCGAATATCCCTTCCCGTTTCTCTCAACCAAGGCAAGTGCCGGGTTAAAAGAAGGTGAACAATCCATCAGTGCCGTGCATCGGGGCAGCAGCACGATAATTTCGCCTGCGGCAGGGGGACGACAGAGCAGCAATTTCAACGGAGGGGATCGGAGCGATGGCTGGCGGACAAGCTCGGTCAGCGGTATCTGCCAATCAGTGTAGATGCAGAACGCATGTTTCGTCAAAAACAAAAAAACTTGAAAGTCCCAATTTGGATTCAGAGCATGACCAAAGAGGACATCATGCAGACGGAAAAAGATGCCTGTTCCAAAAGAGGATTTATCGGAAGCCTGATATTGTCCTTGTATCTGCGCGAAGGAATGCAATGAAGATCACAGCTCACCCGGTCTGCAAAAAGACTTCAAAAGTAACGATTGCGCAAGCTTAAGAAAACAATGCTGAACAAGTCGACACGAGTTTGCCACCTTTGAGCCACCGGCAGCCCCGTTGCTTCAGCATCGTGCATTCAATCGATGGTGTTGCAAGCCTCGCATTCCATTAAGCCAAAAGAGAGCATGTGGCTGATGGGCTGAACGACTGACTGATCGCACTGGGGCAGGCCCCGGGTGGTCCCTCGGGGCTCAAACGGTGACCCCTTTGGCGTGATGCCACCTTTGTCAAATCTCCGTGTCGATCACCAAGCTTGACGGAAGCCCTTCGCTCGCTCGCATTGGTGGCCAACGATGCGGGAGGGAACAGTTACTTGTTTCGCCTCGTGACGGAAGGCAGTTCCCAGACGCGGATAGAATTTAGTCAGTCGTAATCGTCTTGGTTGAAAACTGAAACGTATCTCGGATCGAAGATCGTTGACAAATCCAGCGGTAGCGCGAACCGCTTGGATCGGTTAGATTGAAAGTAACACCTCGATACAGAGGACCCTTTTCCCAACAGCTTTGATGGGTGTTCAGATCAAGGCAGCCCCACGTTGCGGAGATCTTTTGAGCCCAAGTCTAACTGCGTCGCCTGCTGACATTCATTCTCACTTGAGAGGCGTGTCAAGCTTCCAGTCGGGTCACTGAATCGTAACAATTAAACGCTCCTGCGTATGAGTAAATCTTGGAGGTCTTTTTATTTCGAATTATAATTTTCCTAGAGTGTTTTTCTTTCCGGCAGCTGGACAAATGGCTATTCCGTTAATCAACGTTATCTGGCGGAAGGGAAAGGGAAAGGGAAATAGAGCAATCGGGTAGCGTCGCAGGATGCTACCCGATTCGAAAAATCTCTAGAGGGAGATTAGATCGCAAGGTATCCATCCAGCAATGGGTCCACCCTCCATCACTCAACGGACCCACCCTGAAACGAAATCGTGAAATCTGATGGCCACCCTTCTCCCCCGCTCACAGAAAGCTATCGATTGTGACAGCGCCCGCTGGCCGATGATGAAAGTGGCGGCCCCTAATAGATCCATCATGATTAACGGTTCGCACGGTTGATGTTGCAAAGAAGCTTAACTTCCGTAACAGCACGAAGGTAACAAGTAACCCTGCGTGATGCTGATGTCGCCCCGTTTCAGCCTCATATGGACCCTGACATCAGGACAGGTCGAGAGTGATAACGGTCTCCATCACGTTTTCCGCGACGATGAAGCATGCATATTGAGTCTCCGATGAGCAGACCCATGGCACTTGTTCGTCAAGATCGGGGAGATCTCATTGGCACCTTTCAGATTCTGTGGAGACTGACAGGGACTGGCGAGAAAGGATGCGAAACCTGTCCGATGCTCCATTAATTCGCTTCCCCTTGCTGGGCCAACAGATGACCGCAGCGCTGAAGGGCCTCTTCAGACTTGACTATCGGCCGTGTGGAATCCTCCATTCATTTTCCTTTTGGCTCCTGCCGCTCACGATCCTTGGCCTCGGGACTGGGTGAACGCCACACTATATCCAGGGATACAGCCCGAAACGGCATCGTCAAGCAGAACGAATGATCGAATAGGAAGGGGCGCGATTCGCAGACCGCCTCAAAGAAGAATCTTTTAGCGAGTGTGGATAGCCTCGGTGGAGCGACGAACGACGGCAAGCAAGAGAGCCAGGTATATTAGGCTCTCCTCTAATGAAACCCGACTGTCCGGGAAGGCCTCTGGTTCGTTAAGATTAAGGAGGCTATAGTTGTGGCTTGTTAAGGTGTCTTCTCGTTCAGCTTTGTGAGGCGCAGAGTGGTGGTGGTGTTTGGAGGTCACCGCCTTGATCTTATCACCGATAAGCGACCAAAAAATTTCAAAATCCGGTTCGACAGGACAACCTCTCGAGGACGACGACACCATCTCGAACCCTGCCACCACAATCTGACTTGAGACGTCGACAGTCTCGGATGCACGAATAGCACTCGGAAACTCGGAAACACCAAAGCCCAACCAACATCAAGATTATTAATAACCCCGCCAGCGAATCAGAGTTTCGCCGCTCTCATCCCTTCACCAGCATGCAGATTTCCGAGGAAACCAAGGTTCGCTACTTTTATATTATTATCTCCAGCTGCCGAACCTGCAACCTGCGACTGCAGACTGCATCCTGCACCCTCTCGCCCTACTTTTACCAGCATTGCCCTTGATTGCCTTAGTAAGCTTGAATGTCTGAGGCTGATTGAAATTTCTCGCCTGATCCAGGAGCGAATCACTCGCATTATTGACATCTCGAGAGTCGTCGTCCATTAGTAAGTGCCCACTATAGGTCGTACTTCTGTGGAACCGGATTTCTGTCTCCGTGACAGGAGGTCAAATTCCATGTTCCTCGGTTTAAGATGCTGACAGACATTCGTCAGCGGCTATCTACCTCTCATTCTCTATATCGGATACACTCACAGCGAGCCGAAACCATCCATCATAAGGTACGGCGATCTATTATACCCGACGCTCCTTTCATTATTGACTCCTGGCGGACGGTTTCTCACTCCGAGTATCTAGGCTTTTGACACCTCTTGCCTGAACAAAACCTCAGGTCGCAATCTTCTCTCGGTGTTTAGAATTCTCAGTTGTCTCGGGACATCCGGGTGTCGCAGCTCATGTTGCCAATGGATATTCATACATCGCATCGTCCAGGGGCCACTGCCCCTCGAGCCTAAAATAGACTCACGTGTCATCCTATAAATCCCATGGCTCTTCTGAAGCTTTCGAGAACGCCAGCAACCATGGCGATATTACGGATCACTGTACATATTGTAACATAGACCAATTACTGCCCAAAATATTACGATTTGAAGAATTATTGATCCATTCCTGCTCATCTGCGATGGGATCCTGTAACCATCAATGTTGACCTCTGAAGAGAACACCACAGTGAATATAAATTTCATGTGACGTAGAAGCGATGTCGCCAAGGACTCTCTGAAAAGCAGATTGTAGTCATACAATTTTTGACTCAACAAAGCGCAAAGCAACACATCCCACCCGGATACCACCTCTCCATCTTCACGCAATACGCTTCCAACGTTACCAATTGACAAGTTTCACCATAAACACCATCATGGAACCTGAAGGCTCCTCTTCTAAAGCCCCGGAGCAGAGTCTGGAGGCTGGCGTCGCCAATCTCGCCGTCCAAGAGAACGTTCCTCTCGGGTATGCCCCACTACCCCACCATGAGCGTTATAGTATCTCCTACTGACTTCGATCCTCATATCGGCAGTGAGGACGGCAAGCCTCTATCTAAGGGCGCCCTCAAGAAACTTGCGAAGGAAAAAGAAAAGGCTGAGAAGGCTGCAAAACGGGCAGAGCAAGAAGCTGCCGCCAAAGCTGCACGTGATGCCGCCAACGTCGATACCGCTACCGAAAATTATGGCACTCTCCCACTCAACCAATCTACCGAACGTACCGGTGCTACTAGGATCTCTATTGGTAGCCTTACAGTTGGAGATGCTGGTAAAGAGGTCTTGCTACGAGCTAGAGTCCACAATCGCCGCGCCCAGGGTAACAAGATGACGTTCTTGGAGTTGAGACAGCAACACCAAACAGTGCAAGCTCTCATGATGGTGCAGAACGACGGCACAATCTCGAAACAGATGGTGAAATGGGCGGCTTCAATCAGTCTAGAGTCTATAGTCCTCGTTCATGGTGTTGTGGCTAAGCCTGACGAAGCTATCAAATCTACAACCGTCCAAGACGTCGAAATTCACATCTCCAAACTGTTCATCATATCTGAAGCTGGTCCGCTACCAATCCAAATTGAGGACGCGTCAAGATCGGAAGAAGAGGCGAACCGTTTGGGGCTTCCTGTAACTAGTTTGGTCACCAGGCTCGATAACAGGGTCATTGATTTCCGAACGGTTACAAACCAGGCTATTTTCAGAGTATCGAGCGGTGTATGCGGGCTTTTCAAGGAGTTCCTGTCGAATCGGGGTTTCGTAGAAATCCATACTCCGAAACTTATCGGTGCTCCCAGTGAAGGTGGTGCGAATGTTTTCGAGGTTACGTACTTCAAAACAAAAGCATATCTTGCCCAGAGTCCACAATTATATAAGCAGATGCTTATCGCTGGTGACTTTGAAAGGGTGTTTGAAATAGCGCCTGTTTTCAGGGCTGAAGATAGTAACACTCCTCGTCACATGACTGAGGTATGATTTCTATTGGCCTATAGGTAGTAGTAGTATACTTGCTGATAAACTCTAGTTTACCGGTCTCGATTTGGAAATGGCATTCGAGGAGCATTACCATGAAGTTATGGAGTTGATTGGAGAACTGTTTATCTTCATTTTCAACGGCCTGAAAGAGAGATACGCAGAAGAAATTGCGACCGTACGAAAGCAGTACCCTGTGGAGGAATTCAAGATTCCCAAGGACGGCAAGCCACTCGTTCTAGAATTCGCCGAAGGTATCAAAATGTTGAAGGAGGCCGGGCGTGAGGTTGAACCGCTCGAAGATCTAAGGTTAGTATCTGGCAAGGCGCGCATTAAGAGATAAAGCTAACACTCTGTAGCACCGATAATGAGAAGTTCCTCGGACAACTTGTTCTCGAAAAGTACGATACCGATTTTTATATACTTGACAAGTTCCCTCTCAGTGTTCGACCTTTCTACACAATGCCCGATCCTAAAAACCCCGACTACTCGAACTCTTATGGTATGTAGCTTCCTTGATATTGCTAAGATAGGGTTCAACATTTTTACTAATTTTTTTCAAAAGATTTCTTTATGCGCGGCCAGGAAATCCTTTCCGGCGCTCAACGTGTTCACGATTCTGCAATGTTAGCAGAGCGAATGAAAGGTCTGGGTGTTGACCCGACAAGTCCAGGACTTGTCGACTACGTTGATGCCTTCAAGTATGGTGCTCCACCGCATGCCGGAGGTGGTATTGGCCTGGAAAGAGTTGTTTTCTTGTGGTTGGGACTTGGGAACATCAGAAGGAGCAGCTTGTTCCCGCGTGACCCACAGAGACTGAGACCTTAGAGGTATCATGAAGTCGTAATCATATGCATAGCTCGCCTTCGATCAAAGGGAGAGCAGGGACAAAATGCCAACCCGAGCTGAAAAACAATTACCTTGGCGCCTCTATGGCATGCCGTAGTCTATGTATATACCACTGAAGGATGAATCACTTTTCTTGCAAGACTGCAAGGAGACTATCTGATGATCTTGTTTAAGACTGGTCGCATTGATATAATACTGAAAACACAGTAGAAAGAAGCATCTGGTGCTAAGCTTCGGAGCGGATATTACAAGCTGATGCGAATATAAATAGCATACAACCCGGCAGACATCAAAATTAACAAATCCTGAATGTAGCCTAGATCCTGAAGGTGTCTTTGTCATACTTGCACCTCAAGGCACGCCTAAATTTCGCCAACGAGTGAACCAACCCTAGCCCCACTGGTCGCGTAATTATTTATCATTCAGATTCATTCTGGTTTAATTTTCGAGCCTGATTCATTCGTTCAGATTTTTTCTTAGTAAGGGAACTATCAACATAAGATTCCGGGCTATATGTATAGACGCGCACCTCTCGCAACTTCTCGCATCCAATCTTCGATATATTCTTACTGTCGACAGCTCGTTCACACTCGCTCTCTGCGAACAACTTCAAAATCCAACCTTCAACACATACAACCCCTTTTGGCCAAGTCGGCGATATCACAGCCTCAGCATCTTAGAACTACTCCATATTTCTCCAACACTACCTCGCACTTCCGAGCTTTACATACATCGCCCACAATGTCTACCGAAGAAACAATCATAGCCCTCTCCCGTACACCCACTCCAACTCTACAAAACCCAACCCCTCGAGACAATAATTCCGACATCGAAACACCCTCTACTACGAACACCGACGTCTCTGAAAACGACGACGACGACGAAGATGAGGACTCCGATGCTAATGTTGATGAAGATGACGATGATGACTACGATGCAACCAATTACTATCTCAACAATGCCCTCTTCAACCAACTGATCGAAATCCTCGCCGGAATCACAAACACCTCAATCGACCCGGCGGTCGGAACGTCCACCATATCCCTCAGAAAATACTACTCGGAAAAACTACGGGAGGTCTCGAATACTCCAGAATATAATGTCCCGCTTACCACTCCTCCGTGCCCTCATGTTACCATAAGAGCGGTAGACGACGTGAGATACAGCGATAACTGTGAAATCAGCTGTCCGTGCTGTCTACCCGACGATCTTCCACAGCTGAAGATTGTTGCTAGTGAGGTGGAGGGTGGAGTGATCACACAAAGCGTCATGGTGGAGAAACTACGGGAATGGTTGTACGGGAACCCAGAGTCTGAGGAGGTGAACGGAAACGAAAGTGTTGAGTTGGGACGGGTGGTAGATGGGATCGATGGAGGAGTGGCTGGGTTGGTGAAGTGGAACTGTATGAGTGCGGCGAGGAAAGATGGGGCGAGTGATATTATGGGTTCGGAATTGTTTCTGTATTTTGCAAAGCCGTTGGTGGGAGGAGGAAAACATAATAGTTACAAAGAAGAGGATCACGACGGGTGCGGGAGGGAGTAAAAGATTTTGTTTTTTCATGTTCGGAAAACCGGTTGGGAATGATGGGATCCTCGTGAGATGTGATGTTTCTTTCATCCGTTTAGTAGCTCGACTCCTTTGTACTATATATAACGAATCACTTCTCTGTAATCCTGAACTTTAGTCTTATGGCCGTGATAATATAATAGCCCTACATTTATTCTTATCATCGTCCGGTATTCTTTGATATGGGCATATCATATAACTAGGGCGACTCTAAATCATCAAAGCTAATCTCGAAACAGCGCAATATTATAATATTATAGTGCCAATAATCGTGGGAGTATGGGGAGTTGGTAGTTAAATTCAATGCTATAGAACGGTACAACCGGTTTGGTGCACATCATTGAAGAATCCAAGAGAATTCTTAATTTCAGAACAGACTAGATTATCAACAGAAAAAGAGCCCACCAGTAATCATAAACGCCATTTGCTGAAGACAACAAAACTGGTATATCGCAAGCATGCTGTAAGGCAAAGCACTTCAACTTTCAAGCAAGTGAGTGTAACTAAGCAATATGGTTGGATAAAGAGCGCATCTTATCGCAACCTGAGGGCGCCGTCTTTTATTTCCACCGTACGAGACTGGCGCTTGCTCTGACCAGAGGGTTGATTTTGATTACCCGCAGCTGTAGTAACGTCTCGAACCCCATCGTCCGTCTGCTCATCCCTGTCAGCTCCGAATGAGTCCCCTGCCTTCAACAGCCACTCTTCAACCTTCCTCGATGCCCTCTCAATAGTTTTGTCAGTATCTAGAACATTCTTAACTGGTGCCATGACCTTACTGAGTTGTGCCTTAAGGTCATCATTTGGATTTCCTGGCTCTTCTTCTGCACCTCCCAGACCTCGCTCCTCGTGAGCAACGATCTCATCATCCTTCTTCTTGGAACTAAGAAGCTCTTTAGCCTGCTCCTTGACTTGTTCCTTAACCTTCTTTGTCGTAGTACTGGCTTCCTGGATTCTTTCCGCAACCTTCTCCCTCACCTCCTTTAGCTTCGTCCCCGCCTTCTCTCTCATACCAGGCTCCTTGATTCGTTCGTCCAAATCCCTTTCAATCGCAATATCCTGCATCTCAAACCCTCCCTCTTTAAAGTTATAAAGTTCGGCACTCCATGCCGCTTCATCGGGGAGCACGAGGGAGACCATGGCGACGAATCCTGTCAACCCGCTTAGAAGAAACTTGAGGATGATGCTATCGCCCAAAAGTACAGAAGCGGAAAGGATAAGTGTCAGATATCCAGTAAGGATCTCTGTGAAGAGCTTAACCCGAACGTCTCGCTTTGTCAAAGGATTCGTAGTAGGCGGAGGGGTTTTAATTGGAGGATCCGAAGGACCAGGAGGATGGGGGATGACGCCAACCGGGTCTGTCGGGTTTATTGGAATGACGGGACCCTCTGGGCCGCTAAGGGATCTGCTGGCAGCGTAACTATTAAGACCTCTGGTAAGCAATCACCCTCACTATCTTGGCTTGTCCGGAGTGTCCTTTTGACCGACCTTTTGTACAGGGCCAACGAAACCTCCACTGCGATATACGCCGTGATAAGAACAGATGTCACCCATACAAGCTTTACAGCCGGAGCTGTGATGAAGCTCAAGTCGATACGGGGTATCTGGTAGAAAAGTCTGTGAACCTCGTAACGTATTCGCAAGATTAGAGGGTTGAAGTCGACTTTCGACTGCGACGTTTTGGCTGCCATCTCAACTGTGCGATATACGACTGTAGATAGTGGAATTTCTCGAGATGCTGATGCTACTGGTGTGATCACCGAAGCTACGGCTGCTGTTTTGGGCGAGGTTGAGAGATCGAGGTTCCAATAGGGATCGTTCATAAAGTCTCGCATTTTGGAGGGGACCTGACGGTGGCACTCACGTTGATATACTTTTATTATTATAGCACTGAGGGTTCATTTTCTGGGGAAAATTTCCCTTTATAAATCGAGGGTATCTCAAATGGCACTTCATAGTCATTTTTGAAACTTTGATTATTCGTGCCCCGTTGTTCGTCAGTCTCTCCATCACCCGGCAGTCTCAGCTGTGTCGGGGGAACAGCCTCATTCATCAGCATAGCCTGTCAACAGTGCTTCTAAAAATTCAGCTGTAGGACATAGGTATCTAGCTTTGGATTCTGTTACAATCCTCGGGGATCTTGGGACTACTTGTACTTATCCAATAGGCATATTTCTAGGGAGGTTGGTGTCACTCGCGAGGTGGTCATGTTTGTGTTGTCACCTGTTGGGTTTGGTGTGTCAAAGTTGACAGGAGGATGCTGATCAGGTGCTCTGTTCAGCACCAAAGGATCTTGCGACTTTGTCTCCAGCAAGTGGCATTTAGAATAAAATTCTTTTGTTAAAATTCACTTGGCAAATCTATAGAATTCAGTTTTAATCTTTATTTTACTTGATAACGTGACGTGATTAATTATGGTTCCAGCTCTATACTGAACTTACAACTCTCGCCCTAATGTAGCTAACTACCTATACAGGTATATTAAAAAAAGATATTACTCCAAAGATCCCATCTAATCTGGAAAAACTTCTACATTAACAAAATAAGAAGCTGAAAAGAGTTTGTTTTGCGAAATTACCAACGCCGATCGAGATTCTCATGACAGCTTCCCGTTGGCTCTGTAGATAGCTTCTCTTGCCCCATCCCACTTCCTTCTCCCTTTCCCCGAACCCCTCCCATCGAATACCCTCTGGAGAAACGCTGTATCCACCCCATACATAAGCGTGTAGTAAAGACGTGTGTCCCTCCACCAGAACTTCCACCCTTCCCAACCCCAGCCAAGCATCTCATTGACGCCATTTCCGGCAGCGTTATTCAACCACTGCTGCAGCTTTCCACTGTCACACGCCAGATTCTGCGTCCTCCATCTAGCAATATGAAGAAGCATATCGCGGTAATGGGCGTCACACCAAGAATTCATTTCCTGTTTTGTCGGGACCGGGTAGTTCCCTTTCCAGACTTGTGTGATAGCCGCTGAGGCAAGATCGCTGTTTGAAAATGCCGATAGAGAATGCCCGCGATAGGCTCCGATGAAGGCAAGTGATTCCGGATATATAACCGAAAATATTCCCCAGTACAACCGAGGGTAAGGCATGAGCTTTGCGTGTTCCATATTATCCCATTCTGGAGTTGGGTAAACCGTTGGATCCGCTCCCTCACCAAGGTAAGAATAATCGAAATCGTAGCCAGTGCAGTAGATAACTGCATCAATATTCCTAAGAATCTGTCCATCGATCATCTCGATCGAAGTCCCGTCTTCCAAATATCTCTTGATGCCATGCGCTGATTTGATCTTCCCGTCATGGAGATAGTCAACCAAATAATCGTTCATAACGGGAGCAACGTTTGGGATTGGCGGGGCGGGCAACAGTCTCCACTCCTTCTTCAGCATCCCTTTAAACTTTTTCTTCATCCCAAGCTCGATTAAGATTTCGCCTAACCGTCCCAGTAGCCGTGGGAAATACGGGGATATACTGAATATAATGGTTGTGAGACGGCGGGAGATTTTAAGGTCCGGTGGTATCTCGCCATCCTGCGCCCTGGTCGCGATTCGAACGCCGGATCTATGCGAGACATAGAGCTCTTCACATACCCCAGTGAGGTCAACGGCGATATCTCCGGCAGTATTGCTGATTCCGACTACTACAACTCGCTGTTTTGCAAATACCTCGGGGCTCTTGAAGGCCTGAGAGTGTATAATTCTTCCTTTGAAGTACTCCATGCCTTCGTGCGGAGGCACAAGTCCTTTATTCTGTGGTCCCGTACAAACCACGATCCTCGTGTACTGCTCTATTGAGACGTTCTCAGATCCATCTCGTATCGTAAGATTCCAACCTTGACCGTCCTTTGAACGCTCTAGTTTTTGAATTGTAACTCCCAGCCTACAGCTCTGAAGCAAATCGAAATGCTTGGCGTAATCTTGGATATATTTTGCGATATCCTCTGCTAAGGGGTAATGGTCCTTGAGCTCAGGAGGATATTCAAAGTCCGAAAACGTGAACCGGAGCCTTGATATATTTGTCCGAGTGGTTTTGGTTACAGATGTCAAGCTTTCGTCAGCGGTATATGCCCACAGACCACCAACATGATCTCTTTGATCAAATCCGGTGGCGTCAAAACCTTCCTGCCGAAGGTTTTTGAGGGTAGCGACGCCAGTACCGCCGAGGCCGATGACTGCGACTTTGTCGTTCATATTGTATTCGTAAGATGCGATTTGTGACAGAGAAGAGCCGACCTAACTTGCTCCTGTGCGACTGTATTTACACTCGCCAAATAGTGCAAGCAACTACGGATGGGCTGATTACGAGACTGGGTGCAAGCTGGAACGACCTAGACCTATAACTTTGCGACCCAGCGCTCATATATAACTCGTACAGAAGATGAATGCTACCCCCCGTGCTATGATGTGCCTAGCTGGGGTAAATCCGAAGCCAGCGACAACCCTGAAAGCCGGCAGTTGTGCCCTGTTTCCCGATCGTCGTATATATATGCTAGGCATCCTGTTTAATATTAATTTCCCGAAAATGACAACAAGTGTAGCTGTAAAGAGTATATTTTGAGCACGGAACATGCTTAAATTGAGTATGAATGTATTGGTAAGTTATGGGACCTAAATGCAGTGTGCAAGTTGCTAAATCAAGCTAGTTGACGGCGTGTTCTAACGCTTGAAATTGAGAATAAAGTCGTGCAGCTGGGGAGTCCATGCGCAGAAGAGGTACATCTGAGTGGCTAATTACTTGGGTGGCTAGTGTGAACCCCTCCACGCTTGTGGCGGTGCGGCTACCTCACAAGGGTTGGCTGGCCCAAAGAAAAAAAGTTAAAGAAATTTATTTGAGGGCCCTTTTGATAGCATCCTCGAAACCTCAGGTCCTCGATATCCATACCCACCACCATATCGGTATCCGCCAATCGCGAAGGCCAAGGTACTCCTATAGCTTTTACCTAGAAACACCTCCTCCGGACTTCAAATATCCTACCTGTTGTGTCGCTTACGTTTACGAACCGCAATACATCTCCTCCTACCACTACTTCTTCCCAATGTCGGACACTGAAGAACCCCAGCAAAAGACGGTCATTGGCATAGCCTTTGGCAATTCCAACAGCTCTATAGCATTTACTGGACCTGTGAGTAAACTCGAAACATACATATCAGAGAAATCTTCTAACTTTTACTTTGCAGGATGGAAAATCAGAAGTTATTGCCAACGAAGAAGGAGGTATGGATTGAGCTACCAAAGGCCAAAATTCTGCCCTTCGGACATTTAATTGACATTTCCGGCTTGCAGACCGTCAAATTCCTTCCGTATTATCCTATATTGAGGACGAGGAGTATCATGGTACCCAGGCAAAGTCGCACTTGATTAGGAACCCAAGGAACACAATCGCATACTTTAGAGACTACTTAGGCAAATCGTATGCCAACATTTTTTTTACACTTGTTCCTTAAAATATTACTTTCTAACAGCTTACCGTCATTAGTTTTGCCGAAATCGATCCCACAAATTCCCATGCCTCCGCTCATCCAATCCAACACAACGATGGAGTGGCATTTACCGTCCAGGAAAAGACCGAATCTGAGCCATCCACCCTGTCAGTCTCCGAGGTTACCACTCGCCACCTCAAGCGCCTCCAAGAATCCGCTTCCGACTTTTTGGGCAAATCCGTCGACGGCTGCGTGATCACGGTCCCCACAGACTTTTCCGAATCGCAACGAAAACTCCTCTCCGAGGCCTCAAAAGCAGCCGGCCTTGAAGTCCTCCAAATCATCAGCGAGCCTGTTGCCGCCCTCCTCGCCTACTCGGCTCGTGAAGAGACATCTCATCCAGCTGACAAGAACGTCCTCGTGGTCGACGTTGGCGGTACCCGTACCGATGCTGCTGTTATCGCCTCGCGTGGTGGCATGTTCACCCTCCTCGCCACTCAGCATGACTACGAGCTCGGCGGCCGTCAGTTCGACGAAGTCCTGATCGATTACTTTAGCAAAGAGTTCATCAAGAAACACAAGACGGATCCACGCGGTAATGAGCGCTCTATAGCGAAGTTAAAGCTTGAGTCTGAGAACGCTAAGAAGACACTCAGTCTGTCGACGTCCTCGCAGATCAGCATTGAGGGTCTGGCGGACGGTATTGATTTCCATTCATCTGTCAATAGGCTACGATATGATTTGTTGTCAAAGAAGCTCGTTGATCAGGTTGCAGGCTTGGTAGAGAGTGTGGTTAAAAAGGCTGAAATGGATCTGACGGATATCAATGAAGTGAGTCTCGGGAAATTGTCATCAATAAGATACTAGTATCGTTCTGAATGTCAAAATCTAACTAAAAATTTGCATTTCTAGGTCATTCTTGCCGGTGGTACCTCTCACACCCCTAAGCTCGCCACTAGGATCGCACAGCTTTTCCCATCAACTACGGTTATCCAATCGCCGGCTACTCTGACCACCGCTCTCAACCCTTCGGAAATCTGCGCCCGGGGTGCTGCCATTCAGGCCTCTCTGATCGCAGAATTTGAAGCTGAGGATATCGAGCAATCGACTCACCCGGCTGTGACTGTCACCCCACACCTAAAAAAGCCTCTTGGTGTGGTTATCGGCTCTCCAAGTGGCGATGCCGGAAAGACAGTAGACAAGGTCTATGTTTTCCTAGAAGCTGAAACCGCTGTTCCTGCAAGAAGAACCGCAACTTTTATCGGAACAAAGACAGGCGGCGATGTTCTGATCAGGATCGTAGAGGCGAAGAAGGAGAGCGTTGATGTTACCCCACCCAAGGTAGAAAAACAGAAAGTCAAAAGCGACGAAGATGACGAAGATGAAGATGATGATGACGATGATGATGACGAGGAACCGGAGCAGGTGATCAAGAGAGTTACAGAAGTTGAGAAGGTTATCGCTGAGGCGATATTGAAAGATGTAAAAAAGGGTAAGAAGATTGAGGTTATGTTGAACGTAGCCGGTGACCTTACCTTGACACTCGCAGCGAGAGTTGTGGGTGGACAGGGCGGCGTGAGAGGTACAATCCCTGGCCTATCTTTGTAAAGAAGCGGCTCTACGTTCTACTCAGAGAGAGCGAAGGGTTCGCGAGTGTAGTTGCGCATACAATACTTCTTGGATACAGGTCTTATGAATTTCTTTTTGTTGGTCTCCTTAGTCGCGTACTTGGAGGTTCTTTTCTTGTTGGGACGGAGGATAGGGTAGAAGGTGGAAGGCGTCCCGTCTACATAGCCGCATTCGTGGAATGAAAGTGTTATGATGATAGATACTAGATATATAGAGCTCCTACTGTATATGTGTGCGATAAATCCTGTTTTATGTTTCCGAGATGGACCTTAGAGAGAAAAGTCATTTATTCAGTCTTTGTTTAAACTACAGGCAGCTAGCTCAGTTAGACTTCAAAGGAAGAAAGAGCTTCAACTTTTTTTCGTACATGTTTGCAAACCCGCGCTTTGGTAACAATACTCGATACAAATGAGACGTTGGTCGTAAATGTGTTTGTGAATAGACGAGAGATGATCAAGAAGGATAAACTCCTGAAGCCAATCAAAGTGCGAAAGGGAAAAAGTGGCAAAGGATAGAAAAGGGATTCGTGGCTAAGACGAAAAGTAGATAAGAGAATTGACGCCATATATACGCTACACACAAAACTCCACCAAGATAACCGATACCAACAATATTCGCCGTCCCGACCGACCTTTCCAGGTTTTGCCTATGCCATATGAGTCTTCCACAGTGGCATCTAAAGTGAAGAATAACAAAGCAAAGAAGCAGAGAGGGCTACTTCATAGTCCACCCGACAGGGACTCTCAGTCCTAATAGCAAACCCGTCCTCCAGCTTCCCAGCCGTCTCCTCTCCGCATCTTCGGCACTCACTACCATGCCAGCATCGTAATCGGCAACTTCGGCCAACTGTTTCCTGATCCGATCTTCTCGGAGACTGCTGCTCCTTCTTTTCCTTCCCGTTGCCATCTCCGAGGCTTTTCTCAGTAAACTCGTGGACTTGCCAGATGGTGGGGATATCAGGTGTCCGCGAGCTTCCGTCGGCGAAGTTGGCGAGGGAGGTGCTAATTTTATATCACCAGTAGGGGAGACAGGAGAGGAGAAGAGCGAGCAGGGTAGCGGTGACCTCAAGTTTCTACGACGAGAGGACTTTTGTATATCCTCGAGGTTGACTAGGGTCGCTATAGTTTCCAATGTCTGACGCCGGGGACGGATCGGAATAGTCAGTTTCGGCGGCTGAGATGCTGATATTATCTCTACCGTTTCAGAAGTAGCAGTGGTCGTTGTGATTCTAATTTCAATCTCGTCGGTGTGGTGAGAATCGAGCATCCAAGACAGAATGCCGACGGTGAAGACAAAAAAGACGATATGGGCTATTTGCCAAAACGTGAGGTCTTGGAGAGGCGCCGGGACAGTCATATTGGGTAGTTTGAACGACTGTACGAGAGTGAGATCGAGGGTGAATGGCATTTGGGAATTGAGAATTTGGTTCGTGTAGACAGAGAACATGGGGCTCAGGTTGGAGGGGGAGGAGGGGATGAGTGTGGGAAATGTGTTGAGGGAGGATATGGCGGTGGAGTAAAAATTGGAAGCTACGGTGCAAGACTGAGAGAACAGTGAGGCCGCCATTGTTTCGACTGTCTTGGTGATACGCTCAATGGTCGACGGTTTGATATAGGTGGTTCTGAGAACTCAATGGCGTGAGGATAGTAAGATATCGTTGGATCAGGAATGCGTTGTGTTGTAGTCGTTGGAACCAGAAGGCCAATGATTTACCGCCTGTGCTACGCCGGACTGACAGTTGACAGTCGAATACGAATTTTATAAATGGAAAACTCGCCCAATTGGTACCGAAAGCTGCGATTAGAAGCTTCGAAGGCGGCAGCAAAGGGTTTATGATGTCTGGATAGTGGCTGGGAGGTTGGCAAAGAAAGACGAGTGGGCTGCGGTATGGCGATCTTAAGGAGCAATTATATCATCCCTTAAGCTAGTGCTAGCGGGCATCAAAGCGCAGCAACAATCGCCAATGTTTCCTGGCCGGGTGAACGTTGGAGGTGGGCAGACCGTTCCTTCCCGAGAGACTTTGCAATCCTCTAGCGAAGAGCCGAAAACAAGTATCTGCAATGTTGGCTGTGAGAAAGGAAAGACAATTAGGTAAACCCGATGATATCGATCGAAGCTAATGGCCGAAAACCGAGAATCTTCCGCCCATCCGTTCGCCTCATGCAACGAGGTTTTTGGACGGCCCTTGTCGGTTTGGAAAGGCTATGAAAAGAAAACCACGCAAGCTGCAAGCTAGCACTTGTCAGAACCACGCAAGCCGTTAGAAAGAATGCCTTTTATGGACTTTTCTTCGCTTCCAAGATAGCGGTATGCGGTACGTGTAGGCCGAGTTGCTTAGGATCCTTGGAGTTGGTGGAAAAGGAAAGTGCTATCGCGGTCCACCTTTCTGTGGCACAATAGAGTCGGTGGTTGACGTCCGTGCTCTTTATCTGAGGCGAAGGAACTCCCCGACGCTGCTGATATCGTATCGACTGCACAAATATTTCAAAAAGTTTCGCTAGGTTTCGAGTGATATATACGCGTTGAAAACTTTCTAGGGGCGTTCAGAGAGTGTGGCAATTGACTCTGAATGACTGTTTTTTCTCTCAGTTCCACGATAAGGTACCCGAACTAACCTTGGATTGCCGGACCCTTTGGAACGGAAAGTCGAGCCCTTATTATCGCCTAGGTTCTAATAGCAGATGGTGTGGTAAGAACAATCGATTTCGCGATTCGACACCTAAAGAATAAAGTACCCAAGACGTTGAAGGGCGCATATATGCAGGCGCATGCAAGGACGGTCAGATTCTGCTAGGGTTGGGTACTTGGATCCTCTCTTTATATAAGCACATGGTATTGTAGATATACCTTTTGACATGCACATGCAACATGTACCAGTACGCAGGAGCCTCCAATGTTCTTTTCTCTGCTGTACTTGCTTTTCGCAATGCAATGCATATGCAACAAAGTCGTTACCTGTAAATAGCAGGAATGTGGTAACATCCGTCGCGAGGGAAGTCTCCTGGTATGTCGCAGAGATGAACCCAGAAAACATCAACAGAAGGAAATGCTGGGCGGTTTCTCCCTTTACTTATTACTCTCGATGTTGACCAGGGATTCGAATCGAGAAAGCGGGCGGAAGTTGCCCCTCCACCTCTAGCAGCAAATCAGAGGCAAGGGATCGAGTGTGTGATTCAGCAATTGATAGCGACATTTTTTTTTTTTTTTTTTTTTTTTTTTNTTTTTTCAGTATAATTTTTCAAGCCCCACAAGACAAACCCACCGCATCGATGGTCATATTTAGAACTTCTACTTGCCGATTTCCAAGTTGTGCGAAATTTATCGTGTAATTTGACCGATTTTAAGAAATCGTCTGCCCGGCATTCAACTCAAATTTTGACACTTCTTCCATTCCTCAAAGCTGTTTGCGAAAACAACAATTTCTAGCCAGCATAGGTCAAACTACATACACAAATGTACGCAGGGGCAATTTTTGGTATCTTTATGGTGACGCCTTCAATTCCTAATCGCGAAATCATGCGAGAAGGAGGCTTGCAAACGTTTTTCTACGAATATTAGAAATCAATTACCGTTTTACAAATGTACAAAAACTACTTGCGAGCACTTTGCGCCTGTTCTTTCTTCCATGTATTCAACTTGAAACAACGAGCCACACCTTACGTCGAAAAATCACACCCCCGGTCTTCCTTTCATGCCGTTTTGCAGTTGCAGTGGCTAACGGGAAAGATTGCCAGTGCAACAAGGGCCTCGTCCTCGCTTGGTATCGCTTCCTCTTTTCTTTTGTAGAAATTGGTAAAAAAACACTCGAGCCACTTTGGAGCTTGCGCACTGCGGGCTGGTGCTCATAGGATTCCCTATCATCGTGCACCACCCCTCTGGAGATCTGGGTTATCTTCGGTTCTTCTTTTTTTACGAGTTTGTGCATGCGGCTTTTGGGAGGCCGATGCGTCTTAGCTCTTTTTTTTCGCAAGCAGGAGCTGAAGTGGGGGTCAAGAGCTCTCTTAAGATTAGAGAGGGGTGATATATATGAGTGTTCGGAAGCATTCTCGTTGTTCGTGATTCACCTTTCCAGTTTGTTAGTTGCCCTAGAGGTTTCTGCCAGTCCCGCAAACGGCAGCCTTATCGTAGGGAAAAACTTGATGGTGGAGGGGCTGGTGAAGCTAAGCCTTTTCCCTCATCTCCCAAAGAGCAATGAAAAACTCCTACGATTTTCGAGGTTCTTCCTTGCTTGCTGCAGAAATGCTCCAACAATCGTGCCGGACAGCGATCCAATGGCGTCGAACGTTCCAAGCCAAAACCAACGTCTAGATATATTGCATTTGACAGGAAGATTGACAAGCCTCGGAGTTCACGGTCCAACGAATCCAAAAGCGAATAACCGCTCGCGATTCCTTGCGATTGCATGCAGATTTATGCAGACATGTACAGCTCCCCAAGCTTAGCAATCGGCATGCTATCGAGGCTGCAGGGAAGAGACTGCGTTGCGTTGGGCCCACTTTGCTCGACCCTACAATACGAGACTATCGTACTACCCGTATACCTCTGCTTCGCGCCTGGTAATATGAGGCTGGGTACGAGACCGCGAGTGATCAAGCTGACGGGCCAGTACTTCGTGAAAGAATCTGCATTGTGTTTCGAGAGTCTTCAATCGAAAGCATACTGGACCAGCGTGGCGATATATTGGTACGGCTTGTCTCCGTTATCGATTATCAAGGTCTGATTTGCAAATTATTTACAGCTGATAAATTTTGCTTATAGGCAATCAATGGATTCGTGAACTGGTCTAGTATGCTCATAGGTCCTCGCTTTATATATGTAGCCTATTCATAAGAACTATTTACGAATCATACCGTTGCATTCAAGTGGAGGCACTTCGCACTAAAAAATATTTTCTTCTTCAAACCCAATTTATTATATTCGTTATCCATTCATCAATCATCACGCACTGAACAATAATATGTACTTCATAAGAGAGTTCAACTTCCCATCAGCTAGACTGTTTACCATCGACCCGCGATGACGCATCTAGTTCCGGACAAGTATGACTTTTCACACCGCTCTTCATCAAATCGTTCCAATTGGCTTTTCGATCATCTTGTCATCGTCCGTGAAACAACATATCAGCTTACAGGGAATGAACACGACCGTATCGTGCATATCCTCTTTGTGCCCGTTGCTTTCCTCCCTCCTCTTCATCTTCTTGAACACCTCCACCATTAGAGTCATAAGTAATCTGACGCACTCTTCCTTGTCCCCGATTCGGGTTCGGGTTCGCTCTCAAATTTTCCCGGATCCCGTAGAAACTCCTAAAGTTCTGGACATCGACCGAAGTGAGTCCCACTTTCTGGTTATAATTCGATAAAGACGCAGCCATCGTCGCGGTGCTGACTGGAGTATGATCCAACCCAACAACGTGACCGAACTCGTGCACGAACGTATTGTGAATAACGGTGGTATTCCACCTTGGGTTTCCCGTCGCCGTGTTATTGAACCTGACGCTGCCGGAGAGCTGGTTCGGAGCTGGGCCCCCTCTAGCCCCTATACCAGCGACAGCCAAGACATACCCTCCTGGCCTCAGGTAATTCGCGGGGAATCGTTGTTCCCTCATTCTGGGTCCAGCGACTGTGACTTGTATATGGGCGTCTCCCACAGTTTTCTCAAATCTAAAATCAGATATTCTAGCCCATTTGTCGAACGCTTCGGCGATGGTATCTTCCATGGTGGACGATTGGATTCCTCTAATGGTGCCCGTGAGCTTCCATTTGAAGACATGACCTCGGGGCCATCTTTGTACGAAATACCGACGCTTAGTGAGGGTTCCGGTTGGTTCATCAGTGGGCGCATCGGGTGCGTCGTGGGTGTGCTCTACATTACTATCATTCATATGGTAGAAGCACACATGAGTTGGCTGCTCCATATCTATCAACTACTGTAAACTATTGGGCTATTAAGTGAGGACGTTAAATATGTAAAACGCTAAGAAGTACTTGTATGGAGGATTAAGTGCGTTTTGGTATTAAAATTGCAAACGAAAGGCCAGCTTCCGGATGTGGTTTGATCAATTGATCGAAAAAGAGGTAGAAGTGAAGATTAATGCATATTAAAAGCCATGTCTAGAGGTATACTGATATCCTTATATTGTCTTCCCCCTCGTCTCCGAGTTTTCCTGTGATTCAATCAGGATACTACTGTATCATAGTTCGACTCGTTGTTCGAATCCGAAACCAAGTTAGCGTACCTAAACGCCACCAATGTTTCGGGTTGTCAGAAAATGATTCGAAGAGTGTTGCAAAGTTGAGACTGCTAAGTCCCCATAACAAGTATACACGGAGAAGCAACGCCCAAGAAAGTTCAAATTGCCAAGGGAAAGGAGAATCATGCTTTCTCCAGATGGAAGTCTCCTCCGCATTTGTGGTTACATCATAGTCTCGTTGTCAGTGTGGCGAGTCCCCCACGGCTGCAACACTCTCATACTGTTGTATTGTAATTACTCCGTACCTGATGAAACCACGAGAGGAAGTCTCATCTAGAATTCGAGAAGAAACGTAAGGGCTCTTTGTTTACAGGTATACTCTGTAACACACGAATCAATCGATATTAATGAACAAATTATATAATAAAGGAGTTCAAACGAAAGGGTATATACACATCCCGCCTAGCTATCCACACTAGAAAATACGAAGTTGCTAGTGCATGCAACATGCAACATATCACATCATATTTCCTTTTCAGTGTGAACAATTTTTTAGTTGGCATATCCGGGGCCTCGCAGATAAGGAATCTCGGAAAAGGCAAATCCTACAATCTTATCCATCCGGGAAACCACCCTCTTCCGTCTTTCCTTTTTATGCGGGTTCTCCGGATGGGCCTGTGATTGTGGAAGAAAGAGCTGGAGGGGATCCAAAGTTCGGAGTGCCGTCAGAGTTCCAATTGACCTTTTGTGCTAGTGTGTACCTGTTGCCATCACAAGCGCCCGCAGAGTTAGCGGTGGCGTGATAGACATTCCAAGTTTCTGTGCCGTCGGGGCTGGAGAAGAAGCTGTCGGGATCGAATAAATTATGTGGTCAGCCTATTCTGTTCTATTACTCGATAAAATGCTGAGAAAGCTAGCAGGACCAGATTCTAGGTGCACCAAGCATCCGAGAAGGGTACCCTTTGCTCCGTGATATTCTAGACCGAGGAGGATGAACAAGATGATGTAGTAAACATACCCATTGTGTCCAGCACCGTAGTTTCCATTAGCACCCTTGAACACCGGTCCCTTCTTTGTCCAATTGCTACCGGTGAGCGGGTCACCAGATCCCTTATATGTCAACAGACCCAGCTGATAACTAGATGTCCAGCAGTACGAAGCCGAAAAGACAACATAAGTCTTGCCACCACCGTATAGCGCAGCAGGACCCTCGTTCACCGCCGCGCCTACAGTCTCCCACGAGTTCGTCGGCTCGGAGAGTAGATACGGTGTGCCGATAGTGTACGGGTTGCTCATCTTTGCGATATAAAGGGATTGCTTGCCAGAAGGAGAGAAGCGAGACCAGACGAGATAATAAGCGCTAGGGAAACGCAGGATGGAACCGTCGATACCCCAGACGCCGGACTCGAGAGCTCGTCTGTAGGCGTATTTGTCGAGAATGTTGGTTCCACCTTCGAGGACGTGCATGCGCTGGCCGCCGCAACATTCCGCCGTTCCTGCGGTGTAGTATATCCACCACTTGTTATCGAGCCAGTGGACTTCGGGAGCCCAAAAATTGCCCGCGCGAGACGTCGTGCTGTCCGTCCAGACGGTTGTTGGAGATGCGGTTTTGAGACCTGCGAGGGTGGTAGCGCGAGTTACTTGAATGTTGGTCCAAGTCGTCGTCAAAAGGTGGTAGTAGCCTCCGGTGTAGACGATGAACGGATCCGAGCCATTGGGATTCTTGAGCGGGTTGGTAAAGCTCCGGGCATCAACGAGCGATAAGGCAGCGGCAAGCCATGTGGCTGCAGTGCAGACTGCTCGCATTCCAAACATTTTACAGGATATTCTTTCTGATATAAGACCTTCCTTGAACTAGACAAATGAAGGAACCATATCTCAAAAGCGCCGGTCTTCTGCTTCTCCTTTATAGACGGTCCACGAGACGAGAATTGCTACTAGCCACCTCGCCATCCCATGGTGCCTTGCATCTTCGTTCCGCTAAACCCTAGCATTGAGTACTTCGTGACAACGAGCCGATATAATTTCGCCATTTCCTCCTCACCTACCCATGGATCGGCTCCGTCGCCTAGGAAGAATTTCTACCGTCTAAGCGTACGGTTAAAGTAATTCGGATCATGGGAAGCATGCCTCTGGGGAGCGACTCGACCCGAAAAATTCTAGCAAGCTTCGTCATATGGTAGAACTTGCTATTCGCGGAAAATTAGCATGGCGAACCAGGGGATCTGGTCCGGCTGTCGTCAGTCAAACCATGGATCAGTGCCCAAATATTGGAACTAAGAAAAAAGGACATTAAGCTTATTCGTCTCCCTATGTTCGAATTAGTGGGGTTTCGGGAAATATATTCAGAGAAAAGTTGGATGACGAGAGATATCCGCAGGTTAACCCTCGGTTAGTGCTTTGGAGTGGAGTTTATGTGTGACAACTGTGGGGAAGAAACCCGGATTCACGGTCCGTTCCCCTGCAGCGACTTAGCAAATCTAGCCATTTTGGACCCAAACAATGTCGAATGAAAGATGTCTCACGAATCCTAAAGCTTTCTCTCAGTGAATCTCAAAAGCTTACAGGTACGATACACGATATATAGCACTCACGTGATCTAGTCTCCAAACCGCAACCCACAACACGCCCATATGTTGGAAGTCTAAGAGAACGTGAATACCTGGCGCATAAAAGGGTTCGGTTCGCGAGACCGTGAATACCTAAACTTATTAACGACTCTTGATAACCCCTCCTATGTTATTGTACAAGTACATTATATTTACAGAATAGTATACAATATTCACAGCTTCGAATTTGAAGTTCCTTCACCTCCAACTGTTAGCGTCTTCAGGATCATGTTGCCTTAAAACTGATCCTAGGCAGTCCCTCTTTCTTGGTACTCTTCGACTTTTTATTGAAACTCGTCTGCTTCCCCTTCTTTCCCCCCTGCAGCTTTCGAATATTCCCTTCCCTCTTCGATATCGCCCTATCCAACCGGGTAATCCTCTCCCGTTCCCTCACATCCTCCTTTTTGACCCTCAACGTCTTCGTCTTCGCCCCATGCATCCACAAATCTCCCCAACTGGCCTTTCTCGCAGCTCTGTAAGCTTCTTTGCTGAACGACTTTGCCACAATCCACCTCTCCAAATCCCCCTCACTTGTGCACAAATCAAACGTCACATGGTGATCTCCCTTGATCGGTGGCAATATGACCCTAGGTTGCATATGCATGTACTTTCTCTTCTCTTCCTCCGTGTACTCCGTCTCAACTTTATCTAAATCCATAGGCTTGAGCCTAACCTTCCCATCGCCCTTTCGCGTCGTGCTCGCCTGAGGCATCGCTACACTCTCGTCTTTCGACACACCCCGTCGGACAGCCAAGTAGCTAAAGAGGGAATCGGTATGATCACTGCGTTGGTTGTTCAACACGCGGCGGATGACAGGACTTTGCTGGTATCTTTGGTAGAATTTGCACACATCGGCGGATTTGAAGATCGTGGTGGTGTTTGTGTGCATCGGACAGGCTTTGTGGTTCGTGCAAGGGGCAATAATCATGCCGTCTTCGAGGGTGCTCTCCCTTGACGACAACCGAGTGGGGAGATCTTTGAGACCGAGTATGTCTTCTTCGATCAAGTCGGTTATATCACCGGAATCGTCCTCCCAAACGATCTCGCTTTCTTTGCTTTTCTTTTCTGATAATGGCGATTTGATCCATTTTTTGAGCAGGCGGTGTCGTGCGTTTGCGACGCTATTAAACCCGTTGACGGTACCTAGTTCCACAATGCAGAGAACTCCACCGGGATTGAGGAGCCGCCAGAGGTTGTCGATGTGATGCTTGAACGTGTTGTCTCTTTTGATATGCTCCAGCGTGTAGCTCGCAAAGATCAAATCGTAGCTCCGTTTTGGTGAGATGGGTGGCTGCTTTTTATCCCCTTTACTTGAGGAAGCAGGATCGACCTCTGTAGATTCTGCAGTGGTACGACCGAGTTCACCATCCACTCCTGCCTCTGGGTTCTCAATATCGACAAAATCCTCAATGTCAATCTCGTCCTCCCTACTATCCCATCTCGTTGGCCCTGGCGGCGCAGAAAAATAGGGCGTCCTCGGTAGGAAAGTTGTATTCTGCAAAATCTTCGACACCAGTCCTCTGACATGCGGGCTGGCTGTCACAACCGTCGCTTCAAACTTGTAATCTTCATCCACACCCACAGCGCTCGCCTTCACTCCCTCTACGCCATGTCCCCAATCCCACGTTCCATCCTTCTCTTTCTCCCGTCCAAATCCGAACTCTCTCCTTTCCCCTTCCTTCAATCTCCTCTCCTCCCTCGCCATGTTCTCGGCATTAACCACATCACCCCATGCGATGATTGCCGCCCCGCCACCACCAACGTCCAGAACTTTCTTCACCCCCGTCGCCCACTCCCCACCTAGCCGTCTCCTAACCTCCGTCGCAACCCCCAAGCTGACAGAGTAAACTTCTGGCATAACCACACCCAACCACACTGCAGCATCAAGCCTATCGCCCTTGTGCGTCTCCGGTCCCAGATTCGGATGGTAACCCGTCCCCTTCCCCCTCCTAGAAGACGCACGCAGTAACGGAGGCGGATTGTAAGTCCACGCTCTCTCCTTGAAATGCTCAAATTTCGTCTCCTTCAACAGCTCCGAAGTGATCACTTGTAAATTCCTCGGATAAAACACTGTCGTAGGGTTCGTAGCAAATTTTCCGCGTATCGTGAGCGGGTGCGTGCGAATGTAATCCTCTTCCTGTGCATCAACCAGCGGAGCCGTAGGATCCCCGAGTTCTTTCGCGAGTAGCTCCGCTTGCAAGATCTTTTGGGATAACGTCAGTTCGGGGTCTTCCGATACCGGGTAATGATCGAAGGATGAAAGCTCCTCCGCTTCTTCCTCCGCTTCAACTTCCAGTACTTCCTGTTCTTCCGCGCTGGGGGGTTCGAAATCCGATTCTTCGGCCGCGGTGCGTTTCAACGGTCGTCCTTCCTCATCCACAGGGCCGTGATATGTGACCACTCCGTTCTCGACGGTGTAGCCGCCTTGCTCGACATCATCGCCGACATTGACACCATCAATGATCATTATCGCTTCCTCTAGTAAGAGTCCATCAGACAATATCCCTTCGATACGGGTAGTTTCCTCAACCGTCCACCGCCGTTTCGGTGGTCCGTAGAGTGTATCCCATAGCCGTTGATCTGCGGCTGATAGATAGTCTTCAGGAAGGGTGTCCTGCCATTTGATACGAGCGGCTTCGACGGTGGGGAGAGAGGCGGTGGAGATGTTGGATTTACGAGAGTCCTCCGGGGAAGAAGAGTTCGAGGTAGCAGTAGGGTCGCCACTTCCTTCCTGGGTGAGCTTGGTTCGCGTGGTGGAGAATTGACGAATATTGTGATGGGGTGAGTAACGGTATGCGGCTCGGGTGGGAGTAGAGATGTGTGGAATGAGGGAGGGGTGGCGGGAGACCTGGGTGCGAAGGCTATCGAGTTTTGAAAATCTGGACGAGAGGCGACAAAACAGACATACTGACTGCTGGTTGAAGCGGCGGGCCGTCAGCATTGTTCCGGCATTCAATTGGAGGTTATATAGACGGCGAGGTCGTGATATCAAAAGTGTGCACTTGTTTTGCGGTTGTCGTTGGCCAATCAAAATTGAGCGTATTCAATCACAGAGCCTCAATCAACGCAATATTATATTAATAGAAAATACTATGACCAAGAATTCTGCTTCATCAGCCCTTACTTTCTCCTTTGGTCCGGCTTTTATCCACTCCCTTTGTAAAAAAAACTCTAATACGAAGCTATGCGTTTTGCCAACCTAGATCAATTTTCTCCAATTCTGGCTTGATGATGCTAATTCTTTCCCATGGCGGGAAGAAAATACCACACTTGCAACACAAGAAGTACTCATACCCTCACGCAAATAATATCCGAGACCTAGCTCGTTCATATGCATAAAGAGGAACCTGCGATCAATATTTCTCAGTCGAGAGGAAGGACGACCGACGACCTCATCTTAAATTACTTGTGTCAAATTCCCACTCTTCGAGAACTCGGGTTGACGCCTAACCGCCTGGCAACCCAAATTAAACGCTCCCTTACTTGGCCCAGGGATTCAGGATCGACCATGGAAATTTATCAATATCGGACGCGAATTAATGACCGATCGATCAACTGGTTTTCGTAGCTCTAGGCTACATTCGAAGTTTGCCTAGCAAGACCGATAATCTAGGATCTCTCATATAAAATATGTTTCCTCTCATGTTCGCTACCTCACCTGCTTTGGTAGGTATCACTATTTAGTGGCGTCCTAAGAATCAAGACAAATATATAAATAATAAGATATCTCCAGATATTCCAAGCTTCTATTTTCTCACCTCAATCCAAGTCGCTCCTTTCCCTACACCCTATTAAACGCGAAAGGGTCACCACTTTCATTTCAACCCCTTTAAGTTCTTTCCCCTAATCTAGTTCGGATAACAACAATGATGAGGTGCCTTTCTGTGGCCGCTGTTGCTCTCGGGTTCGCTGGGTAAGTCAAAATATACTAACTCCATGCCTTTGGCTTAGATATCTTTTGTGGATACTATCTTCATTGAAGAACTCGGTATAATTAATGTATATTTTACTACCCGTACAGATATAGTAACGCCCTCGTCCTCCCAGCTGTAGAACCTACAACATGCATTAAAACGATAACCTTGACAACAAGTTTTACTGGTACGACTACGGTATATAAAGCTTTAGCTGCCGTACCGTTTGAGATTGATTGCGGCGCATGCGAGTTGAAAGTCATAACCACAATCGTAGGATCTGTAAGTAAAATAACCTCAATCAAGCAACCTTTCCGACGCAAAACCATCGGCCGGACTCCCCAAAAGACTTGACACATATTGACGTTTTGGCGACTTTGTTTCTACCCTTGGGAAAGTCACAAGCTCCAACTACTACCGTCCTTGAGGATTTTACAATCAGTCACCCCCCAGTATGCAGCCAGTCTCCTGATACCGCAGGACTAGACGAAAATCTTTCCACGAAACCTGAGATCGGAAATATAAATCTCGGGGCTATTTAAAACCCTCCCAGTCATTCGAAAACGTTTATCAACGTGGTGGTAGTAAATGACGTCGGTCTCCTTAATACGAGAAACCTGGTCAAGCGCCGTCAGCCCCGTCCGGTTCCCTTATCCCCTAAACGCCAGGACGTGGCACCTATCCGGAAGCCCGCTGGAATCAGTAACACTAAAAATGCCGACACCGTACCAGAACAAACATCCAACTTACAATCGCTCCCCGAAACCCCTGTCAAACCTTCGATCCCCGAGCTCCCCATCCGACGCCGTCAATCCGCAGTCTCTTTCGGTCCCAGTGGCCAAACCCCCTCGGTAATACTAGGAAAAAAGCCCCATGGCGGGCGTCTAAACCCCCCATCAGTTCCCGGGCCGCTTCCGATCCGGAAGCCTCTCCAACGCCACCAGTTACCCTCATCTCCTCGAGCGGCAGCCCCCGAAAGCCCAAATCCAAGGATCTCAAGATCTACCGGCTTCACTACCTCCTCGAGTCCAAACAATCTATTTGTCTGATTTTCTTCCAAGAAACATTTTACGTTCTATTTAAGCCTCCGGGTAAGAGAAATGCTCCCAATGTACTTGGGTGCGGTATAATATCGGCCGGGAAAGGCAGGCGGACCGGATCTTGATTCAATCCTCACAGCGTCTAGTAATGCATTGTATATAGAAAATAATGTGTGGATCTGCGGAAGATGCGGAAGAAAGAAAAGGAACATGCATGTTTATGCCGAGTCAACGGAAACAAATGAGTGATAATAATTAATGCTAATATTTCAATACCTACATCAGCCTTTCTAAGTACTGTCTCTATTGCATCTATGCGGACCTTTTAGTCGTCAACTATATATATATCTGCCGCCTAAATTGGTCTCGAAAAGTAAAGTTTTCCTTAGTTGGGCTGGACCATCTATGCAGAGACCTTACTAAAACTAGGTTTCCTAAAATATTAAACACCTATCAGGTAACTTGATTGATATCCCGTATTATTATTAGAGTGTCCCACGTGAGTGATGTTTGATGCACATGTCTACAAATATGCCATTTCACAAGCTCAATCGTCTACGGCATATCTTCAAGTCACGTTACTAGAACGAAAAATCGGGAATACGGGAAAAAATAACACCCTTTAAAACTATAGACAGGAAGAAAGTAGAGAAGCAAAATGAGAAAATACAAACGAGAAGAGAGCCATCCTCATCATCATCCAATCCTAGCATGGAGACGGCAATTACTACTAGTCGGTAAAGGGGGAAATAAGGGGAATTTATATATCCGTGAAATCCTGACAAGAGAAGAAGAGGAATAACGCTTTTGGTAGCACCCCCAACTGATCCGGGGTTTACAACTCGTCCTTTGCAACTGGGACCTCCTCATTCGCCGGGACGTTAACGACGACCTGAATTGTTGTTAGCCATTATATTCATTTGGTCCTCGATCATTAGGGTTCTAACTTACAGTTTCGGTCGCTTCAGGTTCGTTCACAACAACGGTCTCGGTAACAACCGAAGGCTAATGACAAAACACGTTAGCGTCAACCCTACCAAAATCCGGGGTAACACGATCTGAACCTACCTCAACTTCAACATACTCAACAGCGGTCTGCTTTCCATCTTCACCAACCGAGACCGACGGCCTCTCTGGATCTTCGGACGCAATGTTGCCATCAGAAGGTGGCTCGGGAGCCTTGGCCTCATCGGCTTCCAGATTCCTGCTCTTCGTGTTCTTCTCGGCTTCAGCTTCAGCCGGTGCATCCGACGCGACCGGCTCCTCCTTCTTCTCAGTCGATGGTTCGATAGCCTCAGGGATCTCTGGAACAACATTCGGCTCATCTTGAACGACAACATTATCGTCATCAACATCAATCTCGTTGCCGTGTTGATCGATGACCCTGGTCTTGGTGGCGTACTTGGTTTCGAAAGAAACGCCCTCGTTGAGGAGCTTCTGGACTTCTTCCTCTGGGAGGAGGTTACCATCCTGATCTCTGTATTCGACCTTTTCTTCCTGGCTGACGATGGACCCGACAATCTTTGCCGCGTCTTCAACCTTTGCTTCTGCGGACGCCTCCGGTGCCTGCTCGTACTCTTCATCACCGGAAGGAGCAACCTGCTTGTGGATTTGTTCCTGCTCGCCGGCCTTGGCTGCGCTAGCTGCTGCTGTGGCACCGGTGGCACCGCTCTTGGTTGGAGTGTACTTGGCGTATTGTTCATAGGTATCGAAGAAACCGTTGCAGTCCCAGTCCCACTTGGTGAAGAGCTTGAGGCGCTTGCACTCGGCCTTGGTCCACTGGTTACCGTAGGCGATGGGGCTATAGAGCCAAAAGACAACAATGCTGGCGGAGAGGTATAGAACGGTGGCCAGAAGGCCGATACTAGGCTTGTTGCGGAGGCCGATGCTGTGCAGTCTAGTGAACACAACGTCCCAAGTCTGGCAGACGGCGATGATGCCGAAGAAGAGAGCGGGGAAGTAGTGGTGCAAGAAGAGTTGACGCTTCATCAGGAAGAAGGGGAAATAGTGGAATGCCCATCCGAGGACAGTGGCACCGATTTCAAAATCAAAACGACGGAAGTTCTCGACATCGTAGTCCTTGAAACCACGTTGCCATCTGAGGGTGGCGATACCCTTGATGAGGAGGTAGAGGAAGATAACGGCGGTGGTGCTGTACCAGATGAGCGGGTTGCCCATCAGGTAGACCTGACGGTGGTCACGACCCCAAAAGTTGATACCACGCTTCAGGATTGGCCAAGAATCAGGTCTAGAGTCCCAGGCGTGGCTGTCAACCAGGCCGGCGTTGGTCCTCCACATGACCTTTTGCAACTCCCAGAATTTTCCGAGGAAGCCGGGGTTCTTGTAGTTGATCATCTCGACATCTGGACCGGTCATGACGGGGTGAACGTTCTGCTCGACGAACCAGACGGAGTTTGGAAGGGTACCGCCCTTGGCGCAAGTGACTTCCTGTTGCTCGAAACCCCAGCTTGGAAGCTTGACCTTATGGGAGAACAAGACGCAGCCGGTCATGACGTGGACGAGCTTGAAACGGGTCTCGATGGTCCTAACGCGCTCCTTGGCGATGGAGCCCTTGGACATCTTTTTGATAATTTCGATGCGGAAATAATCGTTAGCATCACCATCGAATCCCTCGTAACCGTAAGCGGAAACCTCGTTTTGCCAGTCCTGGTCGCTGATTGGTGGTCTGACATCGTGGGAGTGGAGTCTTCGGTGGGTTGGCATGTGGTAGAGCTTGATGGTAGATCCATCCTTGAGCAGGACTGGTGGGTCGGTAGTGTCGAAGCCGCTGATACCTGCGCCGCCCTCTGGCTTGGTGGTGTTTTCGACGGTCCAGAAGTTGTTATCGTCCTTGTGAGGATAGAGAGTGATCTGCTGTTGCTTGGAGCCGCTTGGGTACATGTGGTTGTGGGAATGGAGGTATCCACCCTGGGTGTTCCAGTGGCGGAGAGTGATCTTGGAGCCGTAGGCAACGTCGGCCGGGACAGCCTTCATCTGTTTGGTGTTCAAAGTGGACTGGAACTGAGCAGACATGAAACCGTCACCGTCACCAGGGTTTTGGAGGACCAAAAAGTGGATCCAGAACATGAACATGTAGAAGGCCAGAGGAAGGGCGATCAAGCAGAGAGCACGGGCAGCAACGTGCTTAACCCAAAGCTGGACTGAGACGTTCCTGGTGTCTCCGAGCAAGAGCCAGAGCTGGAGAACAGTGATGCTTCCAACCCAGGCGATTGTGAAAAGACCGACCCATTTGACGCTGAGTGTGGCACCGAGCCCAAGACCGCTAGCGGACAACCAGAACCACCAATTAGGTCCGAACCAGGCGCCGGGTCCGAGAGCGTGCTGGTTCATGAAAGAGGTCCAGGAGAGCGCGGTAAGGGCGGTGAAGCAGATGAGCGGGGAATCCAAGAGGATCAATCGAGACTGTGTAACCATGCCATTTTCTGGAAACAATCAGTATATATTATTGCCACAAAGCGATTTTTTTGAGCCACCTACCAAAAGTAATGAATCCAGCACCCAAGATGGCGGCAATCGTAGAGCATCCTGAAGCTTTGAGGGTCAAAAAAGCGGTGGGGACGACCAAGATACCGAGAATGGCAGGCAGCAACCTCATGGCGACATAAGGAACGCCAGGTTCAAGGTAGTCCTTGCCGATTTCTTTGAAGTCGAACGAGCCATCGAAGCCGGCGACAAAACCGGCGAGGGTGATAAGAAGCTTGGCCAACGGGGGGTGCACGTCCATGAAGAACTTGCCCTTGAGGTACTTGGTAGCGAACCCGCCAAAGCTGTGGTTTGCCGCATATATATATTAGCCACGGTACATCTAATGATGCGAACACGCGTGATTTTAATTGGAAATTGAGAAACTCACTGGACTTCATCGAAAACGACGCTGGTCGGCTGGTGTATCCTGAAAAGACGGACAAAGAACGCGAGGACGGTCAATCCGATGAGTATGGACCAGTCGGCGCTGGGGAGGTTGAAGATGTCATAGTCTCGGACGGAGCCCCAGCTGGTCCAGTAATTGACCGGCGTCGAAGAGGCCTTACCGCCCTTTCTTTTAGCCGTGGTAGGGGTTGAAGGGGAAGCGGGAGTTGGAGAGCGCGAACGAGACCTGCCGCGGTCAGAATTGTCGGCGGCGAGGTTGTGGGACTTCTTCTTTGTCGTCATGTTGACGGGACGGCGGATGGATACCTACGGCCCCTCGATGACGGAGTTGGAGGATGAGACTGCCTAACAAATCTCAGAGCTGCCAACTGGGGGTGTCCTTGTGAGAAAGACAATGGGTATTGAATTGATATTAATTGAGGGTGATGATGATGGAAAAGGGAGGAGGAGAAGGGAGACGGCGGCAGGGAGAGGCAGCCTTATGTTTGGGGGTAATAAAGTGTATCGTGTCTTCAATTGTGGTTGCAGCAACGTAACCCGCAATGGCAATTTGCAGCGATAACGTGAACGAGGAGGGGCCCTGGCCAGCAGCCACTAATCCTCAGTAGTTACCGACCCATCAGCCTTAATTTAGAAGGGTGTTCCGTTTGATACTGTGGAAATTATATTATTTTACGGTATTACCGGATTATCGACACTTGTCCACTAGCCTCTCTCTCCTCTATTCAATGAGGCGTACGGCAGTATATATGGCGTGTCCCTCCAGACGATCTACCGGCAAACATGCTCTACGGGGGCACCGACACAAGTACACACACTTGCAAAGTACACAATCCCCGTGTAGTAGATGCTCACATGCTCTCTCTCTCTCATCCGGCGCCGGCTCGATACCGATCGATTGGCCATGCCATTGACGTGAAATCAATCCTCTGTCCGTTGTCCGTGGGACAGTGAAGCCATGAAGCCAGATATCCACGCCTATGCAGGCCGGCCGACGTCAACCCTCACGCCTAACTGCAGTTAGCAGTAACTGGCCTTAGTGGACTTTTCCGTCGCGCATCGGCTGTTTGGAGACTAGGCCCTGCATGTTTGATAACGAATTCCGGACATGGTGGAAATTCCAGCCAAGACTCCGAATCGAGATCGAAAAAACATCGTCAACTCGTGGAGAAGCCATGGTATCGAGCGTGTCCCCCTCCCTCGTACTCGTATATGATATCATGGTTCCTTCCGTGGTTGCGAAGGTTTACGCGAGTTTTCTGTACAACGGCGCGCAACGCGACCGATACGATGCCGTATGCGTCCTTCGCAATGCCGATGGCTGGATCGAAGAATTGAAATCGGCCAACCTACCGATAACGGGTCAATCGGATGTTGTACTGTTGGCGATGGCGATGGCGATGCTGATGTTAGCGAGCTATCGATAGCGATTGATTGATGATACTAAAAAGTCGGGTTGGCCAGCCCTCTTCTTCTCCTCCAACACTTCTCCTCCACCATGCCCCCCCTTCTTCCTCCTTACCCCCCCGACAAACCCACTCTCACCATCCCATCATCACCACCCCTCCCCCCGTCTATCCCTCTCACCGGTCAGAAGCGCTTCCTTGACTTTGATCCGTCCTCCGATGATATCCCGGTCTTCTCCAGCGATGACCTGCCACCCAAGGAGGTCTTCGCCAACCCTTACCATGCCTACCGTCGCACCCCTCGAACCGTAAAGCGACAGCGAAGCGGAACCATTCAATCCATCTACCTGAAGCACCAGCAAGCCTCTTTCTCTTCCGATCAATTGGAACAAGATGGCCTACCCAGCTCGAGTGCCAAGTCCCGGGCATCTCACGATACCGTCTGGAGCGATGGGGACGACGAGGCGAACACTAGCATGAGCACGATAGTACCGCCGGCAAGTGACGACGTTTTCGATAGCCACGATGTTCTACCCAGTATATCCGTAGACGATCCTCGGGACGTCGAGGCGAACTTGATAATCCAAAATGCCATCGAGAATGGCTCCGAGAAGGTTGATTTGAGGTAATTTGGTCGACACCTATCTAAATTCTAGCATATGCTAACGTGCGTGATAGCGATCTCTCTCTCGAACGAATACCCACCGACATTGCCTCCCTTTCCTCGCTCATACTGCAACCAAAGGACGACTTTACTGTCAAACCCGCTTCAGCGTCAGCAGCTCCGAAGGCTCTCTCCGGTCTCTTTAGATCCAGTTCCGGCATCGACCCAACCGCTTCCTCGCCGTACACATCCCTTCTCCCCAAAATACATCTCCACCTCGCCGACAACTCCCTCACTCACCTTCCACCGTCTCTTACGAATCTAAAGAATGTCACTGGTCTCTACCTTCGCAAAAATCACCTCCGCAGTCTTCCCTTCCACATCTCCTCCATGGCCTCCCTCACAAAGCTCTCACTAGGCGAAAACCAGCTATCCCACCTTCCCTTCTCTATACTCAAATTCCCAAAGCTGTCCCCGAACGGCGGCCTATCCGTCTTTCCCAATCCACTCTTCACATTTGGAATGCAGGAACAACGTATGCCGTCATTTCTCATCAGGGAGAGTGGCGGCATGGACAACCCCACCTACATACTCCCAAAATCCTCACACACCCCTCCATCGCATTCCGGGTTCATATCATCGACAACCGCCAAATCTATAAACTACAACTTCATAACATCGACACCAATTTCCGTATTCAACGATCTGGGCCAATTGATCTCCCCGCCTCTCACAGACATGCTACCACACCCGTCAGCATGGAACGCCTCCGAAATCCGGACGTCAACACCCCATCTACCCCTCCTCGCATCCTTCCAGCAACCTCCGCAAAAACGAGAATACATCAAATACAAATTCCCATCCTTGCAAGAATTATGCCTGAGAAAAATGGCGGTGGATGTAATGTACACCAGCCTTTCAAAAACGCAAAGGGAGGATGTGTATTCTGCCCTCCCGGAGCATTTGAAACGGGAGGTTGAAGAGGTTTTGGAGTACCCTGGCGAGGGCTTGAAGGTGTGCTCCGTGTGTGAGGCAGGGTATGTGACAAAAGGCGCGGAGTGGGTTGAGTTTTGGCATTTTTTCACTTTGAACGATGACGGTGAGGTGGAGTATTCCAAGCCCAGGGCGATAGATGCTTTTCTCGAAAAGAACAGGAAGAAGGCTGCGGATGGGGACGAGGATATTATGGAAGATGTAAACAAATCGCTGGAAGGTATGCCAGCAAATGGAACGGCATACCTGAAGAGATTCCTGGAGATGAATGGGGATTCGGGGCGCAGCGTGCTACCGTTACTGAGGGAGGTGTGCAGTTGGGAGTGCGCCGAGAAGTGGATGGTGGGTAGGTTTGAAGCAGAGGAGGAGTTGGCCGGGATGGAGTGAATGTGATATACGTATGGGCTTTACTTGTGATTTTTGTAACCGAGCGAGTAGGTGTACTTTTACTTGGGGGGTCTTTTATTGGTTGGTATATTTGGATTCTTCTAGGAGCGAGCTTTTGTATAGTATACTGAATTTTGGGAGCGGAATATTTCAATTCTAGTCTTATTCATTCTCGGTACGTATACCGTCAAGTTATTATAGTAAATTTAATATCTCCCAGAGAAAGAAGCAATCGCAATTAATTTCAGCACAATAAATTAAAAGCTTAAATCCATAATCCTTGAAGAATACAATTTGTGAAGCATCAATACCAAATATGCACCAGTTCCATACACAAAAGCCCTCTAACGAACAACCCTTATGAACCACCCTCATCCCGGACAGTTAATCTAATCTATCATCACGAGAATAATCGTCACCTCTTCATAACGCCCTTCCAAAGGAAAAGAAGAAGAAAACCCTCCTAATCCTCCTCAGGAACACCCCAATCTTCAACTGTACCCTTCCAATCCGCAATCTTGCCCCCCTCGACCTCGACAAGCACAAGAATACTACCCTCCTCGCCTTCAACATAACACTTGGCATCCTCAAAGCTATTCGCTTCCTTATGCAACTGCTTGTAATACTTCTCCTCCTCCCCTCCGGTTCCCAGAATTCTCGCGAAACCCCGGATGGTATGGCTGTAACTCTTCAACTCGCTGGTGTTCAAATTTTGCAAAAACTGCGCCAGCGGAGATAGGGTGCTAGCTATGGGGCTGGAGGGGCTCGCGGGAGCGCCATTGCCGGTGGGGGGACGTTGGGAGATCCAGTCGTGGACGAGGAGGGAGACGTGGGGGTTGGACGTGACGTTTGTCAGTTTTTTCGACGTGGGGGAGAGTATCATTATTATGACTCCGGGACCGGAGGTGGAGAGGACGGTGGGGAGGGGGGCAGCCGAGAAGGTCTTTGTGGGGGGGATGTAGGTGAAGTTCATGAGGGCGATGTGAGGGCGTAGGGTGGAGTTGCAGGTGGCGAGGTGGAGCTGGAAGATTTATACATTATTATTAGTTATTCGTAATTAAATAGGGTATTCTAGCATGGAAGGAAAGGGTGAGAGGGATATTGAAAGCTAGATTGGAGGGGGTACGGAGGAAGGGGGTGCATTCGGATGACGTACAAAGCGGGCATTGTTGAGGCAGGAGAGCACCTCGGGTGGGAGCTGGCCGGTGTAGACATCGGGCTTTTCAGAGTTCGTCGTCGTGAGGCTAGCCATCTTTATATCTAAGCGATTCAATTACCAATATTGACGAAGCGTGTCGATGGAGTGTAGATGGTGGATGGCGATGGTGGTTGATGATGACGGGGAGGACAACAGCAGCCGGTTCCGAGCCGATAACGAGACGGGCGAGTCTTATCGATTGCCCGCCAAGACCGCTGCCCGCTGCAAGGAACAGCCGTCCCAAGAAACGACTCCTCCTCTGCACCACCCCGTCCGCTCTCTGCTATTTATACTGGCCATTCTACTGTTTAACGCGCGGGATATCGGGATAGGAAGATCCTCAATTCATCCATCTTAATTGCTAGAGGGTCCTCTATCTCGTCTGCTCTCAATCAGCTCTGGCCTACCCGTCCGCGCACGACGTCATTCCCAACACGCCCGCCAGTTAGCGCCTTCGAATTCCCCACAGCTTCCCCGGATTCCACCTTCTCCTTCCTCTCTCTCTGCGACAACTGACTTCTTCACATCATCGCCACTGCATCCTTTCACCATGTTTCGTCCTACCATCTCTCATTCCGTCCTCGCCCGTCCTCTGACTTCCACCCTCCTTCGCGCCTCTCTCTCAACATCCACCCCTCTTCTCAACAAACACGTCGCCCCCTCAATCGGCCAACTCCCAAAGAACTCCCAATCTCAATTCGATGTCAATCTGAAAGCCTTCCGCGAAAAGACTGCTGCCCAGCAAGAATCCGCCCGTCAAGAAGCTGCCGAAGCTGCTGCTGCTGCTCGCGCCGCAGCCGCGGCTGGTGATGCGGCTACCGTATCCGAAGGCCCGGATATCAAAACTGGTGGCGTGTTCTCCAAGCTACTCCACGGATCCAGCGAGGCTCAGCACGATACCTTTCAGATCCAAGAGTCGTATTCAAAGGTCCTCGCTCGTGGCAAATATGTGCACGAACTGGTGTTTCACAGGATTCGGCCGGATAAGGTTGACGAGTACCTCGAGCTGATCGGGAACGAGTACCCGCGGATAGCCAACGATAAAAAATCGGGGGTGAAGCTCGTAGGCAGCTGGAATACCGAGATTGGGGAAGGAGACGTATTTGGTAATATATATGTTTCCTCTCTCTACCGTCTCCGGCCAACGTGGGGACTCGCAAAAGCCCTTTACTAATTTAGAGAACGTTCAGTCCACATCTGGGAATACAATGGCTACGCGGGCTATCACGATACCCTCCGCTACCTCGAAGGCCAGCAGCAAACCCAAAAGTACCAAAAGGAAGTCCGTAAATACCTCCAATCGCGGTCCAACTCTCTCGCCCAGGAATTCTCCTTCTGGCCCACCACGCAACCCAGAAATCTAGGTGGTGTATTTGAGCTTCGATCGTACACCTTGCATCCGGGAAATCTGCTCGAGTGGGAGACACATTGGAGGAAAGGGCTGACGGCCAGGCAGAGTCAGGGTATGGAGGGTGTTGGCGCCTGGTTCACACAGATAGGAGGGTTGAACGAGGTGCATTACCTCTGGCAGTTTGGAGATTTGAAGGGGAGACAGACATTGCGTGAGAAGAGTTGGCAGGCCGAGTAAGTTTTGCACTCTCATATATATTCTGGGATTCGAGGCTATAGAAACTAATGTGCGACACAGAGGCTGGGCTGATACCGTCCACAAAACAATCCCGCTGATCGCAAAGATGCAGTCAAAGATTCTGCTACCTCTGCCCTGGTCACCTGTGAAATAGGTTTCGCCGGAGGAACTGGCGCAAAGGATGCAGGCGGCGGAAGAAATATTTAAGGCAAATATTCCGCCCTGAACAGAAATCCTTGATATATTTCTTTGCTGTACTTGTTGATTACCGTATTATACGCACCCCCACGGCGGCTGATTCGTTTCGTCCACTTTGGCTTCTTTGATTGGCAAATTGGCGGATTTGCATTTTTGTGATTTCTATCCCTTTTACCTCTTATGGTTACAATCTACTCATAAACCGAAAGAGCGGAGGGTGCCCTCAATACTCTCCAGCTTGAGCATTCTTCCATTCATCCCCAACGTATAAACCCATTTTGCATCTCCAGATATCATTTATTCTTATTTTACATATTCTGCTAAGGAAGGGGTTGAACTGCTCCTTTAGATTAGATTTCAATCTTAATCAAATTCATCACCAATATTAGTCTCGACTAGGGTAATTGAGTTCCTTCGGACTGCCATCCTTGAATGAAGTTGATGAAATATATGTACAAGTGCAGCGCTTGTGATGTTATAAGTATAATACATGATCCGATAACGCCGAATCTACTATGACCACTCAGGACCCTGCTCTCCTGTTCTCCTTTCACCACCATCGCTTCTGTCCTTCCTCGGTCAACCCCTCTTCTTTGGTATCTTTAATATTATAATACCCCATCTAGGTCCAGACTTGGATCGGTCGCTTCTTTAGGTTCTTTCTTCGGCCGACCTCTCTTTTTAGGAATCTTTGGCTTTTCGTCAGAAATAATGTTAGGCTCCGTTGTCGCCTTCCACGATCGACCCCTACGTAAGGGTACTTTCACTTCATCGTCATCTTCATCGTCATCTTCATCGTCATCTTCATCGTCATCGCTATCTTCGTCTTCATCTTCATATTCATCTTGTTCACCATCGCTTTTATTACCTTCATCATCATCGTCCACTTCTAAAATTTACTGCCAATATTCTGTCCTTTTCAATGATTTCCTCCCTACTCCTCTCTGCCTTTTCCATCAAATCCTGATAAACCTTGGATCTGTTGCGAGGAACGCTTCCTACATCAAACCAAACCCCTTTGGGCCCCAATATCCTACCTACATAGCAAGCAAGCCGCGATCAAGCATGCGCACATCAGGCTTACCTCCACCAACATTAAACCGCTCTCCCAGCTCCAGTACTTCATCCACAGTGATATGTTTTACTTCAGAGCACCCCAATCCTTCTGCGATTTCCCCGACAACCTGATCCTCAAAGCTCCTCCACCCCCAACTCATCCTCAAAACGTCAAAAAGCGGCAGCGGCGGACGCAATGCTCGCTCCAGCATCTCCTTTTCTGTCCACTCCTTCCTATTCTCCTGCTCCTTGATCTCCTTCTCCGTCAGCTCTTCCTCCATCGACCACATGCTCACACCGTCCAAACCACACGCCACAATCTTCTCGAAATATTTCAGATCCACATTCGCGTTCAACGCGATCCCGTGACTGCTAATCCACCGTCTCAGATTGACCCCCACGCTAGCAATCTTTCTATCCTTCCGGGTCCACACCCCGGCCTCCTCGGTGGTGAGTCCCTTGATCTGCCACTGCTCCAAAACGTTGATTATGGAAGTTTCCAGGAACCGAATATAGCATCTCGGTGATAAATTGTGCGATTTAAGATCGATTATGGGGTACGCTACGAGCTGGCCGGGCCCGTGGAAAGTTACCTGTCCGCCGCGCGGGGTGTACGCCACATCCGCATCGCCTTTGATCAGGAGTTTGATCACGGAGGCGGGCGGTCGGAGCTCGCCTTCTCGACGGCCGTAGGTGTACACCGGTTCGAACTGTGCGGTTATCAGGTACGGTGGCGGTTGCTCTTTCAATTTTGAGGTCGGAGAGCGGGATTTCCAGAGGAGGTGGAGTTGGAAGAGGATGGATTGGAGTTTAGCGGTGCTATAGTAGCTAGTTATGGGGAGACGGAGATGGTGGAGGACCGGAGGCGTCATTCTGGTCGGATCAGGTGTTTTAGGTAGATCTCCTAGGGATGGGAGGGGGCTAGCTAGGAGGACGGGTGGAGGGGTTCATGGCGCATGAAACTCGAGGTGGATTTTTGATGCCGAGTTTCGCGGTTTTGGGGAGGTTTCTGGGAGAAATTTGCGAAATGTGTTGGGATGACGTTGGACTTTGTACATGTTTGTCGCGTGGTACCACATTTGGTCATCGCACGTTCTGTCCGTTTGGGGGAATAGAGGCAGGACAAACACCTACAATAGCAACCCCCACAACGCATGATCTCGACCGTCACCCAAACCTGCTATCGCGAGAAGCTTAAGGACACGTCGACAATTGATCAGAGCACCCGCAACCAGCGACCGATTGCACAAAACAGCCAATAAACAATCGATAACGGCCTATTTCGATACAAAATTCAAAGATGTGAACCTCTATTTACAACGCCTTTATATACCACTTCAAATTCACGAGTTTCATCAAAAAACACGCTCTTATAGCTCAGTTGGTAGAGCGCGACACTAGTACCATCCGGGTTTCCCTCTGGGATTCCGCTTGAAATGTCGAGGTCTACGGTTCAAATCCGTATGAGAGCATCATCAGCTTGGGATCTTCCAGGCTTCTCCTTTTAGTTTTTTTTCTCTCAATTAGTTTTTTGTTTTTTGTTTTTGAAAATGGCTTCAATTGTGGAAATGGTGGGTTTTTTGTGTGCGGGTTGGCTGGGGTTTGACTTGTTCTTTTGGTTAGTGGCGGACGCGAAGGCAAGGGGGATATGCCGGCTTAGGTTCCGCCTACGGGCGGACGGTGGAGATAGCTGATATGCACGCTACATTTATCAAACGGGATAAAAGCAAAATCTGAAAAGGCGTATGATATTATGCTAAGCGTGGAATGGAATATACAACGGAGGCAACGCGGGGTGGGTCGATGATCGATGGTTGTGAGTGTAATGCTCATTAGGAGCCATGTAAAGGAATATATATCGCGTTGGGATACCACCGGAATATATTACTCGAATATCCTAGCCGGGATATCTCAAAATACAATCAGTACTGTCCCTGCAATAAAATTACCGAAATATATATACGAGTAGATGGCGCGGTTTATACAGGGCTCTACAAACTGAAAGTGTTGTTTGGCTTATCCAAGGACCTCAAACGCTGAAAATACCGGTACTCTACTTCGAACTACTGCGAATCTGAGTACAGGTAGGTGAACATTAGCATTATATTATGCAAAACAGCAACTTTAAGATCGGAAGGTTCAAGTCGCCCTGGACGGATTGGTTCTGGCCCCGAAAACAGGCTCACACGAAGAAACACCGTGAGGGGAGAGTTTGGTTTACGAGACCAGTTTTTTGTGTGGATAACGTTCACAGTTGACACAGTCTCCGATACGGTAGGCTCCAGGGATGCGATTTGAGGAATTGCATGAATGGAAAGTATACCTTTAGTATTAAGTTCGAGTTCGTTACTGTGATGCTTCTTTGGTTGCAAAAAATCTACTATAACGCAATTCCCTCAATATTGGAATAGACGAATTGATAAGGTAGGTAACGCAGATTGGGATGTCTATCTTGGAACAATATACCCATCGATTATGGTTGTGTCCTCCGAAGACGATCGATCTTTATCTCGTGAATGGACGTCTATTTGCTGGCCAACTAGACGAATTTATACTGATACCGTAACCAAGTACTCTCTCGTATGCAAAGAGAAAACCGAAACCCAAGTATTGCATTATTCTGACGAATCTGTTACCAGCTAGTCCTGAGACCTCCAACGATTTTCATAGAATTTAGTATGATTTGGCTAAGCATAGCAAGTCAACGCATGGTCCCTTCTAAGACTTTCCAGCCAATAACGGCTAACGGATAGGCACGGCGTAATATAATGCCACAACTTGGCTCCGAGAGGTCGCTGCAAACGTCGGCCCATCGTTGTCTCGAGCTGGTAATATTGGACTGGTATGTGTTTAGCGTGATTTTGTCTCGCCAAAGACCATGGAATCCATGATTTCAAACTTAGGTTACGGAAAGGTTGCTTAAGAGAGCGCTGAAGACCGTAATAGATTCCGCTTCCGAGCTTTCCAATTCATCTCGTAAACCATTAGAAACGCTGACCACGAAGTTTCTCGTATATCTCAATTTTTATGGCAGGTTCAACACATTGGTGTTTCATGTGAGGCTAACTTTAAGGCCTAGGGTGGGCTCGTAACCACTCTCCCTTCCCTGGTGCCGTAAAACAGGCCCTCCCATTTAAGACACTCTCCGTGTTTCGGGTAGTATAGTATCTATAAACTCATGATTATTCATTTTTAGATGACTATCAAGAGATATTTCTAATATCGTGAAATCGACGTGCAACACAGATTGCGTTTAGTCATGACCGTTTACGGATAGCTTCAACGAACAGACCTTGCTCGTTATAGATAAGTCTATTATATATAGGCAAAATTTAATATTAGGTCTAGCTATAGGGCACCGGCGCACCGTGCCGCTACGACCAAACCCTCCGTCCTTCCGTTTCCGTGGGCGATTTTATGACATTATGCAGCCACAGCTCTTCAACATTTCTGTACCTGCATTGCCCGCAATGGAATACGAACGCGGATTTTTTTGCAGAAACGAAAAGCTATCGAGGATCTACGGAGTATTTCCCAGCAGGCGTTGGCTTGTGCTCTTGAGAATATTTTCCGCCGAATTACTCATACCCCCTTCTGCTTTTCGTATTTCACAGACATGTGAACCTCTTACTCGATTGAATGTTCAACAACTACAAAAAAAAAAATTGGCCCTGGGAAAAAATTCCTCAACGGCGAGCTCGAGACGAGCTCAACACAAAATAGTTTTCCCGTTTCTCGCTTTCTTGTCGCTACCTAGCGCTTACAAAACACAACATGGGCCACCCATAGCAGGATCTTCAGGAACAGAAGAACGGCTCGGCTTCTTTGCCACAGCTTATTGTCTAGTCGGGATATGCCGGGCAAGTCTTGGAAACACCGAACATGTTGCCGCTCGTTCGGATTTGGTTCGGGAAGTGTCAACGGTTGAGCGTAAACTACAACGTTAGCGCCAGGGAAGGCAGCCAAGTATTTTAGAAAGCGCTCATAGATTTCTAGACGCCGAGAAACACCGTAGTCTCTGCTGATTTTCACGATTAATCAAACTATTAACTACTTACCTTCCAAGAGAGGAAATAAGATTTGAGCGTCTTTTATCAAAATTCGATGAGTGATCCAACTCAAGCAAAAACACTATTTGCTTCGAATTGAAGAACGTTGTGATGAATCGCCTTATAAAGTTGAGTGTCAATAGTCTTGCCTGTAAAAATATTATTTGGTAAGGGCGGAAATGCCTTCTTTACCCGAGACATGAAGAGCTCGAGCCCGTTGAGATCAGAGTTTTCAGCGATAAAAAGGCAAAAGTCTATCGATGCTTGAGCTCGAGCTTCCACATGAAAATTTTTAGCATACCCACGAGTTTATCCCGTAGGCGAATACCAGGAGAACCGATGACTCAAATAAAGAGCTCTCATTGGAAAATTTTTTAACATTGACACAAGGTCCTTCCTGTCTCGCAAGCTTGAGCTTTGTGAAAACTAGACAATGACAACGAGCTGCAGAAGCTGCGGAGCTACACTTCTGCCGCAAACAGCTCGAAAGCTCCAAGGCTATCTGCATACATACGGTTGTCCGGGATCTGCTTGAGAAGAAAACATGGAAAACGTTGGCACCCGGTACCTGAAAACAGCTATATGAATCAAATGCAGTGTAACACAGATGTCGTGCCCCGGCAACGCATGGTTTGAAGTGATAAAGAAGCTAGCAATCAGGTTGACGAGAATTGATAACGATAAAGTAACGATAACCGATTGCTTCCGATATTGCAAGTTGGGTATTTTCGTCAAAAATCGAGACTGATATCATGACGAGAATCTTCTCGCATGTGAATGAAAGCTAGCTTCCGTGAATCCCAACGGCTCTGCCCAGCTAGCCCAGTCCTACGCTGAGGTCATACCCATCCATCCCCAAACCGCGAACAGCGCTCCGCAAGTCGCACGGAATACCCCTCGCCCGGGTACCCCTACTTTCCAGCAGACCCATCCGTCGAGAATAGCAGTCGTGCCGATGCATCCCAGAACGATATCAACTCCACGGTACATGCGGTGTGCATATAGTGTGTAGAGCGATAAACCGAGCGCTACCGTGCGAATTGCCGATACGGTGAAAGCCGCCTGTGCCTCTTCCGAGTTTGCAACGTGAGGTGGCAGGCCGAACTCGGTCATTGCGTAGGGGGCGTTGAAGAAGGGAATCGCGCCACCGAAAGTGAACGTCGTACCAATGAGCAGGCCAGGGATGTGGCGGGGAGAGAATTGATTAATGATACTCATAGCTTGGGATATTATCTTGACATGGGGTAGAGCTAAGATTGTAAATGTGGCTTGGAGCTGGATGTGAGGTTCTTCATCTACACGTAGCACGGCATATTTCTTATATCTTGTGACGTTATAATTCGGCAGTTGAGCTATCAGATTACCGTGTTTATCGTTAGAGAACACTGGTAAGCTCGAGCCACTTTTGAGGGTGGCACCTCCTTGCGCCGAACATCAGCCACCGATAATCTGAAAGAGAGGAGGATGTTGTGTGCCAGCCAACATCGAGCTGATAGCTAGCTCACGAATCGAGCTGAAAATCTGCAGCTAAGCTAGATATACGTACGTAACTGCTTGCCGATATCTTCGCAGCTGTCCCGTCTCAAGCTCAACGCAGTGCAAGGGAAAGAACTCCTTGCTTTGTAATTTCAAGCTGCATTCAGGTCGACCTATGGTGACATCGAAGCACCGCTGTGCTCCTGTCACCAGCTCGTGGACGCAAGGTTTTTGCTCTTCAAAAAAAGATCACTTTGTACAGTTGGCTGGACCTATTGTGGCTTTCGCAGGAGCAGATGTCTCGTTCAACATTCCGCATCGACACACAGAAATTTAGAAAGCTCTGATCGATCATCCTCAAGCTGACCTGTGACTGTGATAGATCCGCTTGCATTTGCAGAAATCTCTTCGACCAATGTCACGGGATTTAACGCGAAAACTGAACACGAAAATGCATCCTACTGGAGACACGACGCAACACGGAACAAATTCATGAAGCCTCG